>OX439009.1:31285654-31885654 GCA_949316495.1 Amphiduros pacificus | reverse complement strand
CAGCACCTTATCAGCACCCATCTGCCTCAGCACCTTATCAGCACCCATCTGCCTCAGCACCTTATCAGCACCCTTCTGCCTCAGCAGCTGGAGCCAAACATCTATTGCATAACATCATCTTATCATGCGCATTGCCATGCATACCTCATGCATGACACAATATGGTCATATGATGATAAGGCATGACCTCAGTTGGTCACATCACGTATGACCAAATAAATATTTGGCTCTAAATGCTTGCGGCGGGGAGTGGATCCAATATTTGTGAACAAGTTCTTCTGAGAAACTAATTTACTAACACCTTACATTTACATCATTTGACCTTTCACTAAAATCAGTCCAAACCGCATCTGATTCCTCTTTCTACATTTCAAGCGAAAGCCGAATCCAAGTACTAAATCTTTTTAAGTGATATTTTGTAGGAAGCTTCTGACCTCGTAGAGCTGTTGGACGCGGGATATGTGAGGTTTGAGGCTGTGAGCGTTACTCTCCCGCATGGTCTTCTTGCCGGGGTAGATCCATCCCGATGGCGTCTTCCACTCGCTCTGTGACCTCTTCTCCGACTCCTTCTTTACGGCGGGTACGTTCACTGGCACCACGGTCATCGAATGATGGTACTCCGGACAGTACGTGAAGCGGGTATCTGGGTGCTAAGGAGAAAATAGCTCGAATCAATCCCTTATAAATATCTCTCTGATAAATCTAAACATCACTGCAAACATTTTACATTTCAATTCAAATTAGCATAATTTGGACATAAAACTAGACCAGTCAGATAAACAAAATATTGTCTCTGTCATTCAGAATTGACATATTATATGTATGTATATATTTATCAAATAAAGTAAATCATTAATACATCATAAATCAATAATATATCAACTCCCAGCCCATACAGATTTATACATAGACGTTGTATATCAGTGTATTTTTGGCCAGTGCTGCCCTCTATGGACAGCTAGATGTGTACAGACCTTGCTGAGTTGCTCCCGTACTTTCTCTTTGGCCTGCTCAGTAGAGTTGAGGGTCTGAGTGCTGTAGTTGTGAGCTATGGTGGGGCCAGCATGCACCGTCACCGGCATCGTCCTACTTCTCTCCATCTCATTAAACTCACTCTGTCTCTGAACCGCTGACTGAAGAAAATCACATTTTTTTGTTTATCCAATGCATGTTTATTGTTTATCCGAGACTTAATATATTGAGCATTTTAGTTTAAGTTTTCACCGTAAAATGACGTCATAAGAGTGTGGCAATATCCTTATGACGTCATGAAAGGTATTGTCTGTTGAACAGTGCTTACCGACTTTGAGCCTCATCTAAGGTAAAAAAGTTCACGCTACTCGTGTTTACCTGTCACATACAACTGATAGCTGAGACAGATCTCTGCCAAGAACACAACTTCTATATCTTATTGCAGCTCTTCACATTACTTTATGTTAAATTTCAATATGTCATTACATTCAAAGGTAAATATGCTCTTTATACATGGATTTACAGGTTTAATGCCTAATACCTTTAAAGCATCTGATTTAATCCTTTTATTAAGCATTTATGAGTATCATGTAGCTCTGAGAGTCTTGCTGTAAAATGAATGTGGTTGCCACCTGTTGGCATTTTGATATTTTTTTATTCTTACTTTGTTCTCATTAATGAAGTCCTGGTGGGGAACTCTGCCCTCAAAGCGTTCATGTAGCTGAGTCATGTATTCCATGTTGATGTTGTCTATCGGGGTCCACATACGACTCGTCCGGGGAAGGTCTACCATCTCAATGTTGGTGTTCTCCAACTTATCAGCTTCTGGTGCCAACTCTGCAGAAAATAACCAAATAATCTAAGTGGAAAGCAGGTGATCTTAGTATTAGAATTGGCAAATATCTTCAAGATTGAAATAGGCAGTGATCACAGTTCCGGCCATGTGAGCTCGACATGTCTGACCTCAACTCTGAATGTGTCATCTTGACATGAATATCAGACAAAAACTAAAATACAACTAAGAATGTGTGACCTTATGAAATGAACTTAACTGTGAAATATGACTCTATTTATTGACCTTCATAGCGAACCTGTAATTCTATGATTAGTGAACTTTGCTTTGAATATATAACCATATATATTTAACCTTCATTAAACACAATTCAAATAAACTGTATGATAAAATTGACCTTTATTCTGACCACATGACCTTGTAAGAACTGACCTTCAAAGTCCTCAGTTGTGAGAGGAACACCAAACTCCCTACTCATGGACACCACCATTTCTGCTGTGGGAAGAAGGTCATTTCTGACGGCATCTCGCATCTTGCTTGTTTTACATAACTGCAAAACAAATCAAACAAAATATACATGAAGTTTGTTTTCTCCATAAATTTAATATCATTTGTGACAGCTGCAGGCAAAAAACATATTTTAAAGCATATATTTGATAGATGATAACAAATTCACCTTTCTATTCAAAATATTATTCTGACAGAAGTTACTAAAGTAGGCTTTTTCAATTGTGTTTGCAGTAATCTTCAGCCTGTCAAAAAGCTTACTTGATATTTAAGTCTATACTTTTACATGATATTGATGTTGACCGTTTTTGCTTGACATTTTGGATGATAGTGAAGTAGACCATTTTGGGTGATACTAAAATAGCCCTTTTTGTATGATACTAAAAGTGTGAAACTGAGCCTGCCATGCATATGATTTTACTTTGGTGAGTGACCCATATCACATACACAAGCTAGCTACCTGGTCTAGTTTGGTGAGTGCCTGGAAGCAAGGTTTAGGGACCATATCAAATCAGTGATGAAAGTCAGCATTCAGGAATAAACCTGAAACCCTTAAAAATTAACCTGAAGATACCCCTACCTCCTTTCAGAAATGTCATTTTTGGATGTTTCAGACTGAATTCAGGCCGTTTTGAATTTCATATTTGAAGAAAAAAACCTGAATTCAGGTTATTTCCTGAAGACTTTCATCACTGTCAAATGCACAAGCTAGTTACCTGGTCTAGTTTGGTGAGTGCCTGGAAGCAAGGTTTAGGGACCATATAAAATACACAAGCGAGTTACCTGGTCTAGTTTGGTGAGTGCCTGGAAGCAAGGTTTAGGGACCATATAAAATACACAAGCTAGTTACCTGGTCGTTTGGTGAGTGCCTGGAAGCAAGGTTTAGGGACCATATAAAATACACAAGCTAGTTACCTGGTCTAGTTTGGTGAGTGCCTGGAAGCAAGGTTTAGGGACCATATAAAATACACAAGCTAGTTACCTGGTCGTTTGGTGAGTGCCTGGAAGCAAGGTTTAGGGACCATATAAAATACACAAGCTAGTTACCTGGTCTAGTTTGGTGAGTGCCTGGAAGCAAGGTTTAGGGACCATATAAAATACACAAGCTAGTTACCTGGTCTAGTTTGGTGAGTGCCTGGAAGCAAGGTTTAGGGACCATATAAAATACACAAGCTAGTTACCTGGTCGTTTGGTGAGTGCCTGGAAGCAAGGTTTAGGGACCATATAAAATACACAAGCTAGTTACCTGGTCTAGTTTGGTGAGTGCCTGGAAGCAAGGTTTAGGGACCATATAAAATACACAAGCTAGTTACCTGGTCGTTTGGTGAGTGCCTGGAAGCAAGGTTTAGGGACCATATAAAATACACAAGCTAGTTACCTGGTCTAGTTTGGTGAGTGCCTGGAAGCAAGGTTTAGGGACCATATCAAATACACAAGCTAGTTACCTGGTCTAGTTTGGTGAGTGCCTGGAAGCAAGGTTTAGGGACCATATCAAATACACAAGCTAGTTACCTGGTCTAGTTTGGTGAGTGCCTGGAAGCAAGGTTTAGGGACCATATCAAATACACAAGCTAGTTACCTGGTCTAGTTTGGTGAGTGCCTGGAAGCAAGGTTTAGGGACCATATCAAATACACAAGCTAGTTACCTGGTCTAGTTTGGTGAGTGCCTGGAAGCAAGGTTTAGGGACCATATCTCTCACATAGAGCAGAGGTTGCTGGACTATAACATCTAGGGGCTCATGCAGTTTTATGCGGCACAAGTCCACATCCAGAGGCCCATAGAGACGTTGATGAAAGCAAAGATCAGAGTGGTACAACACTTCAAGGTCTGCAATTAAGAAAAACTCTTTTAATTATTTGTTCATTATATTTGTTTACATATTATAGAGTATGGCAAAAAATAATATTTTTAATTTATAACAAAATCAATACATGCTACTGTTATGAATTCTATTTTTGACAATTTCACAAGGAATATCATAATTTTACTATCATAAATTTATACAAATAAAGTTTTGAAAATCAAATTAAGTGCAAATTACATGGCTGTGATTTTAATGTGAACAAAATTCAGAAAGCAACTGTTTCAGTTTCTGCATCTACTTTAACTTTGTCCTCACCCAGGTTTTCCTGTTTGGGCAAGGCTTCCCACATTTGTTTCACAGCACCATCTCTCAGGCCCTCGAGAATGAACAAGTGTTGCTTTCCGTCAAGAAGCTGAAATCCTGTCACTATGTCCAAGGTCCGGCTCTCCTGCTGCTCCCTGGTGGCCAAAACGGAATTAATAGCATTTAGTTATAAATATAGTTATATTCATGACGAAATAGAAATGACAAAAGCAGATCAAGTGGTGCCTTCGTGTGACCATACTGTGTCACACCTGACAGCGTTACCATGAAGTCCTGCAAGAAGGAGGTCGGATAGACTGGGGCACAACACAGCCTGGTTATCATCTCATTTCTCATCAAATTTGTTTACTTGTGATCAAACAGGCATAAAATAAAGTTTCCATCTTACCTTTTCCCAGTTTTTTTATTCAAGAAATTTAGAGTAAAAACATAATAAAATACAAATAAAAATATCATAAATTAAAAAAATATATTTTTGGGATGAAAAGGTTCGTGGGAATGTGGAAAAACATTGCCTTACCAAATGTGATAATATTTCCTATTTGATTTAATGATAATTTGGTCTTAATGATGGTGAGGTATGATATAAGTAGAGGTGCAGGGTGCTTACAGTGATAACTTATATGTGGAGAGTGCTGCCTCTATGATGTGCTGGGGCAGGTGACTGAGGTCCAGAGCCGCCGCGTTTATCTCCACCACCAGCGACTGTAACCTCTGCAGAAGCTGCACGCTCTTGTAGTCAAATCGGAACACTATACGACCGTACGGACACTGAAATCCACATACACACGCACATACATCAACACGTCACATGCCATATTGTGGGGCTCACACACCCAGTTATGCTCAGTTTATACATCAGGTGTTTTTTTTAGACCTTTGGGTGAACATGTAAATTTAAAACTATATACCATGTGAAATCAAATGGCACTGCTGTGAACTTGTATGGTTGTTTTTTTTTGTTTTTTTGAGGACTGATAATAACAACAAATGTAGGCATGGATCTACTTATATTTGGGTTTAATATGAATATGGGTACTGCATCACATGTGTAGATGTATGAGAATTTGGCCTGTAAACTATGACTTAGTCATCAAATCATATTCTTAGTATTTTCTGTGGTAATATGGACAGCTACTGAATAAAGGAGATTTATATATCATAGCCAAACAAATGAAGACAACTTGGCTTGCGATAGTAGGCTACTGCCATGTTTCTATCCCTTTATTTTGTAATTGCATTACCACATGGTATGATTAAGCACAAATTATGCATTGATTTTTGTAGATATTCATTTCATATTATACAGATGAGACTAATGTCATTATCAAAATGTCAAAATGTATGTCTCTATTTGCTACAATCTCTTCAACTCATAGAAACAATATCAATTGATTTTCAATCCTTTTTTACATATTACAAACTAGGCTATGAAAGGTGCACAATGTTTTTGGAACAATCTGAAATTATGAGCAAATGGAAAATAAGAGGAGTGGTTTGATTTGTTCACATCGGTGATTTCAACAAAGTTGGGCAGATTAAAAACAATTGTTCATATCTCTCTGAAAAATGAAACAAAACAAACAAATAAAGAGTACTGACATTTATGCTACTGGTGTCCAACACAGTTTATTCAGAGAGACAATGTCACTAATCGTACTGAGTTTGTTTTCAAATTATTGGAAATTATTCAAACTATTTAAGTCTCAATGCTGTTCAGTAATATGAATGAATATTAAAAAAAAACACAGTGTATAGTAGGTTCTGTTCTTCAACAAATATCTAATAAATTATATATTTTTCTAGATTATACTTACTAAAAGCACTTTCTAATGTGTATAATAGGTCTTGATCGATTAATCATCAATCATTCAACAGTTGCCCTGTTTGATCACTTAAAGTTCCCTATCATTTATGCCCTGACTTTGCCAAAGGGCATATATATGCTAGGGTCATTGATTTGATTTGATTTGATTTGATATGTTGGCCGCTCCACTTTTCTCTCATGGGCATTCAGAGCCTATGAAGTGTAACTAACATAATGCTACCAGCATATCAACCATCATATTTTATGGGTTAGTACTTTCAGAACCAAATATTGTTTTATAAGTGGCCTGAATCTAGCATTCTCACATCTATTCACTTTGCTATAATTTGCCTACTTTAAGATGCATTTGAGGGGGGCCCAAAAGATATCTTAACAATCAGCACAAATTTAGGATATATCTATCATTATTAAAGTTAATGTGTGCATTTCTAATCTATCATTAAATTTGTTTAAAATGTCTTTTAGCTATCTTAAAACCTCTTGAGTAGCAAACTGTGTATTTCTTTAGGAAGCTTTGACTATTATTTAATGTCCTCCAGACATCTAATAGAAGTTACTTATCATTAGTGTAATAAATAAGAAGTACTACAGCAATAAGTATGATAACAATTTTATATTTCAACTAAAGATTATTCATTAATGTAAGCTGTATACATAAGGTTATTATTAATGCAAAAATATGTAAATAGGAGTGACTCATATAACAAATCTGCTGATGTAAACAACCTACCAAGATTTCACTCTGGAGAAAATGCAAAGAAATATAAAAACATTTCAAACATATATTTATTTTATAATTTCTATTTCAATATACATGAAAAGAAAAATTTCATGCAGAATATTTTTGGTGTGTTCTTTTTTGTATCATGCAATAGGCTGCGTTACAACAAGGACAGATTAAGAGGACTTTGGGACTAATGTTTCTCTCAACTGGTCCCTATAATAACAAGAAAGTCTTTTTTTTTAAAAGAATTTGTATGCAATTTACTTTTTGAAAATTATATTTATATTTATCCATCCCCCAAATATCAAATGGACTGCCCATAAATAACGCGAAATGTCATCTGCTGAAGATGCGTTTGATTTTGGAAATCTAATGTGACGTGGGCGATCTTTGTTTCTGAGTGGATTTGCGAACTGCTGAAAGAAGGAAATGTGCACGGTTCAGAGCGCCACCATCCCAAACTCACTACACAAGAGTATGAATTGAATGCATCAAAGAATAATATGTACACAGAAATCTCGTCATCTCGGATCATTATATATGATATAATAATGAATGGGTCAAATACTCCAATAATGAATGAGTGAAATAAGATTAAAATCCCACACACCTATAATAACAGGGCTACCCCAAACACTTTAAAATGGTTGAACGCTATGAAAGAGGCTTAATAAACATTAATAGACTTTTTGCAAAACATTTTAAGTAATCAAAACCACCACTGAAATATGTATGTGCACATTACACCAACATTACACCAAGGAAAGGCCAAGATAAGTTTTAAAATACAGCATGCATATCAAAATAATAAAAGAAACAGTATTAGGAGCAGATGTATTTATTTACCTTGCGGGTTGTAGGGAGGGGATCATTGGCGGCCATCTTGCTTGCAGTTGTCAGTGGACAGGCAATTTCCACCTTCAGTTTGACCATAGAGTTATTCTCCATATAATGTCCTGGAGCCAAAGCTTTCTCATCTGAAAGTTGTGCAAAACATCCAATAAGCCATGACCAAATATTTCAAGTCCTTCAGATAAAAAAATACAAAATTCAGTTATATTTCCTCTTCTCAAAATATGGTGGCAATCAGGAATGTGGTTTGGCCACTTTCTTACACTTGTATTATAAGAGTTTGATCAAGTTGATAAACGTCTTCTACAGATAGCTTATTTTTAATAATGTGGTGAGTTGACATAGGAAATATATAATTTAAACCTTTCATAATTATGTAAAGAGAGCACTTACTTGGCCCATCCACCGAGCCTGCGACCCCGACGAGCTTCCCATCAACCTTGCTATCTAGCCCTCCCAGGGGGTCCGGGGTGGGGCACTGGTGGATAGGAGAGGTCAGATATATTGTCTTCTGACCCTCGAGCAGCTGACCAAGGTCAAATTTGGCAATGCCATAGGGATCCCAGGCATGCTCACGACCTTCAAATGGGTTGTGCAGAGTTCTTTTACCTGAAATATCAAATTATTTTTTAAATTTTTGATAGCGTGCCAAATGTTGAGTTCTGGCAAGCTTTAAGTTTTAGATTAATGTTTCATAAAAATGTGGTGCATCTTAGCAAATATGGAGGGATATTTTTAATTTTATCATTATCATGATTATTATTATTTCATACACATCCAGGTCAATCTTCCTGAATGAATATACATCTAATGCAAAACATAATATATCTGGTTGAATATAATCCAGTCAAATCTCACTTGACACAGTTCCAACGTTGCTAATCTTCTCATCCTCCAAGTCATCTCCAAACAAAGTGGGTGTCAGCTTCTGTTTTTCCATGACACGATCTCGGTCGTGGACTTCTATCTCCAGTGGGGGACCCCTCAAGTATTCCCTGAGTTCTGACTGGTCCAATGTACCTTATCAAGAGATGAAGTGCATCATATAATTTTTTTAATCATTAGTGGTATTAATGAACAAAAACTATCATGTTTTGACAAATAATATAACAATCTTATCTGTCTGTGAGAGGGATTTCCAAATAATGGACCAAACGACAGTTATAGTTAAAAAAGACTGAGGATGGATTCCCTGAGAATGGAAGAGGAAGACCAAGGATGGACTCCCTGAGAATTCCCTGAGAATAGTTGAGAACTGATGATCGCCTCCCTGAGAATGGAAAAGGACCGTGGATGGACACCCTGATTATTATGAATAAGGAAATAAGATTAAGGAGAACCTACCTGTTAACACAACATTAACATCATCCCAGTATATATTCTCATCCTGTTCTCGTCCCAGACTACGATGTGCTGGCTGCTTGAAAAAGCTGTACTTCACAAATGCAGGAAGACATCTACAAACAAAGCACAAACCTAAATAATCTAATTCTGATTTGTACTATTTTATCAATACCATTTAAACATTCTCAAGCATTCCAGTTTGCCAGTGAAATGCAACAAGATATCAAGTTTGCATGAAAATAATAATTGTTTAATTCTGATGAAAATGGTAGAAAGGTCAAATTAACTAACAACAGGGTGATTTGAGGCAGCTGCAGATGGTCCAGTACTCAAGAAGTCCGAAACGGTATCATGAGATGTTTGTTGAAATTTAAAGGAGACAAATGTTAATGAAGCTCACTAGGGATCCTTGCATGCAATATAAATGGCACTGTAAAAGTTTGCAACTGTCAGGAAAAGAAGATTCTTTACTAATAGAGGTGATGTTTTGGATGTAAATTCCATCTTTTTTGAGCATAAGAGGGTTTGATATCTCACTTCAGAGCGTTTGGTATCTAACTTGAGTCAGATAGGGTTTGGTATTTTACTTGAGTCAGACAGGGTTTGGTATTTTACTTGAACTTGAGAAGGTATGGTACCTTACTTGAGTCAGATAGGGTTTGGTATTTTACTTGAGTTTTAGAGGGTTTGGTATCTTACTTGAGTCAGACAGGGTTTGGAATTTTACTTGAGCTTTGGAGGGTTTGGTATCTTACTTGAGTCAGACAGGGTTTGGTATTTTACTTGAGTCAGACAGGGTTTGGTATCTTACTTGAGTCAGACAGGGTTTGGTATTTTACTTGAGTCAGACAGGGTTTGGTATCTTACTTGAGTCAGACAGGGTTTGGTATTTTACTTGAACTTGAGAAGGTATGGTACCTTACTTGAGTCAGATAGGGTTTGGTATTTTACTTGAGTTTTAGAGGGTTTGGTACCTTACTTGAGTCAGACAGGGTTTGGTATTTTACTTGAGCTTGAGAAGGTTTGGTATCTTACTTGAGTCTGAGATCAGCATAATTGAGTGGTGTGTTTGGCATCTTGGTTGCAGAGTGAACTTTGATGATCATCGGGTTCAGTTTCTGTCGCATCTCGTCTGACATCAGTGGACCACTCAATGATATGGTCAGAAATGCATCCTGAAGGGTTGGTAATGACTTGTCAAGGCGACTTGTCACTGTGTGTGTACCAGCTAAAAATAGTTGAAAACATCTATTGATGCATATATATCTTAATAATACTATGAGTGCCTTACATGCATTTGGTTTATGAACCAATCACAGCAGCCTAGAGACAATGGTGGGAGACAATGGCAATTATTTTGACAAATCAGAGAGCAGCTAACAACAGATTTATATGGAGCAGCTGCGTATCGTCTAGACGACAAATTCTTTTTAAAACTCAGGGACAGTTGACAGGTAAAAGGTCCATATACACCAAGTGCTGTTCACTGATGATTGTTCTTTTTGTAATTATTAATCATTTTGACACTTTTTCAAGAAACATTTACATTAAGATCATGTTCGCTGATGTATTACTGGTGATTTGACTTACTGGCGAAGAACTGCGCCATGTTGATGTTAATGCAGCAGATGCCGTACTTGCGGGCGTGCTCATTCTGGGCAGCCTGGGCAGCAGCCTCAGCCTTCTTCTGCTTCCGACCTTTGTCCGTCACCTTGGATACCACACCTCCTGTACCTAGAAAATAATAATAAATTGATAGCCACTTAAGGTGAGGTCTAAAAATCTGAGGTGCATTTCATTAAATGGCATTATTTTTTGATAAACTTTAACACAGAACTAAATAAATGGTAATCAGATATTGCTAGATGTAGACCTTAACGGGCAAAGTATGTTGTCCACCATACTGGAATTCAGTGGCATTGTTGTCTACGCTTTGCATTGTATTATAAGGTGCCTCAACGATATCATGTTTAAGAAATGTTACGCCGGAGAAGACAGAAAGAAGGGAAAACGAGTACATCATCGTGCACATTGAAAGCCCGTAAATGAAAATTTGATTGGTAAACAATCTTTGTTTTTTTTATAATTAATGTAAATTATTGAAAGTAATATTCTATGGACTGCATGGTATTATATCATATGATGTGATATCATATATGATGTATATGAATATGTAGAACATGTGTGTGAACACGCAGACTCTCAAAGAAACCTATCTAAAACTTCTGGCCAAAATACAGAGTTTCAGTATGAAAGGGGTGATCTTTTCAGTGAACGATAAAAATAGAAATCTAATTACATTAAATCATAACACCTAATTTCAAAAAAACATAATATGTAAAATTTCTGTTCCTATATATGTTTTCAGGGCTTGCTTGAACAAAATATCACCTATATTGCCTCTGTGAAGATTGCAATAAAAAATGTAAATTTTTCAATTCTGGAGCAAACTTTTAACAGTTTTATGTTAAAAATTCTTACTGGAGGCATCATCAGCAGCAGCGGCTGCAGCGGCTTTTAATTTTTGGAGCTGAGCGGCAGAGGAGGCAGCAGCTTCAGACAAGCCTGCCTTCTGTTTAGAGTTTGGAACTTGGCTGCGAGTACGACTCATCTTGCTGAGCTGTGTGGATTCACGTTCCCTCGACCCCGGCACCTCGCTGGCCTCGGCTATAGAATCTGTCGCCCCTATCAGCTTGCCAAGACGGCTGTATGACCTGCAAACAAGAATGTCATTATTGAAAGCAACAAACACAGGGGAGTTAGAAATTCAGGCTAACTGGCCAGCCATTTTTATAAAGACATGTTTATTTTAGTGTATTTTTTTTTCAACTATTGGTACATTATTATCAATTTATTTTTTTATTTTTTTGAACTTCTTCTCCATCAATCTATCTCATGATCTGCATATTATCATTTACAAATTGTATAAAAAAATCTCTGTAAACTTGTTTGAAATTACCTGAGGGGTCCTCCGTCGGCTGTTGGTGGGATGGCAGGGTCAACACCTCGTAGTGCCCCCTGGTTGTTGTCATTGCTGTGTCCTGCTGTGTCCATGTAGTCATTCAACTTATCTGGCATATCCCGCAGGGCGCCCCCACCTTTACCTTTCTTACTTTCTCTTGTACTTGCCCTGGATCTCTCTGCTTTACCTAGAAAAATTGTCATCAACAAATCAGATCACCATCAGTATCACAGGAAATCATAAAAATTAGTTAATTATGAATTATTTTTTTCTCACAAACTGCAATATTATGATTGTGATTCTTAAAGATAAAATATTTGTATTGTTTGGAATTAGGTTTTTTTTTCAAATGTTTAGGAGCCAGTGGTCTTGTATCACCTGTTTCTGCATCTTGTTCTCCATCTTTGAGGGTGAGTATTTTGGACTGCGATGGCAGGGGTCGATCTATGTATGACCGTTTGGGCTGCATACTCTCAAAACTCTCAGACTGCTTCAAGACCAGAGCTTTAACTCCCACGTTCTCTCCATCCTCCCCTGAAGAAACAAACATTTAAACAAATATAAATACTTTCCGGTACTTGTTTAAATTTTTTACCAAATTTTTTCGAATCATTACTTTATTTTTCTGAATAATTTTGAATAATGAATCTAAAAATTACATTTCACCCTTTTGAGTGACTGATCTGTAATATAATGTTAAACCGAAACCCATACGTATACAGAAATATTTCTGCTTAATTTGGCAAATATTCTACTGACCTTTGGACTGTGGCAAGCGCAAGGCTTTTGGTCTGTCAAACTTGGCTCGCGTGGATAACTTGTCCCGTGTATCCCACACTCGCAGCTCCACCTGGTGGTTAAACATCTTCAACAACACATCTTCCGTGACCACCACATTGTGACTAAAACAGAAGGAAACAACATATTTCTGAAATTAACTTTCAAAATCCAACATATCAATGTGATTTGGATGAAAAGTAAAGATTGAAATCATTGTACCTGATGTGATGAATCTCAGTGTGAATGAATTGTGCAAAAATGGTACAATTCTGAATGCTATTCCAGTCCCTATATGGACCCTCACAAAAAAAAAAAGAATTTGTGTGTAATTTCCTTTTTGAAAATGATATTTATATTTCTCCATCCCCAAAATATCAAATGGCCTGGCTGTAAATTTTGCCAAGTGTCGTCTGCTGAAGATGCGTTTGATTATGAAAATCTAATCCAAAATCCCCCCAAAAAATACTACTACTCTAAATCCCGTCAGAGCCACACTGTAATGAGTTCAGAAGGGTCAAATATCAGAGTAATGTAAACAAACTGGTAACTCAGTGATTTGAGCAGAAAATGAAGGTATTTTTGACAAGAAATAGTAGTTTTCATGAAACAAAATTTGTTTCATAGTACAGGAATATAAAATGGATGTCATTAAAATATACATGTGATACAATTCAACAAAACAAAACTGATGCTGTTCACGGTTCCTTTTTACAATTCAGGCAAAATTGGCTTAATGAATCACCCAATTTGGCTTGCTAGATACAAGCAGCATGGATCCTTGCATGACAAAACAAATTTTAGACCTTTACTCTGCAGGGTGTACAAGATAAAATTTTGCCTTTCTGTTACAGTAACAGTGAAAGGTATATGGAATCTGATAAGCCAAGAGAGTGCCAAACTGTTAGATCAATACAATGTCAATTCTCCCTTCTGTCATGTTCAACTAGTTATTTATATCAAGCAATACTATATACAGACACTAAGCCGAGATTAAGATTAAACCTAATCCTATTATTTGCTTTGAGGATAGCACATAGTGAAAGGCAGCTTCCTTACCAGTGAGTCCATGCCACCCAAGTCAGGTCACCATCTTGCCATGTTTTCAGGACCTTTGCTTCCATCTTTTCTGTGTAGATTTTGGCTGCCATGCCGAATGTGACCACATCAGTTTTGATTGGATCATCATCTTCCGGCATTAAGGCGTACTCTGTGTGGTAATATGTCTGGGGGCGTGGTGCTTCTACTATGCGTTTCTTCTTCTTCCCCAAATCCTTTCCTTCTGGAATGTCATCATCGCTACTTCCATCAACTGAAAATCATAACAATCATAGCATCAAGCCAAATTCATGCTGATCTTAAACAGCTAATTATGGATTTGAATATCAATTTCTATTATTAAAAAAATACTGTGACAAGAACTTGTTTTTTTTTTTTTTTTTAATCATGGAAACCTGCTCAAAACCATGATCCTTAATGCTGTTTTCCAATCTAATGAAAGTCACCAATTTCTTGATTGACAAGAATAAGTACAGCTTGACACAGCTCTTAATTGGCATCTTAAACCTTATTTACATGTATATTAACATTATCTGAATGTAAATTGCTACAACAAAAGGCTTAGCATAAGCACTATAATGGATACACGAAGGGCCAATAGAACATGTTCTTTTATCAGATTCTAATGAATGTCAAATCCCAGATAATAACTTCCCCAGAAACATGACCATGATCACCATCACTATGAATGATTCTGAATGCTGGGAAATATAATGTGACCAATTCTTTCATATATCATGTTTATATTCTGAAAAAAATATAAACAGTTTGCCAGGGCAAAATTTTACATAACCATACATAAACAGAAAGAACAAGCAATGTTTGGAGAATTATGCAAATATATTGACCTGAAACAAAGCAATGTTTGGTGAATAATGCAAATATATCGATCTGAAACATGTTCATGGTTGTATATATGAAGTAACAAGTTGTTAATGGTTGTATATATGAAGTACCGGTAACACTTTCATTGAGTTCTTTGCTTAACAAGGAGAAAATTTTCAACTTTGACCATGTCATGTTTCACTGGTTTTGATCTTATCACAATGCCTTGCTGCCAAATCTACATCAGCCTAAACTGATCACAATGCCTCGCTGCTAAATCTACATCAGCCTGAACTGATCACAATGCCTTGCTGGCAAATCTACAGCCTAAACTGATCACAATGCCTTGCTGGCAAATCTGCATCAGTCTCAACTTATCATAGTGCCTTTCTGCCAAATGTGCATCAGCCTAAACTGATCACAATGCCTTGCTGCCAAATCTGCATCAGCCTAAACTGATCACAATGCCTTGCTGCCAAATCTACATAATGTACATCAGCCTAAACTGATCACAATGCCTTGCTGCCAAATCTGCATTAGCCTAAACTGATCTGCCAGGTCTGCATCAGCCTAAACTGATCACAATGCCTTGCTGCCAAATCTGCATCAGACTGAACTGATCACAATGCCTTGCTGCCAAATCTGCATCAGACTGAACTGATCACAATGCCTTGCTTCAAAATTTGCTGTATCATAACTTTGGAATAATGTTGCAAATTGGAAATAGGAGACAGATCAATTCTATATTGATAAATCTCATGAGCCGAGCAATAATTATGTGGTCACATTAAGCCTACTTTGTGCAGCTTTGCCAGGAATATTGATTTCAGGATATTGGCAGGATGTGATTAGTTATATTCCCAGCTTATTCTTGACTGCTCATTTCTGGTTATATTCGCAGCATATTCTTGACTGCTCATTTTTAGTCATATTCCCAGCATATTCTTGACTGCTCATTTTTCGTTATATTCCCCCCCCCCCCCCCATATTCTTGATTGCTCATTTTTAGTTATATTCCCAGCATATTCTTCACTGCTCATTTTTGGTTATATTCCTCGCATATTCTTGATTGCTCATTTCTGGTTATATTCCCAGCATATTCTTGACTGCTCATTTTTAGTTATATTCCCAGCATATTCTTGTTCATTTTTGGTTTTAATTCTGGTTACCAGAATGGAAGAACAGCTATTTTTCTTCTCAACATGGCAATTAGGAACCAGGCACATGGGCTGGCTTCTGCCTTACTTTGTCTCAGTTTAGGAACCAGGCACATGGGCTGGCTTCAGCCTTTCTTTGTCTCAGTTTAGGAATCAGGCACATGGGCTGGCTTCTGCCTTACTTTGTCTCAGTTTAGGAACCACGCACATGGGTTGGCTTCAGTCTTACTTTGTCTCAGTTTAGGAACCAGGCACATGGGCTGGCTTCAGTCTTACTTTGTCTCAGTTTAGGAACTAGGCACATGGGCTGGCTTCTGCCTTACTTTGTCTCAGTTTAGGAACCAGGCACATGGGCTGGCTTCAGTCTTTCTTTGTCTCAGTTTAGGAACTAGGCACATGGGCTGGCTTCAGTCTTACTTTGTCTCAGTTTAGGAACCAGGCACATGGGCTGGCTTCAGTCTTACTTTGTCTCAGTTTAGGAACCAGGCACATGGGCTGGCTTCTGCCTTACTTAGTCTCACTGTAGGAACCAGGCACATGGGCTGGCTTCTGCCTTACTTTGTCTCACTGTAGGAACCAGGCACATGGGCTGGCTTCTGCCTTACTTTGTCTCAGTGTAGGAACCAGGCACATGGGCTGGCTTCAGCCTTACTTTGTCTCAGTTTAGGGACCAGGCACATGGGCTGGCTTCAGTCTTACGTACTTTGTCTCAGTTTAGGGACCAGGTACATGGGCTGGCTTCAGTCTTACTTTGTCTCAGTTTAGGGACCAGGCACATGGGCTGGCTTCAGTCTTACTTTGTCTCAGTTTAGGAACCAGGCACATGGGCTGGCTTCAGTCTTACTTTGTCTCAGTTTAGGAACCAGGCACATGGGCTGGCTTCTGTCTTACGTTATCTCAGTTTAGGAATCAGGCAGAATATATATTCTGCCTGATTCCTAAACTGAGACGAGATATATCATATAGAATCAAATTTCTTTTGGTCTTTTGGCTAAAATACTTCTATGGGCCAAAAGAATAATTTCAATCAATAGAAAGGAAAATATGGTGGATAAAGTTATAACAAAAAAATCGTTAACATATTTACAATATAATATTTACAAAGTATATGAATATATTAATTTCCAATCCAATTAGAGCCAAACATTTATTTGGTCATGCACAAACTGTGTGGAGCCAATAGGTCATGCCGTGCACGAATGTGATTGAATGCATATGACTTCATCTAGTCATGCACAGGAATGTGTGTCATTATTTGGTGATGCATATCTCTAGCGTGGTACAATATGGCATATACATGACTGGATGGATGTTCAGCTCTAACTATGCTTATTGTTAATTGTAGCTTCATTATATCATTAATAAGTTACATGTTGTCCATTTTTCCCTGAGAAACTTCAATAGATTAAAGCACATTAATATCAAGGGCTCTCAGACAGGCGAACTGACAAGCTGAATATTCATCTTATTTGCTCAATTAGGCTGCAAGTCAATGGGGTATTTCTGTAGTGTCCTAACAGTTTGGCTGTAAATCAGGCTATTCGGCCACTTGATGGCATTTTTGGAGGCAGCTATGGATGATCTAGTAAATATATATTATCTCAAATCATAAACATCCTTAAATAATTATGAAATAGTTGCAATAAAGCGTGTGTTTATTGTACTGATCATCTTATGACTGTAGTGCAGAGTACAGAGTACATATACCATAATACTGTAGATCTCCAGATTCAAAATGACCTGTAACAACAAGTACACATATCACATCAAACATCTCAGAAAAGGGTTTGAAGTTATTAAAAACAGATTGGTACTTTGAAGTGAAAATATAACAGGCCATGGACCTGTGGGAATTCCATGGAGTTTCAAGTCATAAAATCATTGTAGTGTTCTACTTACAAAATATGCAGAGCCTGACTCTTACAGTAAGCAAGTTTTGTGGAGTGACCATTCATGCATGACATGTTTGCTCAAGCATAAATTTATACATCATCCATGTTAGATATGATACATGCATGCAGAATAAATGGAACTGTCAACCCCTTATAGAAAAAGTTTGGATCACATTGTCTGGCCAGACTGAACTACGTTTCTATAGACTCGCATTCTGCTGCATGTTTATCTAAGATTAATTTAGGATTTTAAAAATATATAAGACTATACACAGTTTTTCTTTCTCTTCTTTACTAGTTTTCTGGATGTAATTGATCATGATACAACACAACCAAAACTTCTCAGAAATACAATAATAAGAATTCCTTCCCAAGGGACTGGCCTTTTCCACTTTTTTTAAAAGTCTTGTACATGTTGTAAGGATTAAGACATGCAATAATCCTATTTTAGGTTTTGATGCCAAGATGTATGTTCATTGTTGAACAGGGAAACCACAAATATTACAATGCCAAAACAGCCATCTCTATCTTGTGCCAGGAGAATACGATTTGCTTAACTTCCGTGTGAATTGCTACTAGCATGTGAAAGGGATGGCATGTGGGAATATAGAGGTGCTTTGTGAATCGTAATGGAATTAAAATCTAGTTTTTGTACTTGGAACTACTTGCAAAAGTTTGTTTTGTGAGTTGCATGATTGAGACTTACCATCATCCTCAGAGTCTTCTGTGGCATTAAAATTTCATATTCACATTTACATTTTTTTTATTTGTCAATATCTATTAAGTACCAAGCTTTTTTCATATTTTAATTAAATCCCTCAACAAAGAAATAATACAAAATATGACAGCAAAGAAAATGATATATATCATAAGAAAAAAATATATATACTCAAAAAATCACTTTTCATTTTCTACCTTTATCTATTGAACTCATATTGAAGTTTCATCGCCTTGAAAGAAATAAGGATAATCCTCCCTATATAATAAATACTCTTTTTTTTCTTGGAAATGATTAGAAAATAAAGTAACTGACCTCTAGGGATGGCCTTGGCAATAGTCACAGTGAAGGTGACATTGTGGCCTCCCTGTACAGATTGTCCTTTTTTCTTTTTTTTCTTGGAGTCGAGTAAGATATCTGTACTGGCGCTACTCAGCGGGCGACTCTGCAGATTATCACTGTCCTCTGCCTTGCTTTTTTTCATTCTCTCATTGTCTTTGTCTTTTTTCTTCTTTGGAGCATTTGACATTGAGCTTTCCCTTCGAGAAAGCATGCTGTTTCTCTTTCCAAGAGATACATTGCTGTCTTGCTTCATGGACATGTTGCTTGTCTGCTTCTCCATGTTTTGACTACGACTAATCTGTATACTACGCCACGCCGGCGAGACATGCAGCCAGGTCAATCAACAAATACCTGCCCAATTTTAATCATTTCATTTTTATTTTCAGGCACATCACATTTCTGAAAGAAAAAAAATACAAACTTTATCAACTTGGAATACTTAACTATGTACATGTGTAATGATCAAATGTCTTAACTTGCAAAGGTTTTCAAGTCTTGCCAAAAGGCAGTAAAAGTGGACGAAACTTTGGAAAACTTAATCATCAAGATTAAAGATAATTTTAATGCTCATAAGGACAAGAACCTGGCAGAAATGTTCAGGCTGAATTACATGTGTTAAAAACATTATTACAATTATATAATTGCTACCATTTTGCCCATACAAAATATGATATATTAAAAAAGGTTCATACAGGAGTTTGAAAATGACAAATATTATTTTGAAGTAAAAAGAAAATGCTTAACTCCTTTTTTAAGTAATTTATGTGCCATAAAATTGAGATTTTTTTTTTCATGATTGTGAAATTCTAAATGATTTTGTTTACCAACAGTAATGCCTTCAAGATTAAAGTTTGATAATGAAATTTTTGTGTGTGTTTACTTGTGCAAGGTCATACATATAAAATTATGATGAGCAGGAGTTATCTGCAAACCAAACGAGAAGAATAGGTTTCATTTTAGCCATGTCTCAAACTTCATAATAATACTATGAGTGCTGCATGAACATCTGATTCGCTGACCAATTGGTCATAAAACAAAATTTATGTACTGCAATTACAGCAGTCATTTTCAAAACTTGGTGCCATTTCTATGGCGCTATTTCAATGGTTTTTCCTTGTAGAAGCAAATTTGATTTTGACATGTTCTGGTAGTTTCAAAGCTATTCCACCATTTATATCCTTGTACAATATAGTGAGTCTTCCTTTTCCCTGCCAGTGAATCCTCCCATTTAGGTCTTCCAGGATTTGTTTTTTACAGTGCCTGTTTCTCTCCTCTAATGGCAATGACCAGCTGCTAGATTTGTGCCTGGCAATTGGAAGAGAGAAAGAGGCACTGTAAAAAATCCAGTATGTTTCATTTGGAGACCAAAAACAATAAGATTCTTTTTTCAGATTTCTCATCAAATATTTGGACCTACAGACTACACAGTCTACAGTACACATGCTGCATCATGTGCATGGCTGAATACACTTGTCATGTATGATTTTGTCAACACAAGAATTTAATCTTCATGTAAATTTAGGCTCACGTCTGAAGAGGAGGGAAGATTGACATATTGTGATATTAAAACAATGAACAGTTTAAACATGGTGAATATTCGGGATAATGAACATTACTTTTTATTGACATTCAAAATGATAAAGTTGAAGAAATAGCACACTTACCAAAAAGTTAGTAAACTTTCCAACAGGAAGTTAGGCGAATTTCACAGGTAAGTTCCCGCAAAAAGATAGTTCCAAGTATGTCCTACTCTACAGAACCAATGATGCAATTTTTCCATGAATTTCAATCAAATTCTGATGGAGAATTAAGTTTTGACCAGTCTACGGTAGATTTATGTGTCAAAATATATATTTCTTTTGGTATCATTTTGTAAATCTTTTTGCGCAATGTGACTCGGTTTGTTGCTACAACAAAGTGTCACGTGACCAAAATCATGAAAATATTAACCACAGGTGTCACTGCTGTATAAACCAAGATGGCAGCCCTCACGACAGAAGCACGATTTTCTAACTTTTCTTGAATTATCATGGTAAACCGCCATGTGACTGCATGTGTTAAACAAATATCGCTTACTTTATATCAAGGAAGTTACCAAGACGTTGCCAGGACCTCTTGGGCGTACGTGAGGAAATAACAGAGACATGATTGTGAACTTAAAGGATGCTTGATTCTGGTTTCATTTTCAATTTTACAGTTGTGATGCTGATTTGATTCTTCATAATTATAATGGCAAACAAAGAGGAAAAAAAGCTTCACTTTAAAGTCATCCAGTTTATGTATGAAGCGGGTAAGTGATCTTCAAAATTGTTCACAAATTGAAAACAATGTTAGGTTGGGGAGGGGGTGTGTGTGTGGGGGGGGGGGGGGGGTGTGGGGGCAATATCCTAGTTTAAGAGAAACGGCATTTGGTCCTCCTTGTTTCTTTTTGGCAGGGCTGGTCGGAGCAATATGACCGTTTCAGTGTCACCCCATTCACCCATGAAGAGATTCCAAACCACACACCTAGTGTGACATTCTTGTGACAGATATGAGGTGACAAATGAAAAAGTTGATTTTCTGGTACTTAAAACTCATCACCTGGTGTATTTGTATCTTTGTTTACGTTTGTGGGAGCTCGATACAACTAAACTTCTTACAGAATACTGTTTCATGTGTGCAACCAACTTGGGGCCTTTCCTTGACCTACTTACGATACAGCCAATCGGTAGGTGTTAGGACGCACACTCCAAACACCTACGATGGCTCATCAGTGGGAGGTATTCTCTGCCTCTGAAGTGTAATCCCTTATAACTTCTTCAAATGATTTTATTCAGACATGAAACTCGCCAGAAAGCAAGATTATATGTGTAAGACATTTGAGATATCTTAATAATAACTGTACAGTGTGTGTGGTGTTCACATTGAGGTCGCGACACTGTGTCGCGACCTGTCTCTTCACGAGAGATAGGGGACACCGCACAACCCGACGTAGCCTCCAGAGCTCTGCTCGCGCAAGTCGGGGTTCCACAACTAGCAATATCCTGTCAACTAAGTTCTCCATTTTCATTGACTGAGTTGCAATCCCCTCCCTCAAGTATGGACCTCTACAGCATAAAAGAGGTTCATAGGGGTTAGAAAGAGTCAACCATTTAACAACAAGAAGAGTGAATGTACTTGAAGCATATTTTTTTACCCCATGGAGAAAAAAAATGGATTTGCAAATTAAAAATATTTTTTGACCCATGGAGAAAAAAATTGGATTTGCAAATTTTAAATATTAAAAGGTTTTGGAAACATCTTAATATGAAATATGAATAAGAATTAATCAATGTTTCATCTTCAAAAACTTAAAATCTCAGAAAGATGATTAATTATAAGGTTGATTATAGCAGTTCATGGCTTATAATTTAGAAATAAAAGGTTTTTGACTAATGTATATAGATATGACAAAAAGTACATTTCATCTCTTGCAGTTTGTTATGTTTTATATTAATGCATTTTTTCACTTTTAAAATGACCCATTTCTTTGTGGAACCTAAAGGAATTTTATCCTCTCTTTCAGGCACTAAACTAAGTATGAAGTCTGTTCCCATGGCAACAGCTTCGCTTATTTATCACAAATTCTTCAAGGATTCAGAGGTTATTGATTTTGATCCTTACGTAAGTAGTTGTATGATCCATAGTATTAAAGAATTTAAGATAAAAGTTTTTTTCCTTTAAACAAAGCCAATGTCTGAAATATGGTTTAAATTTTGTTGTTCCTCAACCGATATTAATCTAAATCAGTAAGATCATGAAGAATGGTTGGAAAATTCCAGGCACCGTAAGCAATACAAATCAACACTTGTGAAAAATATGTTTTTGTTTTCTGTGCCCAGCTAATGATCTAATATAATGTTATTTAGAAAAAAAGCAAAATATGATGCTTATTTTGGCACATTTATTATAAAATATCACACGTTTTAGCTGATTGAATTTATTATTTTTAGATTCAGTTAAGTTGGTTGTCATCATAATGGGCATGCAATCAGATAAAACTCTGAAATATTGAGAAGCCAAATTGATTATACCCACAGCCTTGACTTGGTATATCCATGTCTATGCTGAGATTTCCACCAAATTATATTATCATTTCAGCTGATTGGAATGACCAGTTTATACCTGGCAGGAAAGGTGGAGGAAGATCATCTCAGAATAAGGGATGTCATCAATGTTTGCTACAGGTAGTTCATTATATTTCATTATCTTCGATCAACCTTTTCTGCGAGATTTGTTAATACATATATATATATATACTATAGATTTATTTATTATTCTTGTATTTTGTTCATGATTAAGGACCCTGCATCCAAAAAATCCACCTCTAGACATTGGCTCCACCTACTGGTCCCTCAGAGACTCAGTCGTTCAGTGTGAACTTTTTCTGCTGAGGGCACTTAAGTTCCATGTGAACTTCGACCATCCTCACAAGGTGCGTACCCATGTGCATCATGGTAGGCGAGTGGAAAATATTTTCTTTCTTCTTGTTGCTAAGTTGTGGCACATCATTTTTGCATGTAACATTTTCTTTGGCCAATTTTCACAAAAAATGACAGGAAAAGTGGCTTTTGAATGCCTCAACTGGCAAAACACTTCATCTTGCTCCAGAAAGGAATGAATCTAAGAGCTTGATTTGAACAAAAACTTAAAATGACTACAAAGTCCTTATTGAGTGTTTCTGGTCCCATCAATAATGTATAAAAAATGGCTGAGTGATAAACATTCAGAAAGTTACAATGATCCGTAAAATTTTTTTTTACAGACTTTTTGTTTGTACAATGTATGTAAAAGCCTATCTTCACTTTGTTTTCAGTATTTATTACATTATCTCAAATCTTTGACTGACTGGTTAGAGCCTAGTGTTGTAAAGAAAGTGCCAATCACCAAGACAACATGGGGGTTGCTAAGAGACAGTTACCACAGCAACCTGTGTCTTCGGTACCCAGCTCAGCATATTGCGGTGTCCATGCTGTATATGGGTCTGCAATGCTATGGCATTGAGGTGCCATGTGACAGACAAGCCAGTAATCGCTGGTATGAGGTGAGTCATCAGGAGGCCAAAATGTTACCATTTCCTTGATTTTGATGTCAGAACTTTACATTGAAAGCTGTCATGAAAAAATGCAAGTTTAGTTAATTTTAAATTGTACATTCTTGTATTTTTGCAGGCCTTATGTGAGGATATCCGAGTTGAAACAATACATGAAATCATCACAGAACTTATAAACACTTATGATATGGAAAAGACCACATGATAACGATAGTCATTGGAAGATGTTTATTTTGAAAAATAACAAATGGAACTTACCAATACAGCATAAATGCATTTCAGATAAAAGTGAATTTTTAAAACAGATAAATCGTTTGATTATTAAGGTCCTGTGTCAGTCCTTTGGTCTGTCATCCCATTTCCTTCCTATGTTTCACAAGGAACTGGGTTTATTTTTGTATAAGGCTTCTGAGCATCCATGAGATTATTGGTGATAGTTGACAACATATAAGTTAATTTAGGCCATATGCGTATGAGCAATGGCAACTTTCGACCAATTAAAATCACTTAATGATTTACTTTTACAAAAGACATTATGTCCAAATTGAATTATTAACTGATTTATTTTGAAAAAAGAAAAAAATATCCTGAAGTAAGTTTGTTTCGATGTCCTCACATGATGAGAATTTATCCCAGTTACAAATTCTTTTCTGTACAGTACTGCCACCACATGGAAAAACATTTCCCACCAGGGTTAGATTTCTATTATGTGTGGACATCATCCAAGTGGATATTTTGGGAACATTCCAAACTGCAGTTTCAAACTTGTATTTATGGTGTGTTTTTACACTAATACACTTGCATATCTTGAAATGTCCAAGAGAAAATGGAGCCATTGATAGATCCTTTGGACTTTTGTTTTCAAGTTGTATAAAGGTTACATAATATTAGGGACATGGGGGATTGATCCTTGGTCACTGATTACATAACCTTATGTAATATAGGGGGACATGGAATGATCCTTTGATCATTTGGGTTGCAAGGCAACTGCTTAAATAGAACACAGCACTCTTTACTGTGTAAAGACATTATTTAAGTAGCAGCAAGTATATATATATATATGAAAAATGTTAATGACTGGAAAAATAGCTCTGTATTATTGTATATTTTTATAATAAAATGAAACAAAAGAAAGGGAAATATTTTTTGATGAAAAGCACTTGTGGAGGAATTAGGTACATGTACATGTATCGATTTGTCATATATTTTGTGTGAAAAACTATACCATATACAGTAGAGCCCAAAGTGTACACTCCATTATACCACGATATACTTACCCGCTTTATCACGATGAATCGCATACGTTGTTAATCATTTCAAGTGTTGTACTGTGAATGCCCTATTTGGTACTTTGTAATGCAGTGAACCCATCATAAAACTGTTAAGATAGGTCTGCTATACCTCTGCCCTCTTCATTCTAACAGCCCCCTTGAGAAGCTAAAATGTGCAAATTTACAATTAACTCTCATTGAATTTATAAGTACAATGATGATGTAGAAAAGGTAAATATGTGTTATTGTGTATGTTCATAGAACTTTGAAGTTGGTAGTGTCTTGTTAATCAAAATATTGTCAGATGCACCATGGCTCCACCAGGTTTGATTTTGATTTTTTTTTTTTGATTTGATTTGATTTGATATGTTGGCCGCTCCACTTTTGTCTCGTGGGCACTCAGAGCCTACGCAGCGTGGCTACCCAGCTAGAGGGGAGATCCAATACGCACTATCTCATTGATTTGATTTGATTTGATATGTTGGCCGCTCCACTTTTGTCTCGTGGGCACTCAGAGCTTACGCAGCAGGCTTGATTTGATTTGATTTGTGAAGTTGGCCGCTCCACTTATGTCTCATGGGTACTCAATCCTACACAGCATGACTATACAGCTAAGGAGGAGATCATGTGCACACTTTCTTCAATCTGTATCGTACTCGTACTAACTGCCCGATGCAGGCCCCCACACTCATAAGCATCTACCCTGTCTTACATTATCCCACTGCATTGTCAACATTAGATTTAAAACACTCATCTTTCATGGGGAAGACAATCCCCAGCATGCTAAAGGGCCTTCCAATATCCCTGTAAACTACCTAGGGGCCTTCCAATATCCCCAATGAAATGTAGATCACAACTAGGAGCAGCATATATCCCCTATGTGATGACCTAATGAGCTGCCTAATACCTTCATACTTGTGCTACTACCTGTCACACTTTTATATTTTACAGAACTGCCAATCATACTAAATCCCCCACTACACTATGTCTAACATTTTCTTTTTCTCCATTTTGTTCTTGACCTTCATAGCTACAAAGCAAAGAATATCTTTGAAAATATCAGGCAACTGGAACATCTGGTGGCACATTCTATTAATCTTATTATAGCCGCAGTTTGAGACCTTCAGAAAAAAAAGGAGTGGCTGCCTTATTAGACTGAGAATAACAACTCACAAGAATCAGAACTGCCTGATTGTCATAAGATTAATCCTATTTAGTTTTCATGATGCTCGGATATTTTTTATTTGTTTTATCATTTAAAAACTGGAACATCCAGTGCCTCATTTTGCAATTTTAATATGGCCCCAGTTTCTGATCTTAGACATTGGGTATTTGTGGAATTGGTGCTTGGAATACGACTTATCTTTCAGCCAAAATTATTAATGAGGTTTTAAGGAGATATAAATGAAACAAGAACAGGACATTTATTTTTGGAAATTGCATTTATTGCAAATGAAAGTTAACATAGAACAGACATTTATACATTTCATCAAATACAATCAGTATGATGCAACTCGTGCCTCCCTTACCCTGATCCACTAATAAAAATACCAAAATAATTCAGATTATCAAGATACATTTCATGACTTGCATATTCACATTTTAATGTTAAGCCACTCTGCATAAAGGATAAGGGAGGAACAGAACAGGAAAAAAATGTCAATTGACCAAAGTATAATATTATCCATGCTGCAGGACCTTATAATTCACAGGTTTTGGTATATGAATGTATCATTATTCATAGGATAACGACTAGAAGCCATGATATCAAAGGAATTAATAAGCCATCAGTTAAAGAACACTTAGTAATAGCTTCCATGCACAGCATTCAAATGCTCATAGCATTCAGAAGAAATCTCAAAGTAAGCTTTACACCTCCAGCATATGGAAGTTTTACATGTGTAGCAGTGTACATTTTGACACCCACCATTCTTCTCCACCCCTTCTGCACACTTGGGACAAACATCGCGATTAGCAGTGTCCTCTAGTAGCCATGCTTTGAGTTTGTCATCCATGTGAGCCTGAGCCTTATACACTCCACAGGACATGCCCTCATGGGAAAGCACATGGCAGGTCCTGCACATGCCAGTTTGGCAAATAGGACACTCATATTGCTTGCTCTCAGACCAGGCACTCACCCTGTACACCATGGAGCAGTCAGGTGTGACACAGCGCCGGAAGCGATCCTTGTTCTGGGCCACAAACAGGGACACAGCAGCTTGTATGAGGTCCTGCTGCTGCTGGTGATTGTGACGAAGGAGGCTGGTGATGTCATTCCAGGTTATCTCTTCTCGGCACCCATCTTCTACACATCTGATAGGAAACTCTTTGATCTGAGTCGCTACACTTAGCTGCATCTCCAGGCATGACCTGCAGTATGCATGTCCACAGAACTCAAGTTTGTATGGAACAGTATCTATGGGGCAAAGACATGCAACACATTGCACATCATGACAAGAATATGTCTTATTTTGTTTCTTCATTTCTTCAACATGAGCATTTAGAAGACTTTTGACCTGGTCAACCACCTTGCCATATTTCCCACATACATGCAGATCATAGTTCCTGATATCAAGATACACATCCTTAGCCCTGGTAACTGAACAAAGACCCTCCAAGAATCTGCCATATTGTTTCATGAGTGATGCCACCAGGTGGCAGACATTTATTCCAAAGGTGGATAGATTTATCACAGTATTCTCAGCATAATAAGTGTTCAAGAAGTTGACCAATCTATCATAGGCTATAGCCTTCATATTAGGCGGTCCATAAATGTTAACAGTTCTTCGTGTTTCATCACAGTTAATTTTAACATCTAACTGTTTCTCCAAAAGGCGAATATGCTTTCGACCAAATACCCCCTTGATTAGCTGAATACTACATTCTTTTAGGCAAATTATCTGTTGTGGACTGATAATTCTCTCAAGAACCTGCTTTACAGACTGTACATCTGACAGGCTGGGTCCGGAAACAGTGATCAGTGCTCCGCCTCTGGACTTCTCAACTATCTCTACATTCATCTCATCTCTCTTCTCACATACACCCTTTCTCATAATCTCAAGGCCAATTTTGGTTGCTTCAAACACTGTCTTTGTGATATTCTTTTTAGTGTATGTAAGGCTTGATATTGATAGAGGAGAATTCTTATATGTCTTGTAGATATCAGTGCTTTTAAGTTTAGCAAGGAAGGCATTTGCTGAATTTCTGTCATCAAAATGCACTTCAGCAGTAACATTGTTTGCTACCTCTCCCTGCTTCTGGTTCATATGTATTCTGTAATCATCCTTTTTGGCTCCTACAGATGACACCACATCATTTATGAACCAGTAGAACCCTCCAAAATGATAACTACGCAAGGTAACATCTCCACTCCAACTCTCAATTGACAATGGTTCTATATTTAGATATGATTCGCAATAGTCTTTAACTATTAGTTTCATACCATTTAAATTGGTCTTTCTCTTCCATGGTACTTTGCTCAGGTCTACCTTCAGTCTTTGATCATCATGCAACGTACATTTGCACCAATATCCACAAACGCTAATTTTGTCAGGGAATGGCAAAAACTGCCAGTATTGACCCATATCAACAACCAGAGAAGAACTTGCATCAGGAAAATATGAAAGCTTGACTAATGTACCATCTTTGTCCTTGTTATGTGGTGCAGGTAGTCTTGCTCTCCAGCCATCATAACCAGCTTTGGTGAAGTTGATAATTCTCTCTCCTGCTTCAACATCTATACATTTAATTTTGCCCCACAGACGGTATGGGTTATTCTCCATGGCTGTCACATTATCAAATCTCCACACACTGACTACATCCTCCCTTTCATCCAGCATTTTCAACAAGGCATCACTGTCCATTCCTCCTGAATTGTCCTCCTTGAACACAAGTAGAGTTCTCCCATCATTGTTAAAATCAATATCCTTAATATTTGCCCCTCTGTCCATAATGATAAATGCACCACTATCTGAACATATATAAGGTACTTTATTGACTTGACATGAATTCTTTTTAGCCTTTTCAAAGATAATTTCCAATTCTTGTTTGATAGTATCTAAATAATCCTGATTAGCATGACAGTATATTTTGAGCTTCTTCATGTCTTTGGTAACATAAAGATTTAAATCATACACACCACTGCAATTCTTTTTTAACTTCTCAATCAAAGAAGGCACTTTGTTAAAATTGTATCCAAAAATCTTTTTTGCCAGGAAAGTACTCAAATTAATGTTCATGGTCTCTCTCAGATCAATCAGTTTCTCATCTTTATCAAATGGTAAGGACATGGAATTGTTGAAATCAGTCTCTTGATCCCCAACTTCATTAGCTCCATCACAGGTGGCACCACAGGTAGCACCCTCTTCAAAAGCTTCGATTCCAGTGGTGCCCTCTGTGGTAACAGTATCATTTGATTCATAGTCATTGATTGTTGCCATATTTGAATCCACTTTAATTGCTTCCGTAGACATTCTATCTGCAGTTTCAATGTATGGTGGATTATCATGGCCTTTTTTCAAGTTATCATTTTGCCATGTGCAGTTAACAGTTTTGTCCACATTTGCCTTGACCTGTGGTACAGGCATATTTCTCCTCAGAATGTCTGAATATGACATGGTTGACCTTGTCACATCAATTATCCAATCTAGATATACAGAAAATATTTGAAATAGTAATTGTTGCATATATTTTTTGTTCACATCAGTTTCACATTCATTCATCTTAAGTTTTCAATTAAGGCACACAATAAATTGGATTTACTATAGAACGGTTTTAAGCACGAATCTTGTACTGTTATGAACAATGGCAACCAGCCTTATCTTTTTTTGCATTTTATTTTCTTCGACTCCTGTTTATGAAACGTTTTAAAGCTCACCTTGCAAATTGTGTTCACTTTGTTCATCCAATATTGAGGCTGAAGGCGTTCAGTGCATCACACCTTGGTGATAAGATCACATCAGTCATACCATTTTCACCCCATCACGATTGCTTGCAGGCTCTAGCCGATGTCAGTCGTTCAGATAGCATGTTTCTCGGTCTTGTATGGTCGAAAACCAAACATTTAACTTATATCTAGGGAGGAGATATTTCTAGAGAGTTCCATGATTTGCATGTGTTGTGCAATGTTTGTTGATGCTGTGCCATCGCGGATTCCCGCCACAAACATACTCTCCTCTGATTGGTTGGAAAAAGGAATACCCTGGTGTAATCTATTTATAGCCATGAGGTTGAATGACGTTTGGAGGGATTCTCTCTCATAGGAGGGGGCAGTCATACGGGCACTTTCACACATACGGGACTTTCACACCCTGGCAACCCCAATTGGCGTTGAAAACAAATCTCTGTCAGCCATTGAAATAGTACAGTCAAATTGAACCCAAATCTAAAGATTTCATCTTTAAAGATTTCACCTTTAAAGTCATTATCTTTCAAAGCCAATTCTTTGTGTTAAAAAAAACAGTTCAATTTTCTGATGTGCATATCGCTCAAACAGAAGCCCAATATGAACATTTCATCTTAGTTTTCTGTGAAAAGTCATTATTCTTTATACTTTCTACCAGAGACATTTAACAGATCTCTTTCTACATTTGAAAAAATAATTCAATTCTATCTATTCTAATGTGCATATCGCTCAAATAGAAGCCCAATATGAAGATTTCAACTTTGTTTTCTGTATAAAGTCATTATTCATTATGTCCGTGAAGTTGGCAGAATATTCGATATTCTATATTGAATATTCTATAAAATTCATAAAGTTGAAAGGATATTCTATTTTGTATATTCTATAAAATTCGTGAAGTTAGTAAGATATTCTATATTTGATATTCTCCTGGAGAAAAGGTAAAATCTACCTAAATCATACACCACGTGCATGTGAATGCGAATGTGCACCTGCATAGTGTATCCCTCTTATTCTCACGATGTCATAGATATTTAAATTATTTCTGTAAGTGTATTATTAGAGGAGATATTAAAATGAAATGTAAAAAACTATAATGAACATCTCCAGGGAACATCCTATATCGTTTGCGATTAAGGCAGTTGTTTTCGGGGCCAAAACGAAGTAAAATCTACAAAATACATATATAGCTGTCTTCCTTTTGTTCTCACGATTTCAGACATAAAAATCAATTCTGTACGTGTATTATTAGCTGAAATATTAATGTGAAATATTTAAAACTATGATTAACATTAATATAAAGTTAAAAAGTTATTGGCCTCGGCTGTTCTCTTCTCTTCTCTTGAATTGTTTTTTCAATTTGTTGCAGGTACAAGAAAATTGCAGAAACACGAGTTTGATCCATGGTCATCAAACCTCTTTTACCTTATCAATAAAAATAAATGCTTAATTCTTAATTGTTTATTTTTTATTTGTAGATACTATGGTTAAGATCAAAAGGTACGAAATGCCCTTTGTGTTCAGTGGTGAAGCCACCCCTAAGATACATTGAATGCTTGGATAGTTTCAGATGCCAACCCTAAGACAAGTTGTAAACATGTGTAAAATTGAAGAAGCCACCCCTAAGATAGAATCTGTTGAAATCACCCCTAAAGCCACCTTCAAAGTCCTTGTGATATAAGGCCAAATCTGTGATCAAAGGTTACTAGTTTGCCATTGTTTCCACAAATCAGCCCATGCAGTCTTTAATGTATTCCCATTTGACCATAGTATTTTGCCAAAAAAATCTTATTGATAGATAAGTCAGATATTTATCACATAATAATAATAATATCTTTATTCGGACTAAACATCCATACTTATATATTATTTACATTATATACACATCACAATAATATTAAAAAAAAACAAGTAATAATATTAAAAAAAACAAGTAATAATATTTAAAAAAACAAGTACAAAGTACAAGTACATAAGATACTATATTTTTCACAAATGATTAAATTTTTCCGAAAATGACTGCCGTAGTTGTGAAAATTAAAACCAGTAGTTAGTGTTAGTTTTAAGTATTTCATATTCATATCTCGGCTTATGAAATAAATGTTCAGAAATGATTTATATATGTATGAAATTGTGAGGACAAGAGGAAGACATTTACAAATGTATTCTGTATATTTGGCTTTGTTTTGGCCCCGAAAATGACTGCCGTAATTAAGAAAAAGATGTGAGTGTCAATGATGGTTCTAAAGATTTCATATTAATATCTTGGCTAATAATACACTTACAGAAATAATTTATATATGTCTGAAATCGGGAGAACAAGATGAAGACAGTTATATATGTATTTTGTAGATTTTACTCGAAAATGACTGCCGTAATTGCGAATAATATAAGAAGATGTTAATTATTGTGTATGTGTGCACTGATTTGTTTTCAACGTATCCAACGTGGTCACCGTGTTGTCAACCGGAAGTGACGTCAGCTCGCCCTCTCCTATATGCTGATGAAACATCGATGGTCTCTGTGTTAACGCTTACGTGTCGTTTTAGTGCTAGACAGTTCTGGAGATTTCTATACGGTATTGTGTAAAATATCTCCCGGTGTTTTGGGATTGATGCAAATAGTTTGGTGTGAGATAAAGTGTCTGTGCTGGTACTGCAATAGGAACGTCTGGACATGAAAATATAGCCTATATTATAGGTTTACTCTTTCTCCCTAAATTATCATGATTATAGAGATACAACGGTAATAATACAAAACAGAATTTTCATTCTCAAAATGATCAAAGTAGCACATGGGAGAATACTCGTGTACAATTGATCATTTTTACTGCATTTTAATCCTGGATCAAAATGTGTATTTTGTGTTATGTATAACTTCAATACTGTGTATCATCACTAGAAATGGCAGATATAGGGATATAACTACTCAGAATACATCTACAAATGATATGTGATCGAATGTCAACCCGGGTGTCAACCTTCTTACGCTATTTTGATCAAATATGGCCAGTGACCTTGAAGTGACCTTTCAATGACCTTGAAAATAGAAAGCCTATTTCCACGAAATTATCTACATGTTTTATTATCCTATCATCTACATCATTCAAATACGAGCTCATAGAGTCCTTATTCATCAAAATCTGTTCATAATTAACAACTTGAGAGCAATTTATAGTTCTGGGGTCAATATGTAAGGGAAAACAGAGGTAAATACTATAATACTAAGGTTTTTTTTAAATAATATAAAAATGCCAGCTTACTGGGGGTAAGTTTATGAAAATATATAGAATACTGCACAGAAATACACATTAATACTAAAAAGAAATTGAAAAAAAAGTCCGTCAATTTCAAGATATATTATGATAGGTTTGTATAATGCATTCTGGGATAGGTTTGTATAATGCATACTGGGATAGGTTTGTATAATGCATACTGGGATAGATTTGTATAAAGCATACTGGGATAGGTTTGTATAATGCATACTGGGATAGGTTTGAAGACATATATGACAGTGAATATGATGACTACCATTATCATGATTATGAATGCTATTAAGGTATTACATTAATATCATGGCCACAAATGCACGTACAGAAAAATAATAATCAGCTTTGGAAACTTGCCAAGAACAGAAGAAAGACAGTTATGAGTCTAATGAACTGATTAAAAAGACCGACCCCAAAAGTGATGCGTCAGTCAACATTTGGCACTACAATGTGCCAAGATGACATGTCTGCAAAGTTCACCCATGCAAAACAGATTTTAACAATCAGGTGGCAGTAGGGCGCACTCAAGCAGTGAGAATTGCCTCTGCTGGACTATGTCGTCTGTGTCAGATTTAAATGTCTTATTTTTAAATATACGATTAATTATGATGTATAGAGAAATACTAAATTTGAAAATAAGTTTGTTCATTTTCTTTACTCTGCCATCTCGATCGCGCAGACAAACATATTCATCAAAGGTTGAGATACAGATCAATTTTATTACATGTCCTAATCTTAGTGCACACTACGTGTTCAACGTCACCAGTTTGTGTTCACAATGCAGCCTACTTCTGGCGCCAAATTTGAATTGTAATCTATAAATGTTAGAATACATGTATGTTCAAATTTTAATCGCTCAATTTTTAAAATAATTGTGTTACTTTTTTATTTCCTTACTCTTGATGAATGTGTAAATAGCATCGTTTTCAACAGCACGATGTTCTTCCTGTTACAAAGAAATATTTCATGTTATAAGTGCCATTTTCATTTTTTTAGATACAAATTTATGATAATCTGTCTCTCCTCAGAGCAAGTCAGATTTTTATTCTCTTATTTGACATGTAGATGTCGTTTACTGTGGAGCTGTCTTTGTACTTGTCTCTTAACTGCGTTAGCAGTTGTTCATGTGTGCCTCACATGTAAAACTCTTTGTGTAGGTATCACATGGGAATGGCCAAACTCCACCAGAGGGCGACGTGGTGAACCTATCACCTCTGTACAAGGTGCCTTTTGGTGCTGGCTCAGCACATCCACCTAACTTCATGTAACTGACTATCTTTCTTAATTTTTTTTCTTTAGATGTATTCAGATTTATAAAATATGATATATTTGACTCTTTATATAAAGTTTATTTCAAATATAAATAGAATTTAAGAGAAATGAAATGCGGAACTATTTCCTCCAGTGGAGTAGCCATTTTCTGGGGTAGTAATCAGGCGGAACAACAACAAAGATGGCTGCTTTGTTTAAATTTTGAACTCTTATAACCTTTTAAACTTTTGATTGAACAAACCAAGAAATAATGTTTGAAAGTAAATACATGTAGTGTAATACAACTCAGGGCAACTTTGCATTCAACATTAAAGCATGTTATCATGTTTTTCACATAAGTCCAGACTGACAGTTCTGAAGCACATGGCCAGTGAAAGTAGTACCGGAGGAATACTAATTTGGGTTGGCCAGAGGTAATAGTTTGCGTGTGCCTCTGGTGGACAGTGTGGGGAATGGCCATGCGAACGCATGGGCACATGCACAGGTTTGTAATACACACTATTGTATTCCTCTTGTTCTTACGGGTTCAATTTGGATGTTTAAATGGGTTTACCACAGTTTTTGCAGCTGGGGACCATTTACTTCTATTAGTTCCACCAATTTTTTCTTTGGTGATTGGAGAACACTACGAAGATTGGGCATGAAGCTTTGGGCGACTATTTATGCTTTGGGGCTGTCATGGAAGTATCCAATGGATAATGACTGTTTTTTTACTGCCATGACACCGACTGTATTGACAACTGACAGCGATTTGGAAAAGGGGTCTCAAAGTTGCCAATATCCATCAACTGGTTCCCTATCATTTGAAATTGAGATAGGGATGGGTTACCAGTCATTAAATATAATCTTCACTCCTGTAGGATATGATAAAAATAGCCATTTTAAATATTCCTTGTTTGCTATCTCTAATTTATGCAGATATCCCATGAATGCCGCTATCTTTCCCTTATGCAGCTGTCTCTTACTGTTGTATCCATCCCTCACTTGTGCAGCTATCTCTCACTTATGCAGCTATCTCATTGTTGTAACTATCTCTCACTTGTTTTAACTTTATCTCTCACTTTGTGCAGCTATTTTTCATGTCTCAATGCAGCTATCTCTTAGTCATGCAGCTATCTCATTTATGCAGCTATCTCTTGCTGTTGTAGCTATATCTTATGCAGCCTTGGAGTAATTATTAATGGAGGCATGACAGCTGTTATATGAGTTATGGCGTCATGGCAACGCATTATTTTACACAATGGATTTAAAATCCTTTGATCCTGTCATAGTTGCCGACTTCAGAATGATGGAAAATTTAATATCTATATTTTTAAATATTAAACCGACCAATATTTTGATTGTGTTTCATAACACACTCTGAATTCTCAGTCAGAATTGTTTTTCTTTCGAGGCTTACAAAACCAAAATGACTTCAAATAAGATCTGTTGTTAATTTCTGGTATGATTGTTTCAATAACAATTGTTCAAAAAAAAATATATATTCCAAACCTTTAATTTTTCATACATGATTTGGAAAAATATTTCTCTATGTATATCACGGCCTAACGAGGGAGTGAAAAAGAATGGCTCCAACGTAAAAGTCGATGTCGAATAGTATTTCCGGTTTAATATCTGATGTATCTGGGGTACCAACAAATATAATTTCCGTCAATTTGAACTTTGACCCTGGATATTTCTTGACCTAATTGATATTTGCCATGACGCCTTTGGGACATAACGGCGATTGGGCAAAATAAACCTGCAGGAGATGACTGCACTTCCCCCATGGTCTTACTCATCACAAAATAAGACTGATAGTCCTTTTTGCAGTGAAGAACCTTTTTTGTAGGGGACTTATGTAGCTGAATTAAGACTCTTGTGGATAGTGGATAAGCTTGTCTGCATTTAGTACCTAATATGTCCCTAATTAGTGCCTCAAGCGTATTGTGAATGCAGGAAATCTGAAGAATTGCAAGAGCACGTCATCAAATGTGAGAAATGAGAAAAGTGGTGAAAGACAAAAGCTTCAAATTATACTCACGGTTAGCTTGGGACCAAATGGTTCGTCCACATGAGACCCGGATGTAATTAGCTGAGTGATACATTTCAGTTAGTAATAGCTTGGAGTAATTATTACTCCAAGGTAATAGTAACAATATATTTGATACACTATTTGGTCATTATTTTGCATATTCTTATTAAATTTTACACCTCCCGAGAAACTCCACAATAGTTACCATAGATTTAAGTATTACAAAAGAAATTGTGTGCTTATTCAAATTACAAACTCCTAATTAAACATTTGTCACTAATACTAGATGAAATTGATATGAATTTAAAAGTCAGTACAGTCCATGTTTTGATTAAATGATCATTTTAACATCAATTTTAATCTACTCCCAAGGTAGACAGACGGTTCTTTAAATACGTTTTTTTAGCTCTGCTGAGACTTAAAGGTATTAAGCACCAATCCTGTTTTCTTGGTTTTACAACAGTATATATACATATGAACACCATGACGTATTAAAGTCTGACATCGAGCAACAAGAAAAGTTGCTACAAGACATAGGAGTTGCACATTATGTATAAGATTATCTCAGCGCATGGGTGAACGTGACGGGTAAACACGGGTAGCGCAAACTTTATTTGACCTCAATTGAGGCTCAAAGTAGGGTAGCACCGTTTGACGTCATTTTGGTACTATTCAAAAGACAATACATTTCATGACAAAACAAAGAAAATTATCACTGAAAGGAAGGGTTGCTATTTTGAAGGCATTGATTACACCAAAATTTCTATATCCTGCTTCTAATTTGCCAGTAACTACTTCCTTTATTGCAAATGTTGAGGACATTATCACAGACTTTATATGGGATGGTGGACGGCCAAAAATTAAGAAAAATGTTGTAATTCAGGATATAAAAGATGGTGGTATTAAGGTACCAGATTTTCTTAGCATGGTTAAGGCCAACAGAATAATGTGGGTAAAAAGGGCATTAGAAAGTAATGGAAAATGGAAGTCAGTATTACTGTGCTTGTTGAAACCTTTGTCAATTGAACATTTCACCTATTCTAATTTACCTGATGAAGTGATAGATAATATCCAGATACCATTTTATAATGTTTCTATTCTGGAATCAACTGAAATAGGAACCAGACAATGCTTTGCAGTTTAAGAATGAGATACTTTGGTCCAATAGATATATTACTGCTCCAATAGAAATCAAAAAAGGGTCAAAAAGTGCAAAAACAAGGAGTAAAAACCTCAAATCTTTACTGTGGTCTGATTTTTACAAATGTGGTATTATCAGAGTGGGTGATTTGTTTGGTGATAAGAATGAACTTATGGATTATAGACAATTTGTAGACAGATATAATGTAAAATGTGATATATTAAGATTTGATAAATTAAGGAAGGCGATTCTAACTGAATGGGTGGAGGCTATATCACTGTTACCACATAATGCTTTAGTCCCACCCTTTTCGTCACTGCAAATCAAACACCAGTACAGATTTAATTAATATAAAAGCAAAACATATATATTGTGCATTTGTAAAAGAAAAAGTAGAAAATACAACTGCCTTGCATAAATGGGAGGTTACCTATGGTACTGAGGATGACTGGAAAGTATTTTTTATCTACCATATTCATGTACAAGAGACACAAGGTTACAGGCATTCCAATATAGAATACTACACAAAATTTTACCGTGTAGAAAATGGTTATACACATTGACTGTCATCGATTCTGATTTATGTAATACATGCAATGCTATAGATGATATTGAACATTCTCTGTTCTCATGTTCAACAACAAGAGTGTTTTGGGGCCATTTGGAGAGATGGTGGAAAAGAGTGTCACAATGTAGGGTCAAACAGACTCTGAAACACATCATATTTGGAATATATTATGATTTAAACTGTTTTGCTGAAATTAACTATTATACTAAAATTAACTATTATACTACTTGCTAAACATTATATTTATATAAAAAAACATTATAAACAACAAATATGCTTTTTTGCCTTTTTGGGCATACTGAAACATAAATTAGTAACTGAAGAAAATATACATAAAATGAATGGTACATTTCATATTTTTGAAAAAAAATGGCAAGCTATTTACAATGAAATATAAACTGCACAGTCACTTCTCACCAACTCTCCATACCAACATGGGTTCAACATCTTCATATCAATCATAAATCTCCTTATCTTTCTTTTCTATCTGTCATCCTACATCATTTTACATGTGTACATATCTTCTTTTTTATAATGTAAAAAGCCAATAAACATATTAAAAAAAACAAAAACATTTCATGATGTCATAAGCATATTACCATGCACTTTTGACGTCATTTTACCTTTGAGTGCCTCTATGATGACACTCCACATAAAAATGCCGCCAAGAAAGGAGTGTGCTTTCATTAGGGGCCTATATATTAGGTTCATGTTCAAGTAGATTTTACAGACAATGATGGGGATGCATTTTTCAAAACGTTTATAGACATGAAAGACAAATACATTTATCACCAATACATGAATTTTAAAGGTTTTTTTCAAAATCAGTGCTTAATCTTTTAACTTTAAGCTCGCAGAACTTTAGGAGTGGGGAAAATGTCTGTCCGTCTGTCCGTCCATTTGTCAACATTTCTTTAAAAATCTTCTTCTCCAAAACTACCAGTAATATATTTTTCATATTTTATATAGAGGTACATATAGAGGTGAAGATTAGATTCCTTCAAATCTTAGTGATGTCCATTGACCTTAGTGCAGTGACCTTGAGGTCACAAATTTTGTGTGGAGTATATCTCAGCAACCACTTATAAGAGGAAATTTAAACTTGGTATACAGAAATGTCTTTGGTCATAGCTGTGCCTTGTCATACTTTCTTAGTCATGTGACCTTAGACCTTGACACATTGACCTTGAATTCAAAACGTATGTGCATGCAAAACATTTCTTCCTAAATGATCATTTAAGTTCTTTTCAAGAACAGACTTGAGCAGATGATGATTTTGACCAATCAAAATGCATGTTACATATCAAATGTGGCCCCAACTTGTTATCTTGATTCTCATTGGCTATGTTATTCAAAATGGCAGCCTCCTTGACAACTTAGTGATATCATAGCTATTAAGATTTTTGAAAAAGTCATAACAAAATGGAAAAAGAACTGAGCCCAATGGACAATAGATAGAATTAGACCTCTTGCCAACATCTTGCCTACTTTGGGATCTTGTATGGAAAATCATATCCTGGTTGCTTGTTGCACTTTATCTCAGTTCATGTGTTTTCATTCAAGTCAGCAGAGCTATCAACCCATGGGGTTATGCTTTATTTATAGGCATGATACACTGTATAAATTGTCTTTTATGATTTGCAAATGATTATACAGAAACAGCAATTCTATATAAAAGTACACGTGGATGTTAACCGCTAACAAGTTTGATGCAAGAGAAACATTTTTTAGATTAATTTTAAATCTGTCAGAATCAGTATTTGTTAGTCTGCCACTTCATGTTAATTTTGAGGGATAAACTTACGTTGGTCAACTGTTTATATTTTTGTGGACAACATCATTAAAACAGACAGATTTTTATGTATTAAATAAATTATGATAAGCATAACTGAAAATAGCAGCATTACCCACTCCACACACACACACACACCACACATACACACATACATACATACATACATACACACACATATATATATATAATATATATATATATTGTCTGGCATATTGGCATGAGGACTTGTGTGCTCTGCAGGCACCATGCTCAGATCGCTCATCTCCACGCTGCTCTACGTTGCCACCTTATGCGGTAAGATACTTAAATTGTTAGCATCAGTGAGCAAAAAATGAAGGCTCAACATCGTTCAACATTATTTATAAACAGATTGCTTCAAAACGATATTAACTATTTCTAACTTCCCTACACCAAATGGTTCATTGAATTCTTCATTATTTGTCACATTTATGTTCAAATTGAGAGTATTTTTGAAGGCCTCGGCATAACTGATCGTCTTTTCCTTTGTTGATGAGTTTCACGTTTTTTACAGACTTGAGACTTGCCTGCCCTACCCTCAACTCTAAATATGTTGATTTTTATATGGTATAGACCTAAATTTTGGTTGGTAACCAGCCATGGATAATATTTTATAATTTATTTGATATATTATATTTTACTATACCACTGTGATATAAATGTCTGTTAGTAATGTATTGCCATGAAATGGGTTTAACTACATACTAGTCTCCCCTGCAGTATGTATTAATGTATAAACCTAACATGCTTCTTGAATGCGTACATACACAGAGCATATTTTAATTTTACTATGTAACTATGTTGTGAATACTCAGTATTTACAAAGTATAGTCTGACTGGCCCAGCAAACTATCTATCCCGGGCCTGCCCCACCCCAACTCAAAATATATTATTTATTGATATCCATACAGTATATACCTAGATTTTATAATTTATATAATACATTATATTTTATCATACCTCTGTGATATAAATGTCTGCTATTGATGTCCTGTCATGAATTAAGTTAAACTACATACTAGTAGTCATGGATGTGTAAATGCATAAACCTAATGTGCTTCTTGATTGCGTACAGCTACAGAGCATATTGTGTTTATGTTATGGATATGGAGTCAAATCTCAAGTCATGTAGCAAGATAGATTTACAGCATACAGAATTCAAACATAGACATACATACAAGCATATGAAATACATTGTAACTTACAGGTGGCACCACATGTAACTATCGGTGCAACACCTTTTAATTCTCCCATGGAACACCCGGGGCTCTCTTGAGAAAAAAAATGCATTGTCATCGTCATTGTCATTAAGTTCCCAATGCCCTTAATTGCTTCTTCAATATTGATTCAATATCTTCACCGATCTTCAAATGTAAACCTTGAATAATTCACAATTTATGCAAATATATCCAATTATGTATTTAAACGCTTCAGTTTATCCATGAATATAAGTAATATATATATATAAGTAATATATATATATATATATCCTATTTCCAGATGCTACATCTTTACGTGTTAGGTCCTAAAGCACCTTGAGAGATTTTGAAGCATTTCTCTTATCGACCATTTTTCAGCCACCATGTTTTAGTGCTAATACAATACATTTACTTGTATCTGTGAATGCATTTGCGCATTCAACTTCTTTTTTAATCTCCAACCCTGCTTCCATTCCAAAAACACACCTAAAAGGAAAAATACGTAATTTCTTAGACTTAAATCGAGCCTAACCTAAGCCAAGAATAACTCTATAAAATATCCTGATCAAATGTTCATCTGCACTTAAGGTTTATCTTTGGGGTAGATACTGCGTCGGTTGCTGTCCTGGCAAAACATATACACATTTGTACGGCAATAATTGTCAAAAAGGAACCATCCGTGTACTTATGTCTATCCCTGTTACAAATGACAGAATATTTCATGCAAATGGCACTGGCGGTGCTACATAACTCAGTATCATGCCATTACGGAACCTACACCCCAGGGGTCCCCACCACTTCACCCTTAAATGGTGGGATATGCTCACCTCTTATTCAATATTGGTCCAAATGGCAAAAACAATGCAACTTCAAATCTATCACAACCGCTTTCACATCCTGTCTAAATTATCAACTTCAGAATCTACCAGAGATCCACGGACATTCAGAACATGTGTTGGTGACATTCAGGTAAATTATAAGTGGCGCAACAAACAATAGAACCACAAAAGACATATTAATCAACATAATCTTATTATTGGTTGCTGCAATGCCCAATCTATCTCCAATAAGATATTGGAGGTCAGGAACTATTTCTTTGCAAATAATCTTGATTCCCTATTTCTAACTGAGACATGGTTAAAGGAAAAAACTGATGACAGGGTAACCAATCGCCTTGAAAAAGGTAACTTAAAACTCCAATCTTTCCCAAGATTAGGACGTACTGGTTGGGTTTGATACATAGGCGTGAACCACCCTTCATGGCTAATCACACAGCTCAACCAGCAACTAAGAACTCATGGAACCCTCCATTCACATTAAAGGTAACCTTTGTAGTTATCTACAGACCTGAGCCTTCTGAGATGAATAGATATACATAATCTGACTTCTATGAATTCGATGATGAATTCGCAAATATTGTGGCACATTACTCTCTATTCACTCATATGGTTATTTTCTTGGGTGATTATAACTTCCATGTCAACAAACCTAAAGCTGATGTCATTAGACACAATGGATCAAGGAACCAACACAAAGGCTGGGCAATACGCTCGATCTATCGATAACATATAAAGCATTCATGAAATCACAGAGGTCACAGGCAATTTATTTTAAGTCTGGGTATGCTCAATACGTGGCAGTGAAACTGTGATATGAGCAAGCTATCTCACTATCTCATCCAAAATACACCGACCATGGTTATTGTGTTTTGCTGAATGTGCCAAGTAATGGCTGTACACATTTGGCCAGCAGGTGGCCACAGGTATACAATCATGTGACCTATATTATGGTCTGTCAGGGTGCTAGACCTGTACCAATGTACAAACATTAATGGACAAACAGGCCTCTGTAAGCCAAATCACTCCATTGTCCCAATCTGAAGGTGCCCTATTGTTTGCAAAACTTTACTCAGCAGGTGTTTGCGTTAGATCACTGGACAGCTAAACAAAGTTTGCTGACAAAGTGTCCAATCGATGATTTGCATTTTAGCAGAAGACTCATCTACTTTCAGATGGCACAGACATTTCTGTAAGGGAAATATGATGGGTAATAACATTAAATCGCAAAGTTTGGGGTATAAACATTTATATTATGCAAGGAAAAGGTTATTTAAAACCTCATTTCATGAATGCTTTAAGAAGAACAGACTACTAAAAAGCCACCTTGTGGATGAATATATTTCTGATCATAAAATGATCATTATTACCCTGGACATGAGAGCACTGAAACTATCCAAGAAACTTGTTAAGTTCAGATACCTCAACAGAATGGACATTGAGGCCCTTTGAACGGACATTCGGTCTATTGTGTGTGTCTCCATGACTTGGGAAGGGTCATCCTTATGTGATATGGTAAATTTCTATCACACCAAACTAACCTCCTTAATCAATAAGCATGCGCCCTATATGGAGAAAGATTTCCTGTATGCAAGCCTGCCTCTGGATGAATGAGGCCAAATTAAATCTGCTGAGAGGTTTCTCAAGAGGAGATTTTAGAGAAAAATGAATAGATCAAATCTACATGTTGACAATCTACATGTTGACAGGGAATTACACAATATTCAAATGAATAAGTATAGTTCCCTACTTAAATCGTCTCAATCAACTGCACCACCCTGCAGAAGACCATGTAGGTGCCAACTTGGCCTTGCATGGGAAACACACAAAACTTTGAAGGGCACTAAAACTGGAAGAGAATACAAATCTCCAGACAAATACACTTGTAACACAAGAAATCTAGACATCAGACAATGTCTTGACGAGAAAACATCTACCTTGGACTATGGAAATGGTCTCCTTGCTGGTCCAAGAAACTCAGAGATAAAGAAGTTGCAATACGTACAGAACGCACTGCATGCAGTAGGGAAGATCAAGAAATTTGATCATATAACAGAAAAAATGATGGAATTACACTGGCATTAATTTCAAAATTCTCCTTACTACTTGGAAGACCCTGAATGATAAGGCGCGATTGATAGGGACTTTATTTTGTCATGTCAAAATGTTAAAGGGAAAAAGTTCTGCAGATTGTGGGACCATAATAAAGTGGATTTCCAAACAACTTTGTAAAAGTGATCTCAACAATATTTACTGTGATCCTAGTGAAACAGATTTTCTATTTTTCAAATACATTAAGAGAAAAATAGAGGTAAAGTACACACTTGATCATTTCAAAAATATGAATTTTTTCACCTCCCTTCACATATCTGATTGCCAAACTTCCTTTTTATTTCCAAATTACACAAATCAAAATGAGAAAATCTGTTTCACTAGGATCACAGGGAATTTTCTTCCCAATGAAATGAAATAAACACAGCTAAAAACAAGCCTACTCCTGTTGTGTAATCTGCAGAACTAATTTGCTTGTCTTCTTCATTTCTCATGAAAACTATCATTAAGGACAATTAGGACAAAATACTATTTTGAAAGAAATATCCTTGTAATCATACCTTATAGTTCAAATATTGAAGTGTTTAAATATTGATTCATGTCATTAATGCTTTTAATTTGATAGGGAATGTATTTTTACACCGTGAATGTACCAATTCCCATCAAGTACAGTATTTTGGTAATTTCCTCCTCTGCCACTAGGGGGCACTCACTACCAACACCCATAAATACCCTTAAGAGTAGACTGAAGGCACACCTATCCAGAAAGTGCTATCTGAAGACAGCGCTATCAACAGACTGAGTCTGGTATCACATAGATCACATAAATATTTTACCTAAGTCAAAATCATGACTAAAGACTGTAAAAACCATTTTTTTGGCAAGAGAATCGACAAGAACAATCGACAATGAAAATTTCTGTAAATTTACATGTGTTATTTAAATGTTAACTTAGGCCGCTATTCATAAAATTCTTCCTCATGCTCGAAACTTCTAAATGTGTCCTTCATGAAATCACTCAATAGTGTCACAAAAATCTTTTCTCAGTTTTACCAGTTTTCTCAGTTTTACCAGTGAGAAAATTGCATCGCGATGGGTTTTTTTTTTAAAAACCTCTGATGTTGTTATTTAGTTCAAATTCTTATACCAAAGTCTTTTTAAAGAATTATCTAAATTTAAAAAGAAATTCAAGTGACATATTTTGGTTAACTTTGTCATTATGATAGTAGATAGTTGTGCAGTAATTTCAAACTTGTAGTGTAGGAAACATTAAATTAATAAAATATAACTCACCAGACTTTCAATCACTGAAATACAATAATGAAACACAAGGGCATTGCCCTGGCAGAACTAAAGGTATGTCCAAGCAGGGTTTGATGAGTGTGAAGTATTGAATTACCCTCCATAGCAGAACTTCTTTATCATATCAGTCCCTGCCACCAAAGCTATAAAGGTGCGCACAGAATCGAGCACAAATCATTAATATTCATGAAAATCTGGCTGTGAACTGACTGGTGGGGAATAAATGCTAACTGAAATAGATTCTGTTTTGTTTTGACAGCAGTACTGATTGGTCAGTTTATGTGTCAGATACCTAGTTACAATTTATGACCTGATGTTGGTCAATTCAAATTTGACATTTTTGTGAGCAAGGTAAGTATTTATAACTTGGGGAATTCCAAATTTAGAATGGTATCCAATGTAGGGCAATGACCGCAGAGATAGTAATTGAATGATACCTCTGTAATGCAGAGTAGTATTGAATTGAACCTGGCTACAAAAAAAAATGTTTTACCATTTTATAAATAGTGTTTATACATTTTAAAATGGTTGACTCATGACATTTTACATGTCCTGTCATCACAGTTATTTATAGCAATAAAGAAAACCAAAATAATTTGACATATCTGCCAAAATGTGGCCGTTCACAGTATGTCAAGATTGACCAAGTCACAAGCCTGATGCATGCTTATATTGCACTTTCACATCAGGCCATGCCGATCATCAGTTCCATGTCTTGCATTAGGGAAAGGTATTGAACACATTTTTGATAATGCCCTGACTCTGACATTACAATTTGATTTATTTGCTTTTTTGACCAAACTGACCATTCAACTTGCCTTTGTTTCCTTAAACAGTCTTCAAATTGTTCTCCGCCCACCTTGTTGTGAGGCACATGCCACTTGACATCATGCATTTAGCTCAAATCAGTCAGGGTACTCACAGTTCATATTTGACTTCAGCCATAACATCGTTATTTCCTTTCAACCTGAAATGAATGTTTTACCTTGATTCTCATTGCTTGAAATCAAGGTGCTGAGCATTTACCTGGATTTTCGACCAGTTAACAACTGATAAACATAAACAGGAAATGACGAGTCTATGGATGCAATCACCACACGTTCAATACCTTTCCCTAATACAAGACATGAAACTGATGATCGGCATGGCCTTACGTGAATGTGGCATTTCAACATGCATCGGGCCTGTGACCAAGTACAATGACCAGATGAATTGGACAACCATCTGGGAAGGTGTGGAAGAGTCCAACTTGCTATATATCACCCCTGGAGAGTGGTATTAACTTATTTATGGGTGACAGGTTATAATATGTGAATAGCATGTTCTAGGTGCATATAGGATATAATACACTGACACCCCCTCATGAATCGTGAGACACATTTCGTGTGGCACATCCTAATCTTAAACTTGATCAACAATCCTGAATCACTAATGTTTTTTCTCACGTTATTTCCTTTTCAACTCAAAAACATACCTAGGGTAATTGATAACCTCCTTAAACTGAAGGAGTAGTTGTCGTTTATAAATTTTAATTGATTTTATTGTAGGATCCCATGAAGCAAATTATGTAACGACAAAAAAAAGCACCTTAGTTGATGGCTTCGGTGACAACAACACATATGATGGCTCCTGGAGAGATGACCTTGATGTGAACAACACATATGATGACCCTTGGGGAGATGACCTTGATGTGAACAACACATATGATGACCCTTGGGAAGATGACCTTGATGTGAACAACACATATGATGACCCTTGGGGAGATGACCTTGATGTGAACAACACATATGATGGCTCCTGGAGAGATGACCTTGATGTGAACAACACATATGATGGCTCCTGGAGAGATGACCTTGATGTGAACAACACATATGATGGCTCCTGGAGAGATGACCTTGATGTGAACAACACATATGATGGCTCCTGGAGAGATGACCTTGATGTGAACAACACATATGAGGACCCTTGGGGAGATGGCTTTGATGTGAACAACACATATGATGGCTCCTGGAGAGATGACTTTGATGTGAACAACACATATGATGACCCTTGGGGAGATGGCTTTGATACAAACAGTACATATGACAGTTATTGGGATTTCGACTGGAGTGATGACCCCTTGGGTGGTGATCCATGGGGTGGTGATCCATGGGGTGGTGACCCCTGGGGCGGTGATCCATGGGGCGGTGACCCCTGGGGTAACGACCTCTCAGGTTCAGTTCACGCCGATATGGTTTTATCACAGATGAACCTATTTGGTCAGATGATTGCGATCTGTCTGCACAATTTGTGTCGTGATCGCTGTGGGGCATTACCAAGTGCCGGCCGATGCGCCTGCGACTCCAACTGTCTCAAATTTGGAGATTGTTGTATTGATTTTGAACTGGCCTGTCCACTTATGCCAGGGCACAATAGTTCACTGTCTGAGGCACAATCTATAACAAATGTGACAGAAGAACATCTTGAAAATATCCTTTCAGCCCGCTTCGGTTATGCTATTCACGATATGCCAGACTTGAGTACAGAATGTGAAACGATTGAAACCTTTTGGGGGTCACATATAGATATAAAAATGGTTAGTAGTTGTCAAATAGGAAACAACTCCCAAGAACTTATTGATGGGTGTGAAATGTTCAAGGCAGATAATAACTCTTCGTATATTTTTGATGTGCCTGTTGTGACATCTAAATACGTGTTTAGAAATACATACTGTATGCAATGTAATAATGTTTCACAAAATGAAATCCTTTATCATCTGCCATTTGGATACGAGTGTCCAAATGATGATCCAGAACCTGGTAAATACATTATACAGTCAGAAGGATATGAAAGCTTCCTTCGGTATGCTCACAAGACGTGTTCTGGTCGTGTGCTACTCGATGACGTAGTGAAGGCCACCCGAAGCCGGTTTCATTGTGTCGACAGCAACTTGGATTACGCCACTGTTGGGGAGTGCGAGAAAGATACTCACGTTTCCAATCATACAGCGCTAGCTTGTCAACTTTATTCAATGCCAGTCTATCCTGAAGACAGCCTAGCACCACTAAATCATTACAAGAATGAGCATTGTTTGACATGCAATGGAATGCCGTATAACGCTTCGTGTCACGTGATTAGTCCAGGGTTCGGTTTTGATGACCCGCCCCCTCTATTCTCAGTGTTGCTAGACCCACACACATCAAGAGCCCAGCAAATCCTTAGCAACTACAAGAATGTCTGTCCCCCTGGATTCGTCTATAATGTTGACAAAGATATTTGCACATTTTCTCCATGTCAGTACCCAACATTGCCATTTTTAGGTAACTGTATCAACATGCCTCTTCCTGAACAAATTCTCCAAAATTCCAACACATTCACCGTCTTGCTACTCAAACAGGACTGCAATTCAGGGTGCATTGAGATGATATCTTCTGATATAGAATGGTCTATGCCAAATATATTGTTTGCGATGCCTCTGACAACTGTAGAGTTATTACCATGTTCAAATGTGAGTCACATATTCACTTTGCAATACAAAGAATGTGAGAATTATGATCTGCTTCTCCAAATAAATATAGAATTATCCAGTAGCTTCTACACAGACAGTTGGAGAAAACTCGATTCAGTACAGAGCGTTGTTCAAATAATTGCCTCTTTCATAGTGAGTTTAAGCGCACGCTTCAACAGGCAAGTTATTATGAATTTTGATGTTGATAAGAAATTGCATTGCCCAAATCAATTAGAACTAAAAACAAACGACTTTGACATATTGGAACGGAACGGATCCCGTCACTTAATTCATTTTGAAAACATGACATTTGATGACAAATCAGTGCCCATTTATTACTCGTTGACACCAAATTTAAATTATCTCGATTTTCTTAGGCCCATGATTTTGACAGCGGAATGGATATACGTTTGCCGGTCGACATTGGTGAACTGTCCTCTGGCCGTTGTTTCACCAGATGACTATGTGCAGATTGATTTGAACGGAACGCAAATAATTCGCATAGGTCAAAGTGATATAGAAAGTTCTGACTATGTCTTGCTTCCCGATGGCAATGTATATGTTTGTATGCAAAGTCTTGTAACAACCACCAAAGATTTTTATCGCATGGAAATTGTTAGCATTTCTATTCAGGTGTTGTCAGATGTGTGTCTTTTATACACAATGATTTGCTACGTGTTCCTCCCCAAATTGAAATCAATTCCAAACAGATGTGTTCTCAATCTTGCAGCATCCCTCTTTTTGGCACAGGTAAGTTTCCAGTGCAGTCGCCTGGCTGCAGTTAATGTGCATCTGTGTAAAGGCCTTTCCGTCCTGCAGCACTACTTGTGGCTTGTGACCTTCAGCTGGACCTCGGTCATAGCGGCTGACCTGTACAGAGTGTTCCATCGGTCAATGATGACGGTTCATGTATCCAACATTCCTCGGAAATTGTGGGCGTATGCTTTGTTCGCTTGGACCTTTCCACTTTTATTTGTAATAATGTGTGTTATATTTGAGGCCTTGTCGCTGTTTCACTTTCAATATGGCAGCGCTGAGAGCGAGGTATGCTGGTTGGTTGGCCAAAATACAATTCTATTTGCCTTTGGATTGCCCGTTGTGGGTCATCTAATCCTTAATACATTTCTTTTCGTTAATTCTCTTACAGTAATGTGTCTTCACAAGAAAAATACCATGGATATCCAGAAACCTAGTTTGTGGTATGTTGTGCTGAACCTCAAGGTATCAAGTCTAATGGGTTTTAACTGGATCATAGGCATTGTAGCAATGTTGACCCATGTTGAGGTATTATGGACCATGTTTAATGTGACCAACGGTCTTCAAGGCATCGCACTCGCTTTGGCATTTGCATTCACTCCTTCAGTATTCAGAATGTGGCAGTCAAAATGTTTGTCATTTGTTAAATGATAGATTCATAATCTCGGACATAGGAGGGCTGCAGAAAATATTAAACTAAAAAGAGCTAGACATACTTTATAATTAAAGAGGGTTGCACATACACATAGGCACAGCTCTCCATACTTTTGGCTGGTGAACTCTTCAGTTTTGGAGATTGTTAAAATTGATCAAAATAGTTTTTGATCACAGTTTCAACAATGTATGTCCAATCAGCATGTTTGACACATCTATGGAAAGCTCAAAAGTTTCCAATTCTGAAAAATGTACTTTTTAGTCTGGTCATATGACTTAATTAGCATATTGATACCTCATTAAAATATGTGATTTTTTAATTTTACAGAAACTTAAGATTTAAAGTTTCTATGAGGAAGAGCATAAAATTCTAGCTGGATTTCATAATTTATATGTGAAAATCGAAACATTTATTGCTTAAATGGCATTCAAAATAGTGGGCGGAGCTTAAATTCAATACGATTTTAGGCTCCGCCCCTTTTTTCAAATTATTTTTACGCACTCAATAATTGTCCGATTAGTTTCTTTGAAATATCAAAATAACCTAGAATTTTATGTAGTATCAGAATATCATACCATTTCTTACTTTACTTTAAAAGTATTTTTTTTGTATTTATTCATTATGTCAAATTATGCAAATTAGGTCATGTGATAAAAATTTAAAAAATAATTTTGAATCTGGAAAATTTTCAGATTTTGATTGATGTATTACGCATGTTGATAGGCCAATTATTTGAGAAATTATGATCAAAAGTATTTAGAAACAGGAAGTGGATCCTGAACATTGACAATCCTGGGTATTAAGGGTTATCTGTGCATGTGTGATACTTTATAACCGAAGAGAGCTGCACATACTTTATATCTAATAGGGCTGCACATACTTTATATCTAAGAGGGCTGCACATACTTTATATCTAAGAGGGCTGCACATTATTTATATCTAAGAGGACTGCACATACTTTATATCTAAGAGGGCTGCACATTATTTATATCTAAGGGCGGCCACACATACTTTATATCTGCAGAGGGCTGCACATACTTTATATCTACAGAGGGCTGCACATACTTTATATCTAAAGAGGGCTGCACATACTTTATATCTAAAGAGGGCTGCACATACTTTATATCTAAAGAGGACTGCACATACTTTATATCTAAAGAGGACTGCACATACTTTATATCTAAAGAGGACTGCACATACTTTATATCTAAAGAGGACTGCTTATACTTTATAACTGAAGAGATTACACATAACACTGGAGTAGTTATATGTGTATAATATCACTAAAGATGGCTCTAAATAGCACTAGACTAGTACAAACCAAGACTGCAGTTAATATTCAACAAGTAGTGAAGTTTAGAAAGATGGTATTACGGATATCTGGATAAGTTTGGTGTAAATGGCAACACAGTTCAGACGAATACAGATTAGTATAAGGAAAATGATAAACATATATGTATTATGAGCATTGTAATCCCATGATGAATTAAGGTGAGCTGCAACACAGTTAGGCTGAATAGGGATTAGCACACAAAGAATGATTATCTGGGAAACCAGAAAAATGTTTATTTTGAGTGGGATAAAGAATTTGACACCCAAACCATCATCACAGACATATATTATCTTCAGCGATCCATGATTGATGCAAACAGAGACCTGATTGATGTCAACAGAAACATTATTGATGTCAACAGAAATATAATTGATGTTAACTGAAGCATGATTGATATCAACAGAAACATTATTAATGTCACAGGCATATGACCGATATCAACTGCAAAACATTGGTGACAAACTATGAAATCTCGGATATAATTCATGTAATCTTTGATGTAAAATATGTAATATTTGATGTAAAATATGAAATCTTTGATGTAAACTATGAATTTTTTTATGTAAACTATGAAATTTTTTATGTGAACTTTGAAATAGTTGGTGAAAACAGTGGCACGTTTGATGTAAACTAAGAAATAATTGTTGAAACCAAGACATGGTTAATGGAAGAAACTCAGACACAATATATGTAAACCAAGACAAGGTTGATGTTCACCAAGACAAGGTTGATGTTCACCAAGACAAGGTTAATGTTCACCAAGACAAGGTTGATTTAAATCGAAACAAACTTAAATTAGACAGCAACATTATGTATAAAATATGACGTAATTGATTTAACCTGATACATATATGATATAAGCAGTGACGTAATTGATTTAACCTGATACATATATGATGCAAGCAGTGACGTAATTGATTTAACCTGATACATATATGATGCAAGCAGTGACGTAATTGATTTAACCTGATACATATATGATGCAAGCAGTGACATAATTGATGTAACCTGACACATGATGCAACCAGTGAATCCAAACAAATTTGATATAAAATATGACCTATTTGACGTGAAATGTGACATATTTGATGTAGAATATGACCTATTTGACGTGAAATGTGACATATTTGATGGAAAATGTGACATATTTGATGTAAAATGTGACATATTTGATGTAATATGTGACATATTTGATGTAAAATGTGATATATTTGATGTGAACACACTTTATCTTAACATTGACGTATCTGATGTAACGTATGAACAGAATTCAAATGTAGCAGAAATAAGAATTTGAAAGTAGTGGAAATAAAGGTGTGGTTTTGAAACTGATCTCAAACTTTGTGTCGTACTTTGAAGTCACAAAAGCTTTTCACTCTATTTTGGAAAGCATCATGACTAAAATGTCCTCTTTTTCAAACAAATTCTTGTGCAAAATGTGAAATTCTTAAATCTAAGTATCAGAGTTTAACCATCTGTTGAATAAGCTTAAAGGTATTAAGCACCAATCCTGTTTTCTTGGTTTTACAACAGTATATATACATATGAACACCATGACGTATTAAAGTCTGACATCGAGCAACAAGAAAAGTTGCTAAAAGACATAGAAGTTGCACAGTCTGTATAAGATTATCTCAGCCCATGGCTGCACGTGACGGGTAAACACGGGTAGCGTGAACTTTATTTGACCTCAATTGAGGCTCAAAATAGGGTAGCACTGTTTGACCTCATTTTGGTACTATTCAAAAGACAGTACATTTCATGACGTCATAAGCATATTACCATGCGCTTTTGACGTCATTTTACCTTTCAGTGCCTCTATGATGACACTCCACATAAAAACGACGCCAAGAAAGGAGTGTGCTTTCATTAGGGGCCTATATATTAGGTTCATGTTCAAGTAGGTTTTGCAGACAATGATGGGGATGCATTTTTCAAAAAGTTTATAGACATGAAAGACAAATACATTTATCATCAATATGTGAATTTTAAAGGTTTTTTCCAAAATTGGTGCTTAATCCCTTTAAGTAAATGCCTGAGAGATTAGGAAGGTAATTATAGTGAATGACAGAACATTGGTCATATTAGACTTAAAATATGTGAAACAAAATGAAAATAAATCAATCAAAACGATAAATATTCAATCAAAATGATACGAAACTGAAAAAAACATGAAACAAAGATTTAAAAATTTAATGAAACGGAACAAAAGAGAATGATTCGCAAAAAGATGTGAAATGAAACGCTAAAAAATTAAACGAAATGGTACTCCTTCTCTCTGACATTTTGAATATTTTTATGATTTTGATGCACAAAAATCAATTCATTTTGTGTTATGTACTTTCAATTTTCGACCAACTTCCGGCCATCTTGGTTTATGTACTTTCGTAGAATGCTTTCACGGTAATACAATAGGTGCAAACGCTTTCCCCTTTATCGGACATTCAACGTTTTAAACACCCTACAACTTTACTCATTTAAGTATTTAACCTCAGGTTTTTCGCTTCCGGAAAAAAATGCGTCATGCTTCCTTTGCCCAAATATCCAGTGTGAACTGGTGCGAGGCATCTGGAGCACGCGTGTTCTCAATTTGTGCCTTCTTGGCAGTTTTCATGCACTGTAGTGAATCATTCTATGAATAAGGAAGTTTCTCAATTTGGAGCAACAAATAACAACATGTCTTCCTCCAAAACAGGCATTGTCCTGAGAGTTTTGTTGGATTTGATTCTTTTGATCACAGGTAAGAAGCCTTCTGGTATTCAAAACTTGTTGATTATTTTAGAAAGGTTAAAAAATATCAATTGGTGCAGAGACAGAGATACACAAGTGACTGGACAGGCTTTTACCCTTTTTATGTTCACATATCGTTATCATCTTCAGGAATATTCAAATTGAGGACATACATATTTGGATAGCATGACCAGGAAAGAGAACACACATGCCCGACCCCTTGGGTTAAACATGTTAAAAGCAATGAGTCACTGTGTAATTTGTTTAGCTATCTAAGACATATTGAATAGAAGAGCTGGGTTTTTGTTTTCTAATTTTCATGTAATTTTCCTTTCTGATGTCAATCAACCTTTGATGTCAAAAAATCTGTTGTCAGTGTTTAATATATTTGAGATTGTTCATGAACTTTACAAACATTATCAACAACACCGTTTGAGCAAAGAATATTATGTATTTCTTTGTGTTAAAATGCACGTTAAAAAGTGAATAGCGTTACAGCAAGTGACGGAATGTGTCCTAAATAGGCATGTTATACTGAGTGGATATGAAGGGCAGTTCCCCATGCATGGAGACTAAAGCCATACCACAAGTCATATATCCACTATATATATATTAACAGATCAGAGAATCTCTATATACCAACAGTGTATATTACCAGGCAAGAAAACCAGTATATTTGTATTAACCATAAATATTACCAGGACAGATATTCACTCTATTTGTATCAACCATAGGTATTAACAGGACAGACATTCACTCTATTTGTATCAACCATAGGTATAGCCAGGACAGATATTCACTCTATTTGTATCAACCATAGGTATTAACAGGACAGAAATTCACTCTATTTGTATCAACCATAGGTATTACCAGGACAGATATTCACTCTATTTGTATCAACCATAGGTATAACTAGGGCAGAACTCCAGTTTATTAGTATCAACCATAGGTATTACCATGTCAAACCTAAAGTATATAAGTATAAACCATAACTATATTATATACTAGATATTGTACAAAGTTCATATCATTGTTTATATATATATATATATATATATATATATATATATATATATATATATATATTTATCTGTGTGTGTGTGTATGCAAAAATAACAGTGAATATATTAATGTGTTTTCGCAGCCTTTGTGCCATACCTCATCACCAAGATCGGCGTCTTCCCCTTCAAGAGAGGTTTTTACTGTAATGATGAGAGTTTGTCTCACCCGTACCATAGCACCACCATCTCCTCCATGCTGGTCAGGCTCCTCGGGCTCGGCGTCAACATCCTCGCCGTAAGTATATACAGCCAGTCCTCACCGTAACCAGTGGCAAACAAATATCTATTTGATCACGCATGAAGAGATAGATTTGATTACACATGAACATATTGATTTGATCACGCATGAACAGATCGATTTGATCATGCATGAACAGATCGATTTGATCACGCATGAACAGATCGATTTGATCACGCATGAACAGATTAATTTGATCAAACATGAATAGATCAATTTGATCATGCATGAACGTGACCGAATCATGGTCAAACAAGACCATCGCATGACCATATTGTGGTCCGCATGAGCTGTGCGTGGCCAGATGATGTCACGTTTATGTGTGACCAAATAGAAGTTTGGCTCCAACCGGTATACATGACGAGAAAACACACTTTAACTCTTCACTAACACTAGCATGTTTGCTTTATTCTGAAGAGATGAGGTAAATTTTTTATTTATAAGCATTTAGTTCAGTTTCCCGGATATCTAGATTATTGGCAATAACACACTGTATTAGGCCTCATCATTATATAATAAAGAAAATTCGGAAATTTGATAGACAAATCGTAAGATCAGTTTTACAGCATATATATATATATATATATATATATATATATATATATATATATATATATATATATATATATATATATATATATATATATATATATATATATATATATATATATATATATATATATACATATATATACATATATATACATATATATACATATATATATATATATATATATATATATATATATATATATATATATATATATATATATATATATATATATATATATATATATATATATATATATATATATATATATATATATATATATATATATATAGAAAGAGATTGTATCAGATATGGGGTTTTTACCAATCTCAGACCTGTCTTGTGGGGCATTGACGTACTGTGAGGCATTTAAAATACCCCACTCTTCATAGTGCAGCTGCTTAGACACAGTTACATAAGTAACCTGTACAAGGCCTTTATATATATATATATATATATATATATATATATATATATATATATAAAAAGGTACTGGAGGTATTTTTGTCAGACCTCATTATGGGGTACCATCTCATACCTTAATGTATGTAACAGGAGAGTGCCATCTGGTGTTAATAATGAAATTATTTTACATACCTCACAAATCTAGCGTTCATATCAATGGCGCTAATGCCATCATCTATCACCAGGGCACTTATTACTTATTACTAAGATTGATAATATATCAACTGCCATGCAAACATATCTTTCAGATTCTCATCATCGAAAGAATGATACATAGTTGTAGACAGCGCAAAGGGACAGTACGGGAAGGATACAAGTTCGGGCAGTGGCGTGTCGCTCATTTTGTTGTGGCTTATTACTGCCTGATCCTGGCGCTGCTGTTTGGAGAGGCTGTCCACGACTCGTTGCTATACACTATCAAGCACATGGTGGGAAGGCTCCGGCCTCACTTCTTTGCCGTGTGCCAGCCAGACTGGTCCCGCATCAACTGTACCGACCAGCAGGGACACAGCAGGTACATCACAGAAGATGTATGCACTGGCACAGACGAACACAGGCTGGAGGACATGAGGTATATATAGCACGGGAAATGATGTCATAGTGTGGGGGAGGATGATGTCATAGTGTGTGGGAGGATGATGTCATAATGTGAGGGAGGAGCATGTGGGAGGATGATGTCATAGCATGTGGGAAGGTGATATCATAGTGTGGGGGAGGATGATGTCATAGTGTGGGGGAGGATGATGTCATAGTGTGTGGGAGGATGATGTCATAGTGTGGGGGAGGATGATGTCATAGTGTGGGGGAGGATGATGTCATAGTGTGTGGGAGGATGATGTCATAGTGTGGGGGAGGATGATGTCATAGTGTGAGGGAGGAGCATGTGGGAGGATGATGTCATAGCATGTGGGAAGGTGATATCATAGTGTGGGGAGGATGATGTCATAGTGTGTGGGAGGATGATGTCATAGTGTGAGGGAGGAGCATGTGGGAGGATGATGTCATAGCATGTGGGAAGGTGATATCATAGTGTGGGGGAGGATGATGTCATAGTGTGGGGGAGGATGATGTCAAAGTGTGAGGGACGGTGATGTCATAGTATGTGGGAGGATGATGTCATAGTGTGGGGGAGGATGATGTCATAGCGAGTAGGAGGATGATGTCATAATGTGTGGGAGGAACATTTGGGAGGATGATGACATAGCATTTAGGATAATAGTGATGACACAGTCTTCATGATGACACATCTGAGACCTCCAATGACCCTATGAACTCAAGTAATTCTGTCATATCCAGCAATGATGTGACCTCTTGTAACTTGTTGACCTTCTGTAACTTGATGGCCTCCAGTAATTCTGTCATTCAGTAAATCTATAGAGTTCTCTAATCACCAGTGGCAAGCCCAGATAGGTGTTCTGGGGACTTTTTACCTGTTTATGTCAAATCCCGTTTGCATGAGATTTTTCGAAAAAATACACTCTTTCAGTGATAAGTCATATTTTATGTACGGTTTTATCTGAAGTCTCCACAAAAAGTATGAATATTCTTTGGATGACGTTAACTAAAGAAAATATATAGATTTTACATCAGTCGCCAGCTGCAAAAACTGAGTCAAACCCGTTTAAACAGAGTTTAGATGACTGGATTGAACCCGTTTAAACAAGAGCTCTATCAACTCCACCAAACTTTTCTTTGGTTGAAATAGAAATAGCCATACATGTTCCACAAACTCCTCAAGATCACCTTTCTGGGCTTGCCGATTGGTGATTGGAGAACACTAGTTAATCTCACACCTTCAGTAACTGTGACCTCAATTAATTCTGTCACATTCAGTAGCGATGTGACCTCCAGTAACCAGTGACTCCTTGTTATTTTGTGATGTCTGGAAACTCCAGTAACACAAATCACATTCAGACTGTAGATTTGTATTATTTTTTCAGGATGTCATTTCCATCTGGACATTCAAGTATGGCATTTTATTACGCTACATTTTTCACAGTAAGTCGTAATGCAATATGCATATCTTTCTAAAGATAACTTATAATCCGCCCATTCTAACAGGAACTAGAAGGCCTTGTTTGGTTACCATATTTTGCTTCTTTTCAATCTTCCAAGAGAACCAAGATAAACACCCAAGGGAACCATGATGGAGACCCACAGTCACACTCTATTTACCTATATTTGTTTAGATATACATTGAGAGTCGTGTGAGAGGGAGGTGTGGTAGACTTCTGGTTCACTTCCTGTGTATCCTGGCCCTGTATGGAGCCATGGTGGTGGCCCTCTCCAGGATCTCTGACTACAAGCACCACTGGAGTGACGTCCTGGCGGGGATCCTCATGGGCATCATAATAGGCATCTTAACGGTAATTAGTTTAATCGTTTTTTTAATATGTATTATCTGAAAATGGCCTATCCATGGGGCAAGTAATTTTGAAAATGTACTTGCCCGAATAAAATTTACTGTTGTCCGAATTATACTTATAATTTTCTTTGAAGCCTTGAGAGATCATTTAACATAACAAAATGATTGTAAAATTAAATGAACTACGCTCAAGCTTCATCAGCGGTGATAAAATTAAAATCTTTGGCTTATAATACACATAGAAATATTATACCACGTGTCAACAGTAGTATGCCTTCATTTCCTGAAATTAACAGATATGATATCTGTTGGTACCCTGCATATTTCCATGATGGCCTGAGGTCCGTCAATAGTCGCCCCAAAGTTGTTGTATGCCCGATCTCCATCAAAAGTTTGATATTGGACAGCATTTGGACCGTGATGGCATTTAGGTGCAGCAGTGAATAAAAATGACATAACATTGAGCATAACATTGCTAATACTGCCTTTATTGGTACCATTTTTCTGAAATGGTCAAACCCATTTCTAACATCACGCCCACTTCTTTTCAAAGGAATACTTGTTTATCTGCATTCTGTTACCTTACCAAAAAGCGATATTTGAGAAAAGCTTTACTGAGTTACAGCCCCCTCCCTCAAGAATGGACCCTCACAGTATAAAAGGTTCATAAGGGATGATAACAGCTAAGAAAAAACATGAGAGCGATACATATTGTGGTAGACCGTGAGTGTTGTGTCTCCTCTTAAGCTGTTTAGTCAATATACAAAGGTATTAAGTGCCCATAAGACATAAGTGGAGTGCCCAACATAAATCAAATAAAATCAGTATCTGATTGATGGTGGGTGGTAAATGCCATCAAGGTGATACAGGGTTATAGAATATGACGCTTTACACATATTTGAATAATTTTTTTCTAATAAAAGCTGAAAATATCATTATGTTGCTGTGATGACCTGTTAATGCTGCTCACTTTAGTAAATCAAGTAAACCATCACTTGAAACATTTTCGTCCAATTGTGAACTAATATGTAAACTATGTTTGTTTGCAGGCAATACGTGTAGGAAATATGCTCAGAGAAAGAAAGATCCAGGAACCAGAACAGCAAAATGGTCTGCCAAAACCAAATCTTTGTACACAAGTTTCAAAGTGTTGATAAACAATATTTGACGCATTTTCTCAAAACCTTGTAAAAATGGTTATCAGCATAAATAAGTAATCAAAGACAAAATCGTACCAACATGAGGTATTGCACACCTAACCAGGCAGGAGAGAATAATATCGATCTATCTGAAAACAGATCATAGCAGTTACAATAACGCAGACAATTTTCTATAAGTGTAAAAGATTACCATATAAAAAAATAATTAAACACGTAATTCAAAAATAGTATATGATTAATTATTAATGTCAAAACTGTATCAGAACTAAATAGATTTTATACTGAAGGCATGAGGCAAAGTATATTAATTCCCAGCGTTGCTCATTTTATTGAGTTCTGGTTACATATGTAACTTCTAACTGTACTTTGTATTGATGCAATAGAACATTAAAATGTCCGAACCAATATTATCTCGATCAGTAAACTGTTATATACTACTTAGTTTTACTACCATCGGCAATCTGACCTAATTAATGAACAAGTGGATGTCCCGTTGGGTATGTACAAAGGGGCTTGCATGGGTGAAATGCAGATATCGGACAGCTAAGGTATATGTAACATACATGTATATTGGGTAAAATTGTCTCAGGTCATGACCTGTAATCAGCTGGCTGACTAAGACACTAACCAATATTCATTTATTCTGTCAGCAATCAGTTCTCAGCTAGATTATTATGAATATGACTTGCGTTCTATCCTGTGCAGGGACTGTTTTTGAGGGTAGGGAGCCATGTATATGTGTATTTAGATATGTTCAATGTTTTTCTATTATTTGCCAGAATGTATCGATAAAATACCATCCATGTTTACCTGGAACCTGAGCAATTTCAAATAGAGTGAATGTGCTTGCTGTTAATGAAGGAAATGAGCAAAGCTCTACCATGTGAGAGCATGTAAACAACTGAACTATACGACCAAAATTACGACCCTGAAGGATGTTTGATGTTGAATTATCGTGCTAAATATGCAATAAGTCAGCTTATAATGTAGGCAGTGATCACCAGCTCACGTTAACACATATAGGTGACATAATGATATGGATAATTACTCTCCATAATGTAATCAATGATAAATGGCCTGTCTCTGAAATAAAAGACTGTCAAAATCATTCTTAATTTTTCTTTTGAAGATTTATTTATGCCTTTATAGTCACGCCAAGCTCGATGTACATTTTGTTCAGCTGAAGCTCTTAATTACCTAACATACCAACATACCAACATACCAATATACCAACATACCAACATACCAACATACCAACATACCAACATACCAACATACCAACAGAATTCTTAAATCAACATGTTAGTCTGTGAAATGTGTCCGAAGTGGAACCCTAATAACACATCTGATCTTATATCTCTCTATATAAGATGAGATATTCATCAGCACCTTCTGTAAATTTGACATGATTAAGAACCTCCTCCATGCAAGTTAATTAATATGTATTTGTGGTATATGCCGTGGAGATTATGTTTTTTCTTGACATTTTTGCTTGAGTGTCTTGCACGAATGTACATGGTGTCAGATATAAATTAACAAGAATGCATAAATGATGAGATATTTTCCTTATTATCTTCTCATAAACATTTTAATGCATGAAACAAAGTGTTGTGATATTAGTATGACATTTATCGTGTCTTTATACTATAGGCGTGGGTCATCTTTCAAAGACGTGAATATAAAAGATAATGTTTCTCAAATGGCATTTATTACATAATTTAGCTGGCATGAATTTGGATGTCCAGAGGGTATCTGAGGACTGTACCTTGGCTGATAAGATCACATCTGTTACCTCCCAGGCCTCACTACAATATGTAATAATATCAACTCCAAATATTTACATAACCAAATGACACTAAACATAATGACTCGGGCATAAATCACTCTACTTTATAACAATACTACAAGTAAAAAACATCTCAACCCCGAGACTCCTTGAGATCTCTATAATGATTAAAATGGCTGACATTTTAATCATATGCAAATATATTCACTCTCGGCGATACCTTCCATATATATATATGTGTATATAAGCGTAGTTTATTTATATGACTCCCTCCCCCTCCTCTCCCCCATTATAAATGTCTGTTATCTCATGGGAACACTTCCTCGGTTTATCATACAAAATAACAATGCAGTAGTAGATAAATGACTGAACTCTCAACAACCTCTATTCCAGCAAAGATTTATATTTGATATTTTCTTCAAAAGTATTAGAATTATGAAAAATTATCAAAAGTATTAAATTTCCACAAACAATCTGGTCATGACTGCCTTGTGAAATGTGACTGTTGTCCCAGTTGCCGGTGGTTACATTTTTGGAACGTGGTCCAGCCTTTCTAGCAGACACTCTCCATCAGGAAAGGTTCGCAAGCCGTGGAGAATCAGGTCCAACTGCAAATATAATGGGAACATTCATCACGTCACTTTCCATTAAGTAAACATTCTTGACTTTGGGGGAAGTAAAGGATATGGAGGAATGAAAAAAGACACTCCATCTGATCATTGATTTACAAGGAAAACGAGTTTATCCTTCAGGTAAATGTATTATGAATTCGATTCCGACACGGCCGGGAGTCGAACCCATGACCTTTGGATCACCACAGAGGAAATTGGTGCTAATAATCTTGCGTCTTGACCAACTGTATTACGACCCATGACCTTGCTTGGGAATAGCTTATTTGTTCAACATTTCATAGATCTCTAGATCATTAGCAATGCCTTTATTAGTATATCACAATACACTAGCACTTTTCATAAAGTTTCATAAAGAGACTATACTTCCTGAACTTCCTCAGATATCATAAGAATGAACAATTGGTTGGGAATAACGTAGAATTGATAGGGTGCAAATATTACCTGAATGAATTCGTCAAAGTCCACCCAAAGTTTCCCATACGGACCTGAAATGTACAATATGATGGAAAGTTATACAGACACTTCACTTCACACTTCACTTCACAAACCCTAAAACCGTTCTTGATATTGATATTTACGGATGCTATGGGTAGGTCATGTAAAACCTCACATGTGTTGGTCTATATAAAACAGTGTTCAGGAAAAATAGGAAAATATACCTGGTGAAACACTAGGGTAAGAAAGTTGAATAGGTCATTCCTGCGAATGCATTCACACGTATTGTTTTAGCGTCAACATTATTTGTGATAGCTGTGTCCAAACATTATGAGCACAAAAGCATGGTACTCGAATATGGCATTCGTAATGAACTCACGGCAATTCAGTATTTGGAAGAGTTCTTGCCAGTCTGTCAGGTTGAGGAATCCCTTGTGAGTGTGGTCTAGCAGGCTGAAGAGTTCTTCCCCAGTGGCTGCCTCTCCATACTGGTAGCTGTCCCAGTACTCGCCCAGCTCCGCCTTTGTCAGTTCACCATTCTCTGCAATGGAAGGGTCGTGTAGTAAGCTAAGCAATGTCACATAGACTGTCTCCTGTCCCTCCTCATCCTGCTATCCCTCCTCATCCTGCTATCCCTCCTCATCCTGCTATCCCTCCTCATCCTGCTATCCCTCCTCATCCTACTATCCCTCCTCATCCTACTATCCCTCCTCATCCTGCTATCCTTCCTCATCCCACTATCCCTCCTCATCCTGCTATCCCTCATCATCCTACTATCCCTCCTCATCCTACTATCCCTCCTCATCCTACTATCCCTCATCATCCCACTATCCCTCCTCATCCTACTATCCCTCCTCATCCTACTATCCCTCCTCATCCTACTATCCCTCCTCATCCTGCTATCCTTCCTCATCCTGCTATCCCTGATCATCCTGCTATCCCTCCTTATCCTGTTATCCCTCCTCATCCTGCTATCCCTCCTCATCCTACTATCCTTCCTCATCCTACTATCCCTCCTCATCCTGCTATCCTTCCTCATCCTGCTATCCCTGATCATCCTGCTATCCCTCCTCATCCTGCTATTCCTCCTCAGTCAGCTATCCCTACCCATCCTGCTGTCCCTCCTCATCCTCCTATACCTCCTCATCCTGCTATCCCTCATCATCCCACTATCCCTCCTCATCCTGCTATCCCTCCTCATCCTGCTATCCCTCCTCATCCTGCTATTCCTCCTCAGTCAGCTATCCCTACCCATCCTGCTGTCCCTCCTCATCCTCCTATACCTCCTCATCCTGCTATCCCTCCTCATCCCACTATCCCTCCTCATCCTGCTATCCCTCCTCATCCTGCTATCCCTCCTCATCCCACTATCCCTCCTCATCCTACTATCCCTCCTCATCCTGCTATCCCTCCTCATCCTACTATCCCTCATCATCCCACTATCCCTCATCTTCCTACTATCCCTCCTCATCCTGCTATCCCTCCTCATCCTGCTATCCCTCATCATCCCACTATCCCTCATCATCCTGCTATCCCTCCTCATCCTACTATCCCTCCTCATGCTGCTATCCCTCATCATCCCACTATCCCTCATCATCCTGCTATCCCTCCTCATCCTACTATCCCTTCTCGTCCTACTATCCCTCATCATCCCACTATCCCTCCTCATCCCACTATCCCTCCTCATCCTGCTATCCCTCCCCATCCTGCTATCCCTCCTCATCCTGCTATCCCTCCTCATCCCACTATCCCTCCTCATCCTACTATCCCTCCTCATCCTGCTATCCCTCCTCATCCTACTATCCCTCATCATCCTGCTATCCCTCCTCATCCCACTATCCCTCCTCATCCTGCTATCCCTCCTCATCCTACTATCCCTCCTCATGCTGCTATCCCTCATCATCCCACTATCCCTCATCATGCTGCTATCCCTCCTCATCCCACTATCCCTCATCATCCCTGCTATCCCTCATCATCCTGCTATCCCTCATCATCCTGCTATCCCTCATCATCCCTGCTATCCCTCCTCATCCTGCTATCCCTCCTCATCCTGCTATCCCTCCTCATCCTGCTATCCCTCCTCATCCTGCTATCCCTCATCATCCCACTATCCCTCATCATCCTGCTATCCCTCATCATCCTGCTATCCCTCATCATCCCACTATCCCTCATCATCCTACTATCCCTCCTCATCCTGCTATCCCTCCTCATCCTGCTATCCCTCCTCATCCTGCTATCCCTCCTCATCCTGCTATCCCTCCTCATCCTACTATCCCTCATCATTCTGCTATCCCTCATCATCCTGCTATCCCTCATCATCCTACTATCCCTCATCATCCTGCTATCCCTCATCATCCCTGTTATCCCTCCTCATCCTTCTATCCCTCCTTATCCTGCTATCCTTCCTCATCCTACTATCCCTCATCATTCTGCTATCCCTCATCATCCTGCTATCCCTCCTCATCCTGCTATCCCTCCTCATCCTGCTATCCCTCATCATCCCACTATCCCTCATCATCCTGCTATCCCTCATCATCCTGCTATCCCTCATCATCCCACTATCCCTCATCATCCTACTATCCCTCCTCATCCTGCTATCCCTCCTCATCCTGCTATCCCTCCTCATCCTGCTATCCCTCCTCATCCTGCTATCCCTCCTCATCCTACTATCCCTCATCATTCTGCTATCCCTCATCATCCTGCTATCCCTCATCATCCTACTATCCCTCATCATCCTGCTATCCCTCATCATCCCTGTTATCCCTCCTCATCCTTCTATCCCTCCTCATCCTGCTATCCCTCCTCATCCCTGATATCCCTCCTCATCCTGCTATCCCTTCTCATCCTGCTATCCCTCCCCCACTATCCCTTCTCATCCTGCTATCCCTGATCATCCTGCTATCCCTCATCATCCCTGTTATCCCTTCTCATCCTACTATCCCTCCTCATCCTGCTATCCTTCCTCATCCTTCTATCCCTGATCATCCTGCTATCCCTCCTTATCCTGTTATCCCTCCTCATCCTACTATCCCTCCTCATCCTGCTATCCCTCCTCATCCTACTATCCCTCCTCATCCTACTATCCCTCCTCATCCTGCTATCCCTCCTCATCCTACTATCCCTCCTCATCCTGCTATCCCTCCTCATCCTGCTATCCCTCCTCATCCTACTATCCCTCATCATCCTGCTATCCCTCATCATCCCTGCTATCCCTCCTCATCCTGCTATCCCTTATCATTCTGCTATCCCTCCTCATCCTACTATCCCTCCTCATCCTGCTATCCCTCCTCATCCTGCTATCCCTCATCATCCCACTATCCCTGATCATCCTGCTATCCCTTATCATTCTGCTATCCCTCCTCATCCTACTATCCCTCCTCATCCTGCTATCCCTCCTCATCCTGCTATCCCTCCTCATCCTGCTATCCCTCCTCATCCTGCTATCCCTCCTCATCCTGCTATCCCTCCACATCCTGCTATCCCTCCTCATTCTGCTATCCCTCATCATCATTAATGAAGTAATGTTCATGATACAACCCCATCTCACTTATCGTATACATGTATGCTCTTTTCACACAAGTCTGGACATGATAACATTTTTCTTTTAAATGTTAGTGAAATCTTATGAGCTCTTCTCTCATAATTCTAATACAATAATGAATTAAAAAATGTTGGTGAAATGATAAATGATATTGTAATAACCATCTAAGTCCATCGCAGCAAAAATTGTGTTGAAGGTTTCAATGGGCAGCGGATCAAAAAACCATGATAGTTGCGCGTCACCACTGGCACGAGTAAACATCAGAGCAAAAGGGACAGGTCGAAACAACACTTCCCGGAATCCGTCTTTAAATTGCCATTCAAAGAGAAATCCTTCACCTTTGAATAAAAGAATAAAATGAATATATAATGATGATGATTATGATGATGATGATTATGATGATGATGATTATGATAATGATGATAATAATAATAATAATAATAATAATAATAATAATAATAATAATAATAATAATAATAATAATAATAATAATAACAATAATAATAATTAGAATAATTAGAATAATAATTAGAATGATAATTAGAATAATAATTAGAATAACTAGAATAATTAGAATAATAATAAGAATGATAATTAGAATGATAATTAGAATAATAATTAGAATAATAATTAGAAAAATATTGACTGATAGTTTTATGTCCACAAACGGTGGATCACTCAAGCACTGAGAACTTCCTTTATGAAAATATAATAACCTTCATGCCAGACTATACTTGTACATATAGCTATGAAGACACCAAATGCCAGACTATACTTGTATATATAGGTATGAAGACACCGAATACCGGATTATACTTGTATATATATATAGGTATGAAGACACCAAAGGCCAGGCTATACTTGTATATATAGGTATGAAGACACCGAAGGCCGGACTATACTTGTATATATAGCTATGAAGACACCGAATGCCGGACTATACTCGTATATATAGGTATGAAGACACCGAATGCCAGACTATACTCGTAAAAAGTAAAGTAAAGCTGACATTTATATACCGCTGATTCCAGACAATGTCTGCTCATAGCGGTTAAATCTCGTATACTCGTATATATAGCTATGAAGACACCAAATGCCGGACTATACTTGTATATATGGCTAACTGCATAACAACCATCAATTTCGCGCATTTTGGTCTTTGTCAATAATTTAATAATCTGACATAACATGACCAGTTATTTATATGTGTGCTATAGTGGGGTATATCAATCAGTAACAATTGACATTACTTTATCCTGCAAAGTGATCATCGTATGAAAAATTCTTACAAGATTTACAAGTAAAGGTCACGTCTTTGCGCAAACGATCATAGCCTTCGCGCACTGAACTCTCTTCTATGCCGAAAGATTAAAATTAATATATCGATCATTTGACTTACGTAATTGAAGAGAGGGGCTCAATAGCTCAATTTTGAGTTGTCAATGATGTAAATCGGCCAAGAACTCACAGAGTAAAATCGAGGTCAACGGTGGCAATTTTCATAACAATTTATTCATATCATTCAAATAAACGTTCCTATGCCAAAAAAATCAATGTTCTACTTCTTTTACGTATACAAGATATTTCTCTAATTATGAGCCAATTCTATGGTTGCGCGAATCCTATGGTTGTTAGCTCTATAGGCTTGGAGTAATTATGAATGGAGGTACATAATTACTCCAAGATATAGGTATGAAGACACCGAATGCCGGACTATACTTGTATATATAGGTATGAAGACACCAAATGCCGGACTATATTTGTATATATAGGTATGAAGACACCAAATGCCGGACTATATTTGTACATATAGGTATGAAGACACCGAATGCCGGACTATACTTGTATATATAGGTATGAAGACACCAAAGGCCAGGCTATACTTGTACATATAGGTATGAAGACACCGAATGCCGGACTATACTTGTATATATAGGTATGAAGACACCAAAGGCCAGACTATACTTGTATATATAGGTATGAAGACACCGAAGGCCAGGCTATACTTGTATGTAAAGGTATGAAGACACCGAATGCCGGACTATACTTGTATATATAGGTATGAAGACACCGAATGCCAGACTATACTTGTATATATAGGTATGAAGACACCGAATGCCGGACTATACTTGTATATATAGGTATGAAGACACCGAATGCCGGACTATACTTGTATATATAGGTATGAAGACACCAAAGGCCAGACTATACTTGTATATATAGGTATGAAGACACCGAATGCCGGACTATACTTGTATATATAGGTATGAAGACACTGAATGCCGGACTATACTTGTATATATAGGTATGAAGACACCGAATGCCGGACTATACTTGTATATATAGGTATGAAGACACCGAATGCCGGACTATACTTGTATATATAGGTATGAAGACACCAAAGGCCAGACTATACTTGTATATATAGGTATGAAGACACCGAATGCCAGACTATACTTGTATATATAGGTATGAAGACACCGAATGCCAGACTATACTTGTATATATAGGTATGAAGACACCGAATGCCAGACTATACTTGTATATATAGGTATGAAGACACCAAATGCCGGACTATACTTGTATATATAGGTATGAATACACCGAATGCCGGACTATACTTGTATATATAGGTATGAAGACACCAAATGCCGGACTATACTTGTATATATAGGTATGAAGACACCGAATGCCGGACTATACTTGTATATATAGGTATGAAGACACCGAATGCCGGACTATACTTGTATATATAGGTATGAAGACACCAAATGCCGGACTATACTTGTATATATAGGTATGAAGACACCGAATGCCGGACTATACTTGTATATATAGGTATGAAGACACCGAATGCCGGACTATACTTGTATATATAGGTATGAAGACACCGAATGCCAGACTATACTTGTATATATAGGTATGAAGACACCAAAGGCCAGGCTATACTTGTATATATAGGTATGAAGACACCGAATGCCGGACTATACTTGTATATATAGGTATGAAGACACCGAATGCCGGACTATACTTGTATATATAGGTATGAAATTTAGGTACCTGTAAGACTGAGACCAAAGCTAAAGCGTACACAACCTTAGTAAGACCTATATTAGAGTATGCAGGAGCGGTGTGGGATCCCCATCAACAGAACCACATCCAGAAGATTGAAAAAGTCCAGAGAAAGGCAGCCAGATTTACCACCGGGCAGTACCAGAGACACATAAGTGTAACAGGCCTACAACAAGATCTCAGTTGGCGTTCACTACAAGAGAGAAGGTTTACCAGCCGGATGACCATATATTGGAAGGCAGTCCACAATACCTGTGCTGTGACCATCCCCACATACATCTCTCCCATTGTCAGAGTTTCGCGCTGTGCCCATGGCTATCCGTACGTGCTTGTGCAGCCCACAGTTGATGTATATAAATTCAGTTACTTTCCGAGAACAATAAGAGTGTGGAATATACTACCAGCTACTGTTGTAATGGCGGAGACAGCTGAGACATTTAAAAGCAGACTGCAGAATTGCTTCACACAAGGACAGCTACAGATGGTCCCACCCAGAGGACAAATGGACAGACCAGCTCTCGGCGGCCTAGCTGTGATGGCCGGCGGAGCCGTCTACTAATCATGATTATATATATTTATTGAACTTTGTACATAGGCATGTTGGCATGAGCATGAGCAATGGTGGGTGGTGGGGGCACGACTGGAAATTGAGTGTTTATCCGGGACTCAAGATATCTGCAACCGCAGATCCAGACCCGTATTCCGTAGATGTAGATGAAGACACTGAATGCCGGACTATACTTGTATATATAGGTATGAAGACACCAAAGGCCAGGCTATACTTGTATATATAGGTATGAAGACACTGAATGCTGGACTTTACTTGTTTATGTAGGTATGAAGACACCAAAGGCCAGGCTATACTTGTATATATAGGTATGAAGACACCAAAGGCCAACCTATACTTGTATATATAGAAATGCATTCTTGGACTGATAAGGTCTTGTAATCTTATGTATTATTCAAATATTTCCAAATATTCACTTACCTCCTGCCTCTACATGTTTATCAATTATTTTGATAATGGCGTCCATATCTTCCACAGTTAGTTGCCGGAAGAGACCCAGCGTTCCAGAGTACACATCGAACAGGCGATAATAGGCTCTGGAATACTCCTCACTCATGCCATGGTTTATGAAGTCAGTCACCCACGTGGTGTTCCCAAACACAAACGAGACTTCAGCGAGACGAAGGCTCTCTGCAAATAAAAAATGGTTCTGCAAGGCAAACATTTGAGTAATAGAAATAAGGATCTAATTGTTTTATTCCATAAATCAAAATTTGTGTTTATTTTTTAAAGATTTTATTCCATAAACCAAACTTTGATTTCGGGGTATTTTTTCAAAGTGTACTTCCTGGTGGCAGATTTAAAAGTACCACAATTATATGATTTCTGAAACCATTTGTCTAATCTTAAAAAAATATAAATATATCTAGTATATGAATATAATTTCAATCCATTTATTTAATGAAATATTGTTTTCATTACAAATTCAGATTTCAGAGTATCATATAATTCCGGTACCTTTTTTAAATTTTCTATTTTGCTCGTAAAAGGAAAGAAATTACATTAAAAATATTTGTCACCAGAAGACATGAGTCATTAATATAAATCTAAATGTTAATTCTAATTGTTAAATCCAAAATCCAAAATCCTAAATTTTTCCGAATGCGAGAATACTAAATTTGATTTTATTCAATAAATTTTTTATCCTGTTGATGCATGAACATGGCAATTATCCTGAATAGAAGCAAACAGCACATAACCATGGAAGAAGTTTAATTATTGAAATATTTTATACTTTTATAGCTTAATGCTCTTGTGTCATACTCAAATAATGAACAATAGAATAAAGAATAGTAGTAACTCAATGGTCTGGTGTCATACTCAAATAATGAACAATAGAATATGGAATAATAGTCACTTCATGCTCTAGTGTCACGCTCACAAGTTGAAAAATAGAATATAGAATAGTATCTAAAATACCACAAAATGCCAGCCAAAACTGTGAAATTTATGTTAAAATATGAGAATGTGAAGCCATGAAAATGATTTTTGGAATCAGGTTTGTATTCTAATTTTCGAGTTATTTTGGAATCAGGTTTGTATTCTAATTTTCGAGTTATTTTTTTTCATTATCTAATAAAATATTACCTTGGTTTTGCAACAAAGAATATCGTGCAAGAAATTCGCTGAACTCTGTACTTGTAATGAAAAACTTGTTGTCAGACAGATACGTCCAGAAATCTCCAATCACTGGTCTGCAATGGGAGGAAAGAGATTTTATGTACAACCAGTTTGTGGACAGTATCCTTTCAGTGCCCCTTCCCAGATTAGGTTTGCTATGCATGTACCGTGAGCGAGAGGCCCCACACCTCATTGAAACAGCAAATTGGAGATCTGTCACAAGTTGCTCTATGTGTTTATCTAAGTTTGTAAGCAAGAAATGTGACTTTAAACGCTTTCCAAACGCTTTTTTCTTTCGGTTCATTTGCTACCACACTATGAATGAATTACGTTAACAGCCAACAGAATAATAGTCATAATATCAGTTGTCTACAAACCTATCCGAGTACATGCAACACATACCACTTGGTGGATCACAAATGTTAAAACTCAAGCTGTGAGTATTAGTTCCATATCAGAATGGGTATGGTACATGTTTTGTCGAGGACTTCTCCACCATTTCTTTTGTGATCTATTTGACCACTAAGCTAATGAGGGAGTATATTTCTCCTCCATTTCTTTTGTGGTGTATTTCTCCACCAAACTAATGTGAGAGATATCTTTTGGGGAAAACTCGCTAATCTGTGGGATACTCGCTGATCTAGGGAAAACTCGCTAATCTGGGGAAAACTCGCTAAACTGTACCTGGGATCCTTCCATGACTAATTGAGCATCACTGAGGGGCATATGAGATAACATGAGGGACTGCTTAAAGCCCCTCACTGTAGATAAATGCCTAACCTACCTAACTTTGTGATGAAATAGAAAGTCCATGTATTTGAACTTGAACATTTATTTTGCTTTTGAGAAAAAGATACATATGTGTATACCAGTACACAAAAACCTGGTATGCTGCTCACCTCTCATTGAGTGACCAGATCCAGAGTCATGCTCATCATGCCAAAGCTGCTTCCAAGTTGAGCTTGAATGCTATGTCAAACAGATTTGTTGCTCTGGGTTTGATCACTAATAAGGACCTGGCTTCCTGATCCTCTCAGGGTGTCCAATCAGACAGGGCCACGGATCCTAACTGATATCAGGTGAGCTTGACCAGTCTGTCTGGGAACCCTGCAGGGGAGCAAGAAACAGGTAGGCTCATAAATATATGTCAGCTGAAACCTGGGATTTGCATATTGGGAGATCAAATCACTCCTGCAAGATGCTTGGGAAAAGCACTAATTGACCCTGGGATCTGTAACCAAAATGTATGAAATCTAATAAAATCAATATGAGATAATAATCCAATTTTGAATATGATAACTTGGAAAACCTAAAATATATGTTTTTGATGTGGGATATGGCTAGTTGTAACATACCACATAAAACATGTTGTGATATTGCAGTTCCAATAGGGCAATTCTTTTTTGTAACATGGATGGTTCCTTTTTTGAAAGTCATTGCCGACAGGCATATGACTTTCAAAAAAAGGAACTTTCTGTGTTATTCTGTGATCGGTACAATCATGGGGAATGTGTAGTCATTTCTTGTGGGTTGTAAATTGTTTTTTTCTGTGGCCAATATTGTTTAAGCCACTTACGCCACTGTGGAGTGTTCGTCGTGTGCATGCAATAGGTTCTAATATGGGCATGTGCACACGTATGAATATGTTTCTATAAAATGTAAACAAAAATAAAGAAGTGCGTGTTTACAAAAAGTTCAAGGTGACAACATCGTCGTCGCCGATCAGTGCGCAAAATTATCAATTAATATTGCTTGGAAATGCCTTCTAATTGATAGAGAATGGAATTCTCAGTAATCTAGTTCAAATTTGGTGTAAATCAGACGATTAGAACAGAAATAACAAGCAAAGTTCTGATCAATGAGTTGCGTTAGCGCCTGAGCGATATTAGAGAGTCTTACATAATCGAGACTGAAAATGCACAGCTTTGCACACGGTTGTGGTAGAATATTCGCTCATATACCAAATTAAATGATTTTGAAAGATGAACAAAGATAATGTCATTGTTTTGTTTGTTGTAATTTTTGTTTTGTTTATTGTAATTTTTGTTTTGGTTGGTGTAATTTTTGTTTTGGTTGGTGTAATTTTTTTTTTGTTTGTAAATTTTTCTTCCATCCGTGTTACTTGTGAAGCACCACTTCATCTTGTTTATTTCATAATGTATGTCATTTTAATATTGCCACCCTCCATATTTTACCATTCATAACAATATCTACATGTTATCATTCTCCATATTTAGAAGCACAGTAATATTAATTTATGATTCATTTTAGAAACTAATTCTACATACAATTAACTATTAGTTCCACAAAGTTTTATTCTTATGAATTAAACTTATCAATTAATGAGTAAAACATCATTAATATAGTTGTTTACCACAATCCTGACAGTTTGGAATGTGTTTGGGAGTCATTGAATGTGTTGACTTGACACAATGTTCAGCTCTTCTCACCTATCAACCTGTTCCCAAATAAGGTCCCAGCTCCTAACAGCTGTTATAATTAGTCCCTCAATGACATGACCCTTGGGTTTACAGCAGCTTATTACATGGATTATAATTATTTAACTCAGAATTTAGTTATATCAGCCAACCAGGTCGTCTCGGAAAAGAGCCAGCTTTCAGCTGAGCTTGGCCTTGCTCAAGGGCAGCATAAAACTCCCTTGCAGCAGAGGTTGGGCTCAAAAATCTTGGAAGCTGTTCTCACCATACATCTTTCTTTTGTACTGAGAATAAAAACCAAGTTTACTTCATATCATCATGGTCTTAGAGTTGTTATGCTGAAGAATCAAGAAGAAAAGATCTTATGGGCCCGGAATTAGTGACAACAAGCTTACTTCAGTATTTCAAGATTTATGTGTAAAAAAATATTACTGGTTTTTAGCTGTGTTGACTTTGACCTTTTTTAAACCTAATAGCTAAGATTGACTTGTCAAGTCTGCAACATTGCGACTCCGCCTTGGCATTGGTAGTATCAAGCAACTGGAGCATCCAGTGCCTCATTCTTGTCATCTTATCATAGACTCAGTTTGAGACTTCAGGAAAAAAGAAGGTGGTGATGACTGAGTGGCTACCATTTTGGATTGAAATAACAAATCACAAGAATTTCAGGAATTTTCTGATCAGCTTAATCAATATATCATCATCATTCTTCTCTGAAAATACTGAGTTATTCCCAAGATATTAAAAGTGAAGATGAAGTATTGGAAGGAGATGAATGCTATCAGTGAATTTCCTCCCCCACTATCCACCTAAGAATGACGTAAAAAACTGAGTCGAAACCATTTAAACGACAGTTGAAACGGGTTCAATTTGGATGTTTAAACCGGTTTACCACAGTTTTTGCAGCTGGTGACATTTTACTTCAGTAGAGCTCTATCAGCTCCACCAAAATTTTCTTTGGTTAAAACAGAAGAGACCTTGGACATCCACAATCCCCTCCAGATCACCTATCTGGGCTTTGCTGATTGGTGAATGAAGAAAACTACGAAGATTGGGCATAAATCTTTTTATGCTCTGGGGCTGTCATGGAAGTATCCAGTGGATAATGACTGTTTTTTTACTGCCGTGACACCGACTGGATTGACAGCGATTTGGGCAAGGGGTTCCAAAGTTGTCAATGTCCATCAACTGGTTGCCTATCATTTGAAATTGAGATAGGGATGGGTTACCAGTCATAGAATATAATCTTCACTCCTGTAGGATATGATAAAAATAGCCATTTTATATATTCCTTGTTTTCTTGCCCAATCGCCATCACATCCAAAAGGCATCATGACAAATGTCCAATTAGGTCATAGAAATATCCAGGTTCCAAGTTCTAATTGATGGAAATGATATTTGTTGGTACCCCATCCAGATATTAAACCAGAAATACTATTTGACAGTTCTCCTATCCCATTGACTTTTACCATGGAGAAATACTGTTTCACCCCCTCTTCGGCCGTGGCCATAACCGGGGCCCCCATAGGGGGGTATGAAAAACCCAATAATCCCCCTTTTTTTACCTAAAAATCCAAAAATCCTTATCTTTTGTAGCCAAAAATCCTTAAATATTTTCCCCCTCAAATCTAAAAATCCAAAAGTATAAAACAAAAAATCCTAAAATATGTTTACATTTAGTACAAATTTATTTGGCAATGAATTACATAACATGCATGATATAACATGATATTTAGTGTTTCACACAGGTCATGCCACATTACAAAATGTACTTGCAGAGTCCACTTTAGCCCACAGAGTTTGAAATTAACAGTAATCTCACTGTTATAGTGATACAGAGACACCCAATCCTTTTGAACATATTCAAAATTAGTAAAAAAAAGTAATCTGTGTCTTTCCTTTTTTTTGAAACTCTTTTAGGCCTAGTGGCCCTTGTGTCACTAGTAAATGACAACTGAGATAATTCCTCACTAATTAACTCTTGCTGCTCATTGGGTGTCTCCGTATCACCCTGATCCTTTATCAGGTCCAAAAGATTGATCAAAACCTCCTCATTCAGAACAATTATATCATCCTTTGGAACATATTCATAGTTAGTATCATCTAAAACAGTGATGACATTTTCTCTAACTATGACACACTGTTTTTGATTTGAGAACTCTGTGGGCTCAAGTGGGCTCTGCAAGTAGATTTCCCCTTTACATTTTCCCTTCTCAAGCATATCTTGCCTCAGTTTACATATATGCACATGTTTGATTGTGTTAATAACTAAAATCCAATTATCTTATTAAAAATCCATTAATCCTAAACACTTTCCTCAAAATCCAAAAATCCCAGATATTTCACCCCAAAAATCCAATAATCCCTCTTTTTTAGGCCAAAAATCCAATAATCCTAAAACCCTATGGGGGCCCCATAACCAAACAGCAAGGTACTGAGCCCGCACAGCAGTTGACACACGTTTGTTATACACACAATTGTTTTCCTCTTATTCTCACTATATCATACATAATAAAATCATTTCTGTACGGGTATTATTAGCCGAGATATTAATGCTTTAAATCAACCATTTTAATATTTGTAAATACGGCAAAACACTTTATTTTCAGAGCCAAAACGTAAAAATAGTAAAATCTATGTTTCAAGAACTATTTTTCCACCTCCCACTGGAGTGAAGATAATATCATTAGACTGGTACCCCATCCTTTTCTCAATTTCAAATGATTAAGGACCAGATGATGGACAATGACAGCTTTGGAACAGTTTGTCCAATCGCTGTCAATAGTCAAATAGTTTAAAATAACAGGATGGAGTTCCAACAAATATCACTTCCAACACACTGAACTTTGACCCTGAGTATTTCTTGACCTACTTCTTGACACCTTTCAGACGTGACGACGATTGGTCAGAGAGTACTTACTCGATCTGGTCGGTAATGTAGTCACTATGTGCTGGGAGTGTCACCATTAACAACACTGTCCACACGGGTAGTAGGTACTTCATAGTTCCAGAATTCTGAGATAAATAAAATCACAATCTCATTATAAATATCAATAGGATATCAAGGTAAATAAAGGAAAATTAAGGAAATTATATATGTAGGAAATTACCCAGTTTTCCATTGAAGAAATTACTATAAATGGCTACTAAAGGGTATCAATGGTTATATACCTCAATGTTTCCAGCAGGTAATTTATGCCACTTCTATTCATTAAAAAGACAAGTGTCATACCTTGAGTAGTATACAGTATTTTTCTTGATACTCATGACTGAGATGCTAAGACAATGACTTTAATTTTTGTTTAATGTTGGAAACATAAGTTCACTGCATTAAACCCGTGCAGGGGTTGATCTCATCCTACGACATCACCAAACTGTTTTTATAATGTACAAAGTTTTACCTACCGAGTTGCGTGCAAATATAAGAATGTGGTGACTGGTCCCCGCTCTATTATGTAGAAATGTTAGAGATTACCTCCCTAATGGGAACCTGACATATGGTAAGCCGACATTTCACAAAAACTTTATCTTCTATGTTTGATAACTCTAGTCTAGTCTCTTCCTCTGTTCATTTGTCATCCCAGTTTATTATTATCTCCTCGTTCAGACATATCTAGCCTTTGGTTTAGATCTTTTAATTCTCTTTAATTGGTGATCCCCTTGAAGATCCCCTTTGTTTACCTTGATGATCCCCTTTGTTAACCTTGAGGATTCCTTTGTTAACCTTGAGGATTCCTTTGTTAACCTTGGGGATCCCGTTTGTTAACCTCGAGGATCCCCTTTGTTAACCTTGAGGATCCTCTTTGTTAACCTCGAGGATCTCCTTCGTTAACCTTGAAGATCCTCTTTGTTAACCTTGAGGATCCCCTTTGTTAACCTTGAGGATCCCCTTTGTTAACCTTGAGGATCCCCTTTGTTAACCTTGGGGATCCCCTCAGTTAACCTCTGTGTCCCCTCAGCGTTAATTTATGCTTGACTTTTTGCCACAGGAAAAAACGTGCAAGTACATTTGACGATCAAGTCGAACAAAATTCGACTACTCAAATCTATTCAATCATTTTCATCTGATAATATCTTTAGCACCATAAAAACCCGAAGAAAAAAGAAACAATAGAAATCTGTAGCAGTAGTAAACTGGAATTCAATTAATCAGCTGAAGATAAACGTCTATTAAAAACAATATGTATTATTTTAAGTCAAATATTGTGAGCAAAATCATGTTGTCCTTGTTTTGTACTTTTAAAATGGGAAAGGAAATCTATCTGAAGCGGCCATTGTAAAATCTATAACATAAAATATAACCTGTCTGAATTGGGTCTGAGGAAATGGGAAGACATTTAAAAATGAGGAGAGTATAATAGTTAAAAAAACATTAGTCTTTGCCAGATTAAAATACACTTTGATATAATGTGAAAATAGTACTGAATAAAAGCAAGGGATCAATTCAGTCTTCTTTGCTTCTGACAACAAATATATATATATATATTTCAAGTTTCATCTGAGATACATCTAGCAATTAGAGCAACGAGACTTCTAGTCTTGTTGATTAGAGTTAGGTTATTTTTTAGGCGATATTTCTTTAAGCTACGCATGATTCTTTGATGGTTCTTGAAATGGGGGTTGAACCATGTATTGTTTTCACTCACTCACACCTTAACCCTGGATCTGCACCCTCAGAATTCAACACTGCTACAAATTTGTGGCACTCTGGTGGCATGTACACAGAAATCGCTGACTGACGGTTGTTTACACATCATCCCTAATTGTCTCTGACCGCTGAGTATACAGGACTCTCATAACAGACTTTTTCTTATAACACATGTTTCTTACTGCTCTAAGAGCTGTATACAAAAAACCTAAGAGAGCTACACTGTAAAAGGATGCACACAAGTATATTGGGGTGGTATTTTGTCTATTTGTACATATCTATCTGTCCCATAGATTCATTATATTTATGAAAATAAGATGAACAGATATTTGCGGTGATAAAATAACAAGATGATGTGTCACTGCATAAATAGTAAGAATTCATAATTAAAGGAATTACAAGATAATGCGCCACTGCAAAAATGATAGTACTTCTCAATTAGGAATAATGTATCTCCAGTTTCCAGAGTTTTAACAAATATATAAATTCCATAATTCCATAAAGTATTCTTACAATTAATGTGGTTCAGTATTTGCTATGAATACAGCCCATATCTATATTTGTATGTTTGTAATTTCTCGGAGGGCTTAAACATTAGTTGTCCGATTCTTTGAACTTTACTCCCAAAACACAAATGTAGGTCATGTCAGTTATCAGCTTTGTTTTTGTCGACAAAACAGAATATGGCTCGACATATCACTGGAAATGCAAACTTCAGACAGGTGGCAAGCTGCATTTGTAGAACAATACGGGCCAGATGCTCAACAGATTCGCAGCAGACCAAGACTGTGATATTAAAACATCTGTCAGGAACTCAAGACGGTTTGTGTAACTAAAAAGTGAACTAATGTTTGCTATATATGCAGACGTCCCCATCTAATTATAAGTTCTCTTTGTGAATAACAAAAACACATCCCATCCTATAACAGGTTGAGTATAAGAGCTAAAATCCAGTGAAAAGGATTCCGAAAAGGATTTATTAATATTGCTTTGATGGTAATTTGTTTAATGATGGATGGTTGTGGATCACTTTTATAGGTGTCGCCACTGTCGGTTTCAACCGCCCAAATGCCAGAAATGCGATTAACTTTGATCTCCTGAACCAGGTATTCTGTTTACTCTGATGTCACAGAATATATATATATATATATATATATATATATATATATATATATATATATATATATATATATATATATATATATATATATATATATATATATATATATATATATATATATATGTTTATTTATTTATTTATTGAGCTTTTTCCATGCTTTGTCATAGGAGTTTGTTGCCATTTTTCAAGCCCACTTTGATTGGGTAAATATGAAATGGAAATTCCGTTTACCAATTTATTCTCCAAGAAATGTATTTTATCTTTGTCATAGCAGGTCGGAACTTATATTTCACATTAACTCATCAAGAAACATAAGAGTAGTGACCATCCCTTAACAAAGAAATACAACACCGATATATAACCATATTTTTGTAATTTTCTGCAAAATATCAACTCCAAAATATCTTTATTGGGCATTTTCAATTGTTTTCAAGGTCCAGCAGTCATTGTAAACGGCCATTAATGTCTGAACCGTCATCATTTGGCATCATGTTAAAGCTAGTAATAATGTACTTCAGTTACAGGAAGCATTGTCGCTCTTAACATGGTCACATGGTGTTAAAGTGATTGTTCTGCGGAGTCTGGTTCCAGGCATTTTCTGCGCAGGTGAGTCTGACGTGTGTGTGTCGGTGTGTGTGTGTGTATGTGTCGGCGAAGAAAGCAATTAATGTAGAAGATGATTCAAGAAATCTTTTTCAATCATAATTCAAGTTCAAAAATTGAGATTGGGAGATTTCAAATGAACCATACTTCTGCATACCTCATTGAAAAATAATAAACTTCTTGAAGCAATAGTTTGAATCATGATGTTTTCAGAGGATAATTATTTCATTCAGGAAATCGGGATTTCAGAAATGAACAGAGCAACTTGTAGCCAATGAAAAGCACAAGATACAATATTTGTCTTAAACTGTGACATAGTAGACAACTTACAATTTTGATGACTTGTACAAATGCAAAAAAGGGAACTGAATTATTAAATGACTTGGTAGTGTAGTGAATACAAATGCACTTCTATGAAAGTATGAATTGTGTGATTATATTAAACAGGAGCGGATTTGAAGGAGCGTTATTCCCTCAGTGATGTAGAATTCCGGAGATGGCGCCTAACACTACGTTCCCTGGTGTCTCAATTGGCAGATATTCCTATTGCAACCATAGCGGCACTAGATGGCGCTGCTCTCGGTGGGGGCCTCGAGGTGGCGCTGGCATGTGATATCCGGGTCATTGGTGAGTGATTGGTCACAGTGCACAATACAGATCCGGGTGTTCTCCAATCACTAATCAGCAAAGCCCAGATAGGTGATCTGGAGGGGTTTGTCGAACGTCCAAGGTCTTTACCAATTTCAACCAAAGAAAAGTTTGGTAGAGTAAAAAATCGCCAGCTGTAAAATCTGAGGTAAACCCGTTTAAACGTCCAAATTGAACCCGTTTCAACTGCCGATAAAACGGGTTTGACTCAATTTTTGCAGCTGGCGATTATTATCAAGTATTTATATTTTCCTTATTTAATGTTATCCAAAGAATAATCAAGCTTTTTTGTGAGATTTTAGATATAATTATACATAAAATATGAATTATCACTAAAACAGTTGGGTATTTAAAAAATCACATCGAAACGAGATTATGAAGGAAAGGCAAAAATTTCAGACCTCTCCAGATCACCTATCTGGGCTTTGCCGATGGGTGAATGGAAAACACTAGGTCAAAATCTAATGTTACAGATGCGTTGGTGTCTGTCAGATCAGGGCTGAAAAAAATGGAATATATAAAAAATTGCAGAAATATATCAGCTATTCAATGAGGGAATCCTTTAATGTCTATCTTTAATACATTTCTTTCACCTGATTTTTTTCTATTGCAAATTTGCCAATTTCTCATACCTTGAGAGTTTTTTTATCATTTTTTTGGATCAACTTTAAGTGTGTCACATTTTATCTTTTGTACTCCTACCACATTCAAGCTATTTCTTACCATATTTAACTTGTTAATAAATCTCGAAATTGGCAGACTTTATATTCATTTTATTAAGTTTTTTTCTATGCAGTATAATATGTACTTTCATAAATTAACCACCAATAAGTTGTTCTTATAGATGTTGTTTCAAAATAGCTCTAATTTCCTTTGCAGATTGGCCCAAAAATAAGAATTGTTCTAATGTTGTTAATTTTGAATAGAATTTGATGAATAAAGACATCTTGAGCTCGTTTTTGAAAGATGCAGATGATTAGATATTGAAATTTATAGCAAAATCCACAGAAATGGGAGTTTAACTTTCAAAGTCATTCAAAGGTCACTTCAAGTTCATTGGCAATAATTTATAAAAATAGCCTACAAAGGTCCATATTCAGTCATGTATCATTTTGTAAAGTCCCCAGCTTTAGTCTATCTTGGGCTCAGGCACACACAACATCCCATACAGGAGCTCTGATAGTTATTTACTAAAGGATAAACTCAACACGTCTTCATACATTGCAAGCTGGAACTAAACTGATTTATTTTACCAAAAGTAATGGTTTGTTAGTGTGATTCAGATAGCTAAGAATGCAATCAAGCCTGGCTGCGTGGGAATTGGTCCTATCACAGTAATTGACTTGATGCAGAATATAGAAACAAAGCAATCAAAGTGACTGCTCTGCCGAGGCACAGACAATGGCAGGGCGATAAAATGTATCATAAAAGAAGTTTAACTTGTAAAAAACAGAGAGAATCTTGAAATATAGGATGGGTTAAGTTCAGATATAAGATGTGTTTTAAAAGGGAAATATCCAGAAATTTCAGAGGGATTTTAATAATACAATGTTTGTTATAAATTATATTCAGTAAGTAATGAACATAATGCCATCAGATATATATTTAATAGATATTATAAAAAATGGAAAATATATCTTGCATATATAATCAATATAGAATATAATCAGGGCTTTTACAATTTGTAGATGAGTCCCACAGTAAAAACGTTATATGCCTATGTGTCTGTCAATTCTACTGTCTCCTATATGAGGTGGAGGTTCAAATATAAGAAAAATTCTTAGTAAAGGCAGATCACCGGTTGTCATATTGCGCCACTGAAAACAACACACCAGAACTGCACAAACAAATCGGAATAGCACAAAAAGACGTGCGGGAAAATATTTCACAGTTCACAGTTCACAGTTCATTTTTCAATTTTTTTTCAGAAAATATGACTTTGCGTTACATTTTAATTAAAAAACATATGACGCAATGCTTCAATTCTTTTCAAATTTTCAGGGTTTACTACCAGGGGATATATATATTGCCACAAAAAATCCCAATGCAAAAAAAATAATTTAAAGGTGCAAAAAAAAATGTTGAAATTGGACTTATGAGGGTCATAAGTCCAATTTATGAGGGTCATTTCAATGTTGTTTTCCTTTTCAGGGAACCATTTATCGGGTACCAAATACCTCCCTGAATTTTTCACTAATTTAGCAATTTTTTTAAGGGGTTGAATTAGGAGGTCAAGCTTGGAAAAAAATTAAAAACTTTCATGATTTTAATGGATTTTTGTACAACGATTTTTTTTATATGAGGGTCATTTCAATATGGTTTTCCTTTTCAGGGAACCATCTATAGGGTCCCAAATACCTCCCTGAATTTTTCACTAATTGAGCAATTTTTCTAAGGGGTTGAATAAGGAGGTCAAACCTGGAAAAAAATGAAAAAAATATGTTTTTTTGGACAACAATTTTTTTATATGAGGGTCATTTCAATGTTGTTTTCCTTTTCAGGGAACCATTTATCGGGTACCAAATATACCTCCCTGAATTTTTCACTAATTGAGCAATTTTTTTAAGGGGTTGAATTAGGAGGTCAAACTTGGAAAAAAATTAAAAACTTTCATGATTTTAATGGATTTTTGCACAACGATTTTTTTATATGAGGGTCATTTCAATATGGTTTTCCTTTTCAGGGAACCATCTATAGGGTCCCAAATACCTCCCTGAATTTTTCACTAATTGAGCAATTTTTTTAAGGGGTTGAATTAGTAGGTCAAACTTGGAAAAAAATTAAAAACTTTCATGATTTTAATGGATTTTTGCACAACGATTTTTTTATATGAGGGTCATTTCAATATGGTTTTACTTTTCAGGGAACCATCTATAGGGTCCCAAATACCTCCCTGAATTTTTCACTAATTGAGCAATTTTTTTAAGGGGTTGAATTAGGAGGTCAAACTTGGAAAAAAATGAAAAATTCTCCTGATTTTAATGGTTTTTTGCACAACGAATTTTTTACATGAGGGTCATTTCAATGTTGTTTTCCTTTTTAGGGAACCATCTATAGGGTACCAAGTACCTCCCTGAATTTTTCACTAATTGAGCAATTTTTCTAAGGGGTTATTAAGGAGGTCAAACCTGGAAAAAAATGAAAAAAATCTGTTTTTTTGGACAACGATTTTTTTATATGAGGGTCATTTCAATGTTGTTTTCCTTTTCAGGGAACCATTTATCGGGTACCAAATACCTCCCTGAATTTTTCACTAATTGAGCAATTTTTTTAAGGGGTTGAATTAGGAGGTCAAGCTTGGAAAAAAATTAAAAACTTTCATGATTTTAATGGATTTTTGCACAACGAATTTTTTATATGAGGGTCATTTCAATATGGTTTTCCTTTTCAGGGAACCATCTATAGGGTCCCAAATACCTCCCTGAATTTTTCACTAATTGAGCAATTTTTTTAAGGGGTTAAATTAGGAGGTCAAACTTGGAAAAAAATTTAAAAACTTTCATGATTTTAATGGATTTTTGCACAACGATTTTTTGATATGAGGGTCATTTCAATATGGTTTTACTTTTCAGGGAACCATCTATAGGGTCCCAAATACCTCCCTGAATATTTCACTAATTGAGCAATTCTTTTAAGGGGTTGAATTAGGAGGTCAAACTTGGAAAAAAATAAAAAACTTTCATGATTTTAATGGATTTTTGCACAACGATTTTTTTATATGAGGGTCATTTCAATATGGTTTTCCTTTTCAGGGAACCATCTATAGGGTACCAAATACCTCCTTGAATTTTTCACTAATTGAGCAATTTTTTTAAGGGGTTGAATTAGGAGGTCAAACATGGAAAAAAATGAAAAATTCTCATGATTTTAATGGTTTTTTACACAACGATTTTTTTATATGAGGGTCATTTTAATATGGTTTTCCTTTTCAGGGAACCATCTATAGGGTACCAAATACCTCCCTGAATTTTTCACTAATTGAGCAATTTTTTAAGGGGTTGAATTAGGAGGTCAAACTTGGAAAAAAATTAAAAATTCTCATGATTTTAATGGTTTTTTGCACAACGGTTTTTTAATATGAGGGTCATTTCAATGTGGTTTTTCCTTTTCAGGGAACCATCTATAGGGTACCAAGTACCTCCCCGAATTTTTCACTAATTGAGCAATTTTTTTAAGGGGTTGAATTAGGAGGTCAAACTTGGAAAAAAATTAAAATTCTCATGATTTTAATGGTTTTTTGCACAACGGTTTTTTTATATGAGGGTCATTTCAATGTGGTTTTCCTTTTCAGGGAACCATCTATAGGGTCCCAAATACCTCCCTGAATTTTTTGTGGCAATATATATATCCCCTGGTAGTAATCCCTGAAAATTTGAAAAGAATTGAAGCATTGCGTCATATGTTTTTTAATTAAAATGTAACGCAAAGTCATATTTTCTGAAAAAAAATTTGAAAAATGAACTGTGAACTGTGAACTGTGAAATATTTTCCCGCACACAAAAAGGTGTTACAAGAACAGATTATGAGATAGAGAATTGTCCCGGATAATAATATAGAGAATTGCCTCAGATTGTGATATAGAGAATTGCCCCAGATTACGATACAGAGAATTGTCCCAAATTATGATATAGAGAATTGCCCCAGATTATGATATAGAGAATTGCCGGAATTTATCTCGGAATCAAACATGGCAACCTTTATTTTTTATTTAATATATAATGATCATATCATCCAGATGATCCATGAAAAAGCTTGGTGACAATTTATATTTACAGAATAATGACGATCAAGCAGTGTTTAAGAGGAGGGACGTAAAACATGTTTTGTATCATTTTAGCAACTGGCGCAAAGGTAGGGTTACCAGAGACAGGTCTTGCCATTCTGCCTGGAGCAGGGGGCACTCAGAGATTGCCCAGACTTATTGGAGTGGCAAGGGCCAAGGAACTCATATTTACCGGAAGGAAACTTAATTCCTGCGAGGCTGTAAAAATAGGTCTGGCTAACCACGTGGTGTCTCAGAACCAATCAGGTGATGCAGCATTCTTGGCATCACTCCAAATTTCAGACGAAATAAAACAGAACAAAAGTCGTGATTTCATGCATCACTAAAAACAAGTGTTGATTTAAAAAAAAATCAAACTCGCGAATTGAAGAGAATAAGCTTAATAAATCATAATACAGTTTTTAAAGTAAAGTACTTTGCAAGAATTTTTCAGAATATCTATTAAAAATTATTTAAATCTTTATTACAAAGAGGCCTGAAATAAAATAATGAGGAAATGTGAAGACATTTGTGAAGAAATTGAATGATGTTGTTGGAAGTTTTTGTATACAGCACTTAAAACAGTAATAAATATATGTGATAATAAAGACTATATCATTTATGACATACTGTGTACTATTTGATCAGAGACGACGAGGGCTGATGTGTAAATGTCACACATTCTATGTACCTTTTGGTTTGGAGTGCCACCATCCCCCAAAATATACAAATCTAATGTGGCTTCATTAAAGATGGTGGCCGGCATATCACTCGTGCCATAAAAACAATTTTAACATTTTGAAAGACAGTGGAATTACAAGGTGACATGTGAGACACCACATTCAGCTCAATTCTGTGCAATTAGTACACAAGGTATGTTTGACTGTGTTAAAATGTCTGAGTTTCAACTGCCGGATTCAAACAGTCACGTATATGATTGACGGCAACATCACAATGATGAGAAAGTATAAATACCAATTTCAAAAAGGAAACTGTATACATATTCTTGAAAAAAGGACTTTCTTGTCAACTAAATCCATAGCAACGTTAGAATTATACTCTTTTTTAATGTAATAGGAGTAACGATTTGACAAAACCTTATGCAATTCCTATAATTAAAATATCAACATCCGAATTAAATTTTTGCTGTGATTGAAATGACCCATTCCAAAGGTCAATCAATCCTTGCACTCATTCATCATCACATGACCATGAATAATATTGGTATCTGCTATTAACTTCACCCTTCAGTGATTGGTCATGACTCAGTGATTGGTCATGCCTCAGTGATTGGTCATGCCTCAGTGAACAGTCATGCCTCAGTGAACAGTCATGCCTCAGTGAACAGTCATGTCTCAGTGAACAGTCATGCCTCAGTCAAGTCATGCCTCAGTGAATGGTCATGCCTCAGTGAACAGTCATACCTCAGTGAATGGTCATGTCTCAGTGAACAGTCATGTCTCAGTGAATAGTCATGCCTAAGTGAATTTTCATGCCTCAGTGAACAGTCATGCCTCAGTGAACAGACATTCCTCAGTGTAAAAAGACTAATTAATTTCAATGAATACAAACCCTGGAAATAAAAGTTTATAAAAATGTAACAGAGGAATATGAAAATATGACATTTTTCTATTCCCCATAGTTTCTTTTATTTAATATAGAATTATGAAGTTCCAGCCGCCCAAAGCACTAAATATCTTAATTTTTTTATGTATCAAAATTATTGTTGTTTTGTATGTCGCAATACATGAAAAAGATTTTCCCAACTATCTGAAATAATGAAAAGGGGATGAGTGAGAGGGTTTAACACACCAAATGACAGCAAACAGAATGGTGATCATTATAACGGATGTCATGTCTACAAATCTATTCCAGTATGCATTGTACGTGTGAAACACCTGGACGATACATTTTCTTCTAATTTACAACAGAATGGGTGAAAAATCAATGTTATAGTAAGGAGCACACACATTTGATATGTAGGTCCACATAACTGGGCAAATTGGTTCATTTATCATGATAAAATAAGCAAAGAAATAAGCACGTCAATGTTTGCTGAAAAGAAATTAAATCTTTTGTTTGCCTCAGGTGACAAGGAGAATAACCCGATGCAGATAATAAATTAGTTGGGCATATCCATTCACTTCTCTGTTCTCTATATTCTATTATCATGGCTTATCGGGATATTAACCTTACCTACAGTACATCTTGTTCAGATCTCGTTCAAAACTTGTTCTAAAAAAGCTCATGGTCACAAAAAACATAACCTCCCCGGGTTGATAACTCTGCTGATTTATGTGAAAACACGTGAACTGAGATAAAGTGTCACTTGCAAACAGGTTATGGTTTTTCATACATGAACCCAGTTTTGATGTGATGTTCATTGATATCTTGTTTATTATAACTGTGCAAAATCATATAAATATTGATAAATTCATATCAAGAAAGTCATTTAATACTTTTACAGTGGAGTTGTGGGTAATGTTAAATATTTGGACATTTTGACACATTTTCATGATATATGGCCTGCAGAATAAAACAAACGTCAAGGTCACAGCATCAAGGTCAAAGGTCAAATCTGAAAAAAGTGTACATGGTGCTCGACATACTGTTGATGTATAATACATATGAAATCATTTTTATTCACGTCTAATGGTTTGAGATGTTGCACACATAAATTTTGAATTCAAGGTCACTGGGTCAAGGCCAAAGCTCACATGATTAAAAAGGTTTGACGAGGCACAGCTATGACCAAAGACGTTTCTGAATATAAAATCTAAAAATAATGTATTTTATATATAATTTTAATATTTTCGAAAAGAAATCAAATCGAATTTATATTCGCCTTTCTTACTGAATTTATATTCGCCTTTCTCACCTCAATACCATTTCTTCATCACTTTTGTTTCCTGAAATTTCTTGATATGTTTTAGCTATGAAAATCAAACTTAGAAATATAACCTATTTGAAATGGACCTTTCTGGAGAGTTTCTTCTGAAGGATTTACGGTGGTTTTGACTAAAATATATACTTTATGTCATCACCCCTTTGTGAGGGCAAGAATGCCAACAAATCTGCATATGTTGTATGTTTCACACTCGAGTGCCACAGAAAGTTGTTAACAGGGAATATTATAGGTAATATTACTTAAAAGCACTGTTTAGGGTATAAACATTCATGTTATGTAAAGAAAATGTGTCTGAAAGTCAGGTTTCATGAATGCTTTAAGCCTTTTCTGAGGAAAACCAGATTTAATGATGGGAGATGAATAAACACTAAGAAGTATTCCTTCAAAATGTTTGTGGGGATATACCTAATCCTCCTTACCAAACAAAGCAGACAACCACACAGATCATAACGAGAAATGAGAGACATTGAACATGCAATGAGCAGTACAAAACGTTCTATTACAGTGATTACATGGTGTCACCTTGACCCAGCATGAATGGCACCAAAAATAGATCATATTCTCCAATTTATATACATATTCAAGAATTGATTTCAGCACCTTCCTTTTATTGAAGAAAAAAATAAAATTTGTAAAATTTGAAGAAAGATATTGGCTATTCAAGGAGGTAATCCATTTATGTCTACCTTACCTCTAATATATTTCTTGTCAACTGATTTTTTTCTATTGTAAATCTGGCATTTTCACATATTTTGAAAGATTATCATCATCTTTGTATGTACCATTATTGTTAGAGCAACTTAATGGGGGTTATATTCTGAAATTACACTTATATTCTATGTGTATGAAACTTTAAAATATTGCATTTCCTCCTTTGTACACTTACCAAATTTAGCTTGTTAATAATAAATCTCAAAATTGACGGTCTTAATTTTCATTTTATTTCCAGCATTAAATTTTGTTTCTATGCAGTATAATATGGACTTTCATAAATTAACCACCAATAAGTTGTTATTATGGATATTGTTTCAAAATAGCTCAGCATATCAATATTTCCACACTGTCCACCAGAGGCACACGCAAACTATTACCTCTGGCCAACCCAGATTAGTATTCATCCGGTCCTACTTTTACTGGCCATGTGCTCAAGAACTGTCAGTGTGTTGCAAATGTGATTGACGTATTAACATCTCTTAATATCAGATATGAAGTTGCCTTGAGATGTTTTAAAATTCATTTGTTAACATTTGAACATTTTTTGTTGGTTAGATTAACCAAAAGTATAAAAGATTAAAAGAATTCAATTGTAAACAAAGCAGCCATCTTTGTTGTGGTTCCGCCTTATCACTACCCCAGGGAATGGCTCCTCCGGTTGAGAAAGTAGTTCCAAGTTTTATTTCTCTTAATATTTGTTTCTATATGCACAAACTTTTGTATTAAGGGTGTAATATATAGTACAGTTTAAGAAAAGAAATAAGTAAGATGGACAGTTACATAAAAATTGGTGGATGTGGTGAGCCAGCACCAAAAGGCACCTTGTACAGAGGTGATAGGTTCACCATGTCGCCCTCTGGTGGAGTTTGCAATATTTCCTCAAACTTCCCTTGCAGATTGGTCAAAAATTAAAAATTCCTCTAACATTTTGAACAGATTTTGATGAATAATGACTTTATGAGCTCGTTTTTAAAATAGGCAGATGATGAAATAATGACATTTATAGGTCACTTCAAGGTCACTGGCAATATTTTATAAAAATAGCCTACAAAGGTTCACATTCAGTTATGTATCATTTGTAGATGTGTCAAACACAGTTACAAGACGTCCATTTAAATGGAATGGTCGGTACTTTTTATCCCACTTTAAAACTGCTGTACAAGTGTGAGAAAACAGTGTTAAATTATTAATTAAGTCAGCACAAGCTGACTTTATGTACTTGCTCCGTTTCCACTGCGTCCGCTGCCGCACTTTATTTTCTTCATCATTCGTTTATGCTTGGACATAAGGACTAGATACTATAAGGTGATAATGTAATAATATGTAGGCCTGGGAAATTTTTTGGGTTGAACTTTTTGTGATCTTGAGTCAAGGTCAAGGTCATGACCAGCACTGGAGTAACTTCGCTTGTGAATACTCTATTTTCTTACAAAATACAGCAATATTGATATAACTTAGTAGATGTGATCAACCTATGAGGGGGTTGAATAGCTCACAAGTTCACAAGAACCGATTTTCAAAATTTACTATTTGTGATATTTTGCAAAACACTACAAATAGTATGTATTCTCCCTACATGTATCTTACACAATATCTTTGTTCATATTTTTTAGAAAGAAATATGTAACAAGGTCACAATGACCTACTTAAATGCCCTATAGGCACAACTTCCAAAATATTGTGATTCTAATCCTTTACAAATCAGAGAAGATTAGATCATGATATTATGTAAATATATGTAATTAAATGTATCCTGTACAATATGTTCATGATTTGGAGAATAATTTATTCTGGTTTAAATATGGTTCTCAATACAATTGGTTGAATTGTTGACATTTGAATGGTTCTAAATAAAATCACGTTTGTGCGGTGAATGGAAATGAATCAGGTTCCAGAATGATCAGCACACAATATATTTCTCGACTGAAATACAACAATGAGTGTAAAATGCCATCTTGAGGACAAAACATGTTTAACTGCACCCCATAACTTTATCGAGGTCAGAGTTTGGGAGGCAGGGGTAATTCAATCCACGGTGGCTATCAAGCTTGGACACAAAGTTCTCTCAAATCATTCCTGTGATGTGGTCATCACCTCTCTGTCTACTTTTTACAACTTGTCACCTCTTGATGTATTTTAAGATGTGATGCATGATACTGAAAGGTTCAAGAGAGCTTTAGTCCACTGCATGGACACCATGGCATGGAGAGTGAGTGGATGGTATCAAGTGTCAGAGCGGCCCTATCTAGGTCAGATGATCACAAGATTTCTATGCTGCGTGTCAGAAGGAAGAATGTTCCACAAAAAGTATAACTTAAATTGTTAAAAAAATGAAGGTGTATTATTTCATAGAATTACAGTATCCTGATGATTATCATGGTGATAATCAAGCAAGTGAGCTCCTTACATCATAAGTTTGTGCATGCTGTGTGGGGGAGCATATTACATGATTCCCGACCAGAGAGTGTGGAGATCCGAAACAATTCTTACACTGGGAAGTGAATGAGAATAAACCAAAAGAGACCATCTGACAGAGCCAAGATGAGAACCAACCTCACCCCAAGTGGCCGGCCTCCGCAAAGGCTGACCAAAAACATATACCTTTGTCTGTCATTTCTACTGATGGTTCTTTGACTAAATACTATAACAATACAAAATATCCAAATCATCTGACACCTGCCCTATACTGCCTTATACCAACGAGACTAGAAGAGAAGAGGTCCAGCTCTGGATTTATGGCATTATGTAACATAATTTTAATTTACCCCCTGCCATCACTGGGCTAAGATGCCTCAGATGAAGGCGGAGCAAGCGGCCAACTTCTGAAACTGATTATCTAACTCAATGTTGATAAGAATCTGACTCCTGGGTCTGTGGCCGATGTTCTTTTCGCTGTTTACTTTATTTTCCATGATTTCCCATCAGTCCCTCAGTAAACTGGATAAATATCCAACCTGTGCAACACTTATATCTATGTCCCTGAAGGTCTCATACATGCGCACTCTAGATAACTGCATTCAGCACATGTGCTTTAACATGATATGTCAGTTACTTCAATCTGCAAGTGATATTCTTCCTTCTGGAACATTCTAAAGTTAGAATAAGGTAATTAGCAAATACTTTTATCAATAAATAACATCAATTTTGACTGTGCTACGATCACTTGACCCCTAAACCATTCAGCAGATGGGCAGAGGGGAGTATTATTTACTGGCATGTATGTTTGTTTTAGGTGTCAACTTACCGGATCATTTCTTAAAACTGGCTTCTCTGTGCACATGCATGAAACATGTGTGAAGTCTTTTGTGAGTGTGCTATGTATAAATACACTAAGTGAATGGATATATGTATCCATTCATATACACTGCATACAACTTTGATATTTTTCAACATTTTTATAAATGACAATTGTCTTAGTATACACTCTTATTTGATTTTCAAATATATAATGCCCAATTTTAACCAAGTCACACACCTTTTCAGCCATGGCATCAGGATACAGTAGAGATCCTTGCTGGTTTAGTTGCCTAGACAGAGTGACCGGAAAAAAATTGGTGAAAAAGCAGCAATATAGTATACTGTTTAACTATAAATATGTTTTTATCTGTAACATAGTTTAGCAGAAATGAGATAGTGTGTCAATGACTGACCCCAGACAGGGAGATTAAGATAGCTAACTGCATAGGAAAACAATGGGGACCAATGAATATTTGTTTATTCACACAGGAAATAGGCTCAAAGTAATCTTTTTTTTAAATACAGTTTATAATTGTGGGATTAGAATTTCCCATTCAGTAAAATCTGTTTAGTGCAGTCCAGACTTCAGGGGTAAAGTTCTTAGGACCTCATCTGCATACACTCACATGTGTGGCAAGCAGGAGGGCAGATACAATCAGAGGGTGTGAAAGTGTTATCTAATAATTACACAGCGAAAAGACCATCGGGACAGGGGTACTTGTGGGAGCTGGACCTCTTCTCTTCTAGTCTCGTTGATATTTCTAACATTGCGCATGTTGTGAGTTCTGCCAATGATTCCTCTTTACCAAGCTTGTTGGCAGGGTTGATGATTTCATTATGAAACATATTTCATGAAATAACTAGCAATAGGGAAATCCCACTTCTTTGTCTCACATGTGACCCAGCTGTTAAAACTATAACAAACATTTGGTATGGCCCAGATGTTTTTCATATTTTGCTATTTTGCATTCTTTTCATTTGGCTTATCTATTTATACAATCATATTAATGTAGATTTTGAGCCAGATTCAACACACTGCTATTAAAGAATAAAAGCAAAGTCAGTGACCAAAATCACACATTTTATGTTACAATTGAATTTTTAATCATTGGCATTTTAATCATTGGCATTTTATATTCAACAATACAACAAACAAAACATGATTTAGGAAACAAATTATACATTTTAAGTAATTACAAAATAACATTCATTATTTTGACCTTTTGGTGGAATGTGTCAAAGAGAAAAAAGACAATCTTAATATGCATGGTAAAGGTTGTATCATCCACACATTTTTTTATATTTATTTATCTATTTTAGACATATTTAAAATATCATATCAGTAAATGACTGGAATAAACAAGGCCTACACCTAACCAGATAATCGCCTTCACAGCACCGGCAATCAAGATATGTCACAACTTATGCTTATATTAATGATAGGAAATATTAAAAGCATTGATGATGAGTGGGATCATTATCTTTGAACAAAACAGGAACTGAGATGACCAGTATAAATTGTAAATTTTTCATGTTCATTAGCATGGTTTTGCCCAAACATACAACGTGTGTCATTGGTCATGTTCAAACAAGCAGTTTGTATCATTGGTTATGTCCAAACAAGCAGTTTGTGCATTTGTTATGTCCAAACAATAGTGTGTGCCATTGTTTATGTCAAACAAGCAGTGTGTGTCATTGTTTATGTCAAACAAGCAGTGTGTCATTGTTTATGTCAAAGCAATCAGTTTGTGTGTCATTGGTTATGTCCAAACAAGCAGTGTGTGTCATTGGTTATGTCTAAACAAGCAGTCTGTGTCATTGGTTGTGTCCAGACAAGCAGTTTGTCATTGGTTAGGTCCAAACAAGCAGTGTGTGTCATGTGTTGTGTCCAGACAAGCAGTATTTGTCATTGGTTGTGTCCAAACAAGCTGTGTGCCATTAGTTATGTCCAAACAAGCAGTATGTGTCATTGGTTATGTCCAAACAAGCAGTGTGTGTCATTGGTTGTATCCAGACAAGCAGTTTGTCATTGGTTATGTCTAAACAAGCAGTCTGTGTCATTGGTTGTGTCCAGACAAGCAGTTTGTCATCGCTTAGGTCCAAACAAGCAGTGTGTGTCATGTGTTGTGTCCAGACAAGCAGTATTTGTCATTGGTTGTGTCCAAACAAGCTGTGTGCCATTAGTTATGTCCAAACAAGCAGTATGTGCCATTGGTTATGTCCAAACAAGCAGTGTGTGTCATTGGTTGTGTCCAGACAAGCAGTTTGTCATTTGTTATGTCCAAACAAGCAGTGTTTGTCATTGGTTGTGTCCAAACAAGCAGTGTGTGTCATTGGTATATACTGTAAAGCTGGACCATTTTATCTATCTCAATGTTGGTGTATAACCTGGGTATCGATCCAGGGTGGGTCCTCTGTGAGTAACGTTATTTTAATCATACATGCATTACATGGTTCTGAAGGTTTTCATTTTGAAAAACACTACTGCACTTACTTACAAGACTTTGTCCTATTCATTCCCACAATTCCCTAAACAGGATCACAGACTTTTCTGATTTTTGTACAAGTGGTCTTGTATTTGAACAGAATTATGGATCAAGGAAATACCAAATCTGAAGATTGGATTATATCAATACTACATAAGCAATGCTACACAGCCTCCTGACACTTTTTTAAACTCATCAAAACACTTACTTCGATTTAACCAATCAGCTCGACAATTGGTATGAGGATGGAAAACATATTGAACAAACATTTGTTTATGACAGTACATAACATATGAAAGTTAAAGCAGTTATTTATGGTGTTACATCTTTGACAGACTTCAGGCCTCTAGTATTGCTCATGTAATATTGATTATATAGAAAAGAAATATCCTCATCTTTCAGTCATGGAAATTTATACATTGATTAAAATGATCTCTTCCAAGGTTGTGAATTCGGTTTTCATCCCTTGACAGAAGGGAGAATTGACATTGCATTGATCAAACAATTTTGGCAACATCGTAGCTTTTCAGATTCCCTAGGACTGAATATATTAAAAGGAATTTTTTTTTTTTTTTTAAACCTTCTGTAAATATTCCATATTTCTTTCCTTCAGTTCACTATATTTTACAATTTTCACTGTTCGAATCAAAACATTTGTGATCTACCAGGTGTCTGGTTAATGTATGCTGGGTTAGGTTTGTCCACATGACAAGTGATATGATGACTACCATTATAAATGCTGTGAAGGGAATACATTAATATTTTGACAACAAATCCATGTACAGAAAAAAACTACCCAGTTTTGGAGTCTTGAAAAGAATAAAAATATAGTAATGTGTGTAATAACCTGATTGAAATCAAATGACATATCAATCACTCTGTAGGTGAGATGATCTTAGCTTACATGTCGCCCATTCATGACGTTCTGACACACCAGGTGGCAGCATGACCCACTTGAACAGAGAGAATTATTCCGAACTCTAAGTACTATGTAAACTCGAAATTCCCTGAAACTAAATACATTTAAATAACTTCATATATTTACAACAAATTAAAAATTTGCATAGATTATAAATCCTTGCATTTATTATATTATAGATCTCTTTACTGTGTCCTTGTCTGTATTAGTTACACGACTGGGGCATTCAAATATAATTCCCTACCTATTATCGGCCTTTGACTATTGTCTATAATCAACAGCCTTTTGATAGACATTGTTAAATACAGTAAATTGCACCTTGATTTGATAGTCACTAATGTAAAGATATGCTAAACAACGTCAGTGCACAAAATATATTTTCTCAAGAGATTAAATGAGCTGGATGTCGGAATTTGCCAATGATTACAAAGGCACCGGAGAGAAGCTGTGAGTGGTTCCCACTGTCTCAAATGCTTACAAAGGCACACAGGATGGGGACAGGGTAAGTATTTGTTGCCTGTCGTAAATGATAACAATGGCACCACAGGAGGGAGACAGGATGAGTTTGGATGGTTTGCCTCAAATGCTTACAAAGGCACACTAGGTATATGGGGTGAGTATTAATTGCTTGTCTCTAGAATGCTTACAAAGGCACAGGGGGAAGATGTTTGTCGAAGAATTCTTACAATGGCACTGGAGGGAAATGCCTATCTCTAGAATTATTACAATGGCACGGGGGGTGTTTGTCTCTATAATGCTTACAGTGGCACAAGAGGGAGACGCATGTCTCTAGAATGCATACAATGGCACAAGAGGGAGACGCGTGTCTCTAGAATGCTTACAAAGGCACAGGGGGAAGATGTTTGTCGAAGAATTCTTACAATGGCACTGGAGGGAAATGCCTATCTCTAGAATTATTACAATGGCACGGGGGGTGCTTGTTTCTATAATGCTTACAGTGGCACAAGAGGGAGACGTGTGTCTCTAGAATGCTTACAATGGCACAAGAGGGAGACGTGTGTCTCTAGAATGCTTACAATGGCACGGGGGGTGCTTGTCTCTATAATGCTTACAGTGGCACAAGAGGGAGACGCGTGTCTCTATAATGCTTACAGTGGCACAAGAGGGAGACGGGTGTCTCTAGAATGCTTACAATGGCACGGGGGTGCTTGTCTCTAGAATGCTTACAATGGCACAAGAGAGAGACGCTTGTCTCTCGAATGCTTACAATGGCACAGAAGGAAGATGCTTCTCTCTAGAATGCTTACAATGGCACGGGGGAGATGCTTGTCTCTAGAATGCTTACAGTGGCACGAGGGAGATGCTTGTCTCTAGAATGCTTACAATGGCACAGGGGGTGCTTGTCTCTAGAATGCTTACAATGGCACAAGAGGGAGACGCGTGTCTCTAGAATGCTTACAATGGCACGGGGGGTGCTTGTCTCTAGAATGCTTACAATGGCACGGGGGTGCTTCTCTCTAGAATGCTTACAATGGCGCAAGAGGGAGACGTGTGTCTCTAGAATGCTTACAATGGCACGGGGGGGGTTGTCTCTAGAATGCTTACAATGGCACGGGGGAGATGCTTGTCTCTAGAATGCTTACAGTGGCACGGGGGAGATGCTTGTCTCTAGAATGCTTACAATGGCACAGGGGGTGCTTGTCTCTAGAATGCTTACAATGGCACAAGAGGGAGACGCTTGTCTCTAGAATGCTTACAATGGCACGGGGGGTGCTTTGCAGCTTGTCGCTACAAAGCTTACAGGAAGGAGACAGGACAAAATCCATCTATCTTTTGCATTTCGGTGCTTTAAATGTTGATAGTTCCTTGTCATTATATATTAGGGTTTCGAGTGTGTAATCTTCAAAACGTTTTCTTTTAACTACTCCTACAAGGTGTTTTAGTTTTTCACATGGGACAGTTTTCATGGTTAAATAAGAGTTCACTCCAAATTCCAGTTTGTGGTTATATGCTGCGCTCTCACATGCATCCAGGTCATCGGTATCAAATAATATCTTCAGAAACGTCTCACAGTCACATGGAGATGAAAACATTCGTGATCCAAAGGGCCTCTTTTTCAGAGGAAAAACTATGTGTTTTTCCCAAATCAAACCTCTTACATATGTGTATCTCCATTCCATATATCTAGAGCCAAAATAATGGTGGACATGAGTTTGGTTTTCTTTAAAAAAGAAAATGTCAAGGAATGGCCATGTCCATTCATACAGCATTATGGCTGTAGTACCATTTTTATTAGCGTAAAATTTCCATAGACCTTCAGTCACTGATACACCATACTCAGGCTCTAACGTTTTCAAGGCTTTTTCAAGCAACTTTCTATCTGAGGAATTAACAAATAGGTCCAGATCATCGTCCCAAGGTATAAATCCATGATGTCTGTATGATCCCAGCAAAGCCCCTCCATATATGAAATAGCTGATATTGTTCTTTTCACATACTCCAACCACAAGTTCAAACATTTTAAATAACAGGTTCCTCTCATCTTCAGTGGTTCTGGACTCGAAGTACGACTCGATAGGGAAGCTATGCTTTTGCATGAACATAACCATATTTGTCATTACCATGAACAAAAGGAGAGTGATAATGAGAAAGCTAAACTTTACAGCTGGACAGCGAGTCTTAGTATTGTGGCACTCCAAAATGAACCTGACCATTCTACTTCTGATCTGGGCCAGACATATGCACTGTAGCATTTTGGATTTTACAGGTTCGCTCTATACGTGCACATGACCTTAGCGAATGCTGAATATTCAATCAACTCCTTCATGTTTTCACAACCGTTCTATAACATCTTGTTTCACTGATAGAGGTTTATTTCCGGTTATATACATTGATAGAGGTTTATTTCCGGTTATATAAAGGTGCATCAATTACAACACGACCTAAATACAATACTTCGTGTATATCACGGTTTGTTCCATTCATTTAGGGCACAATGTTATGGACCTTTGCCCCAAAGAAGTTCGGCGCTATGCATGATAATAGATTTGGCGCTATGCATGATAATAGATTTGTAATTTACAGAAAATCTTCGTCCACTATCACCTTGGAATGACCGTCACTGACACATGTTCTTGGACTACCTAAAATTGAATATGTATCATCAAACTTAATTCAAATTTAAAATGTGCCATAGTATAGTACACCGTATATTACTTTGCTAAATATATAAATTAAGATTGATTGAGATTAATGTTAATTTGATTTTACAATTACTCATCGATTTTAAAATACATTTAAATAAATCTGTTCATATTGACAAATATATCTGAAAATAAGGTATTATATGAGAGCTTTTGCCCAAGAATGTCTTTACAATGTATTAATTATATTTAAAGCAAACTGACTCACCTCCTCATAGTGGTGGAAAACATTCAAATACTTCGATGTGTTACCATCTGCAATATATGGATGAAATGTTGAAGGAAAGGATTTTGCCAGATGGCACATCACAAAACAAAAGGAAGTCTTGCTTTTTACAATATTATGAAATCTTATAATATATTTCTGGATATTTCTGAAAGTATAAATTATAACATATCAAAAGAGGTATATGCTAAAAGTAGATATTAACAAATACATTCATTCTGCACATAGGAAAAACTGATGGAATAAAAATGTTAGAACTTTTAATTTTTTCGATTATTTTTGGCAAAAAAAAACATTCTGGAATATGGTGCCTACAAATAAATGTATAATTGTGACACATGCTGTGAATGAATGAGCTGTGAACATTCTAAATATGTATGAAATAGCAGAGGCCACAGGCAAATTTACAGGGATTTGGGGTATGCTTAAATGATATGTGGCCAAGAAACTGTGTAAGCTATCTCATTAAAATCAACCAAAGTACACTGACCATGGTTATTGTGTTTTGCAGAAAGTGCCAAGCACTGCATGTACACTTTTGACCACCAGGTGGCTACATGTATACAATCATGTGATCTCTTTTGTGGTCAGTCAGGGTGTTAGACAGGACAAACAGGGCTCTGTAAGCCAAATCACTCCATTGTCCCAATCTAAAGGTGCCCCACTGTTTGCACAAGATCAGCTAAGGTCAGCTAAACAAAGTGTTTTGACAAATTGTACAATCGATTATTTGGATTTTAGCAGAAGACCCACTCACTGTCAAATGGCACAGACATTTATGTAGGGGAAATATGATGGGTAATAACTTTTGATTGCAAAGTTTGGGGTATAAACATTTATATTATGCAAGGAAAAGGTGCTTGAAAACATCATTTCATGATTGCTTTAATTCTGTGTTATTGAGTAAAATGTTTATATTTTTAGAATTGATATTTCTGCCATATTATAATTTTACCTTAGCAACCACTATCTTCATAAATTGTTTCACTATTATACTACTGCTACTTGACTGTGTTAAGTTATATTTTATAAAGTTGAAGAATTAACTTTTTAGAAGATGGCATATCTAGTTTGATACCTGTTAAGATAAATAATTGAAAATTCTTCAGTAAAGAGTCTCGAATCAATGAAATATGTAAACACATGTCCACACCTGATGCAAAACCATTGAAGAGGTACATTGATTACTAATATATAATTTTTTTTTTTAGGTTTTCCTTCCTGTGGAAAATCTGTTCAAATCAATATAGAAACTTTGGAGGGGTTCAACTAATTACCAGGTATCTCGCTATTCTCAAGTTTAGATGCAAATAGTTTTGTAATGATGTATTGAGAGTATATATATATATATATATATATATATATATATATATATATATATATATATATATATATATATATATATATATATAGATGTGTGTGTCTGTACATTGTGTATCCACATAATCTAAAGAAAAAAACTGGCATTTCAATGAATTGTTACATTAACTTTGAACAATGTGTTACCAAATCTGAAACAGTATCGCATTACAATTTCGATGCAAGGCACTCACTTCAATAGATGCTCCGAAGCAGTACAAGTGTGATCCTTCAGGAGTGAGAGTGAATGCTACTTTGAAGAGTGCACTTCACTGCCCTACATCCTACAGTGTAAGGTAGTAAGAAGTCTGATATACCCCTTCCCCTGAAATTTGTTCAGCAAATTTGTCATAATAGTTAAACACCCCTTGGAAAGGACCATGTGTACACTAAATATTGAGTCTTGGTTTTGGAGGCATTTAGGACTAAAGTTTCTGTGCAGAGAACCTTACCCGAGATGTTGACAGGTAACATCACTCCTCACTACTCCTGGTGCATTCTATCCTTGGCCTAAAAAGTTATGCAGATGAAATGGTGACGTTTCACAAACTAATACATCTCCAAAAGGGACACTGAAGTTGTGGGTGAGTGCACAGAGGTGTACACATCATATGAACTGTATTACAAACCTCCAACCAGGCCAGTCCAGACAAGAGCTTCAGGGTCTGTGATATTTGGTGTAAGAACCCCTATGATTGGTTTATTCTACAGCAGCAGTTAAGACTATTAATAGCTTGGTGAAAGCCCATCATTTCAATGGCAAGTGTTGGAATCCCTTCAAAGCATGATTCAAGAACTTATTATTACAATATATATATATATATATATATATATATATATATATATATATATATATATATATATATATATATATATATATATATATATATATATATATATATATATATATATATATATATTGTAATAATAATTTCTTATTATTGTATCATTGTCTTATTCTTATATCATTATTCTTCTGTCATGATTAATGTATAACTCGGAAGAGATTGACCCCACCCAGTACAGACTTGTGTGCTGCGATATGGAGGTGGTTGCTCGACTGGCTGATATGGGAGAATTCATTCAGAGCTTCATTGAGACCTCCGGTCCCTCAAACACCATTCAATCAATAGCATTCATGCTCCTAATTGCAGCCCTTACATCATGACACAGAAGGTTGCTGTACAGCAGGTGACACATGGACAGCAGTTCTGATTAATAGGGCAAATATGCACGTCCGGCCACCCCAGCAGACACTGCCTGAGCTTGGTGCCAAGGTAGACATTGCGCCATATACTGGCATGCACAGTTGACATGTCATGACAGGTATGAAGATCACCCTGCAATAAAGGCCGTCAAAACCTGCTGCAAGAAATAGCGAAATGCTCCTCTCACATATCACTTACGTGTGCGCCAAGCCGCAATCCCTCGCCGTCGTCCATAGCGTAACTCTTTTCATATGTTTTGGGGTGGTATTGTCAACACTTGTGACCTGCACGTATCATGTTAATGGCTGTTAAGCGATGACGATGAATCACACACCGACACGACATAGGCATCATTCCTCACATCTGAGGTCAACCTTCCCAAGTTTGACCTACTAACCATGCCTACAGCTGTCCCTTGCTCTCCCTGGCGCTGGCGACGCGCAGTGTTTTAAGGCATCAATCTCGTGTGCTGTGAAATGTTGTACGTGTTCATCAGAATCCGTGAAATGAGCGAAAATGGATGCAGGTAAAACGAGCACTCGCCACTCATCCCCCCATGTGTGATCATGTGATGAGGAAAACAAACTCAGTTTAATGTGGAACAGGATTATCATTAAATCGCCGGCTTTGAAACGTTATTTTTTCCTCACATAATGCATTAATCAGCATATTTACATATATGGCCTTGGTGCCCAAGGTTTTAACTCATTGCCAACTTATCTCAAGTTTAAAATCCATCATTAAATCTCAAAATCGTCATCACTTATGGTCCAGCCCTAGTCAATGCTAAAAGGTAACCTGTCAGATATTTTGTCATCCTCAATATCTCCACTGTCCCTCGTTTACAGCCCTTGTTTCAGATGCAGAAATAATATGTTTTTCATAGAGCATGTAGAGACAGTGGCTGTCAGGGTTGGATATTACACATTAATGCGTTACATTTAAATATTTATATATTTTGAATAGATAACTCAGCACTGTGATCCCGTGAGCACTATTCACTTCTTAAAGTATTATGCTTTTAGTATTATGATATATATATATTATGATATATATATATATATATATATATATATATATATATATATATATATATATATATATATATATATATATATATATATATATATATATATATATATATATATATATATATATATATATATATATATATATATATCAACTGGTGCTAACTTCATTATAATGTATTATAATGGCATAAAATCATAGCAATTTCAACACCGAGCAGATGTATTTTGGTTGCTTTCAAATAGATAACCTGAATGTATCACAGTTGTATGACCACGTATTTAAGCATACACCAAATCTCTGTAGATCTGCCTGTGACCTCCATCATTTCATGGAAATCTGATGGAAATGTAATTAGTAACGATAAGATCATAATTTATTTATGTTTTATCAATAATAGCCAAAGAGTGTGTTTAAAAATCTCTGGATCCGGAAGAAGCCTTCTTCCAAATGATATTTATAGCAGAGATGATAATGCAGTCAAACAGATCAATCAACAGTTCCCCAAAGCAAATATCATGAGTACGACTGGACTAGATATCAATGGCGTAATTGGGTCAAAAATCGTTCCTCATAATGGACTTTTTCAGAAGACCCTTCTGAATGACAATGTCATTGTTACACAGAGGACAATCCTGTTGCATATCGAATTGGTCCTGCCAATACGACTGGAAAGATCAATAGATACAACGGTTGAGTAATATATTAATGATAATGAAATGCATGAATTGTTTCATTCACTGGGTATAAAGCAGATTTTAATGTAGCCTGAACATGTTTTTATTCATTTCACCTTCTTTACCAAAGCTACGTTTCATCTGTAATTGTGCTGACATGTTTTCCATTAATCAAATAAGGTTATATGATGTTATGTTATGTTTTACAAGCACTGTGCTCATTTGACCACAGAGGATTTGTTTGTTTGTTTGGGATTTTACATCACTTTCAACATTATTTCAGTCATTTCGTGATGAGACCTATTTGTAGCAGATATAATGCTGCCTCACTGAATTGTCATGTCGCAGGTCCTTCATATTGCAACCCACCAGGTCACAGATTTACAAGGACAACGGGGTATCCCTTTAGGCACAGGCCTGAGCTCATATGGGAAATTGTATCAAGAGTTCAATCCCGGCACGGCCGGGGTTCGAACCCACGACCTTTGGATCACCACAGAGGAACTGGTGCTAATAAGCTGGCGCTCTAACCAACTGCGCCACGGCCCGTGGCAACCACAGAGGAACTGGTGCTAATAAGCTGGCGCTGAAGTACATGGCCTTGTTGAATTGGAACATGTGTTTTGGGGTCGGGTGTACATTTCCATCATCATCCTTAATCTTAGCTTCATGAAAACTAGATAAAGGTGAAGCAGAGCCAAAGATTGCAGTCACGTTATTTCTTGTTACAGATGCTATTTTCCTGGGATCGAATTCACGTGGTAACTTTTCAAGTGTATTCACTGTGTACATTCTCCCTTCAATATACAGACGATCAACAGATGAAATTGCCTTTTTCTTTTCCTTAAATGCTTTAATAAGGATGGGACAGAGGATGCCCTCATGTCCAACATGGCTTCCTGACTGTTTACGTTCAGTTCCTTGGCCTTGTTTGGATTGTGACCCATTTTGAGCCGTTTTCTGATTACTAGCCCCTCATGTCATTGTCAAATAAAACTAAAACTATTCCAACGATAAATGTATCCACTTTAAGTATGAAATTCCCTCTCAAAATATGTTAATCAGGTGAAAACAACTACACTTGTTTACAGGGCTACCATAGGTGGCAGCAGGAAGGCAGTACTATATACTAATATTCCTAATAATAACAATAATAATAATAATATTATTATTATTATTATTTTCATCATCATCATCATTCTTTGAGCCCAAAATTAAGATAAATCCAACACATTTTCATACAAAAAAGTATTTTATCCTAAAAAAATATTGAAAACATTCTCATATTACTAACAAGAGACACAATCAATAATATTCCTTTGAAAACTGGACATTCCAACCATGGACATTCCAACGTGCCGGTGCGACACAAAGCGCAAAATAAACGAAATAGTCTGGAGGCTTCTAGAAAGAAAGTCCTGAAATAAAAATAAAAACATTAAATAAAGCAATCAAAATTGATTCGAATTGATAAAAATTTGTAAAACCTCCCAAGAAAATGTAAAAAATACATAAACATATGACACCCCCCAGGCGAAAAGGGTCCTAATGGACTATACCCAAAGACATTGTCAAAAAAGACTTGGAATCCACTGTTTCCAGAAACATCACGCACTGCCCATCCAATTTAAGTCCCGACTCTGTAAGAACTCGTAACTAACAATCAAAGAATTATGTACTGTTTAAATCAACTTAAGATGTCAGACCTGTTTGAAAATATTTCTTTGTTTTTTCTTGATCTCAGCATCGTTTCGCCATTGTTTACGAGTTTGCGCAATCAGGTGAAAGTGGGTCAGTTTATTCACTGGAGTGACAGCAACAATCTGGAAACTCCACAACGTTGTGGTCCTTCTGACGTCATATGAAGATTCTCCCTTTGCGTTTCCATGACGTCATCACTTGGACTCTCCTAAATGCCATTTCTCGTTGTCAAGTTTGATATCGGGTAAAAAACTGGAGAAAAAACACTACAGAATGCACACGGATTTGCATTTTTAGACATTATGACTGGGAAAGATAGTGGCATGGGTCAGAACTGCAACAGTCAATCACCGGAGGTCGAGTTCATTTACTATGGAAACTTCAATATGATGGGCAGTGCACCGTGTTTCTAGAAACAGTGGATTTCATGTCTATTTTACTGATGGCTTTGGGTATAGATTTTCGAAAATGAGTTAACACCAGATTTAGACACTATGACGCATCACTCAATAAAAATTGCCTCTTTCTATATCAAATTAACTTCTTAAAGGGTCACACGGTGATCTTCAGATTATCTTGACCTTGACACAGATTAGATCGACAGAGAGTAGCTTGCTTGCAAAGGTAAAGAGGAAAGAGAAGAAAAAAGGCACTGGAAACCAAGCCAAAATAACAAAATTGTAGCTTTCTATATCAAATTACCATCTTGTAATGAGGTTTTCAAGCACTTTTTCCTTGCATTATATAAATGTTTATACCCCAAACTTTGCGATCAAAAGGTATTACCAATCATATTTCCCTTACATAAATATCTGTACCATTTGAAAGTGGATGAGTCTGAGTCTTCTGCTAAAATCCAAATCATCCATTCGATACATTGTCAACAAACTTTGTTTAGCTGAACAGTGATCTTGTGCAAACACTTGCTTAGTAAAGTTTTGAAAACAGTGGGGCACCTTCAGATTGGGACAATGGAGAGTTTGGCTTGCAGAAGCCTGTTTGTCCATTAATATTTGTCCACTGATACAGGTCTAACACCCTAACAAACCACAATAGAGGTCACATGATTGTATAAATGTGGCCACCTGGTGGTCAAAAGAGTACAGACAATTCTTGGCACTTTCAGCAAAACACAATAAGCACAATGGTCAGTGTATTTTGGTTCATTTTAATTAGATAGCTTGCTTGTATCACAGTTTCGTGGCCACATATCATTTAAGCATACCCCAATCCTCTGTAAAATTGTCTGTGACCTTTGTGATCTCATGAATGCTTTAAAGGGCCACATGGTGCCCTTCAGATGACCTTGACCTTGACACAGGTCAGATCGACAAAGAGTAGCTTGCTTTCAAAATTAAAAAGGAAAGAGAGGCAAAAAGGCACTGGAAACGAAGCCAAAATAACAAAATTGTAGCCCTTTGGCCAAGCATGGTTTCACCCTATATAAGGCCCATATGGGGGTTGCTTGATGGGGGGTGGGGAAGGGAGACCATATGACAAGGGCCCACCACTATATGATATGCAAAAAGAGCCAATATGCACACTTTTCTGGCTGGCAGCTTGTAACGAAGTGTACCAAACATCTGCCGCACCGTGCAACAACATACGACAAGCTGGAACCTTCAAGTCTTCAGGCGTATGCGAAAGCTGAGCGTATGTGAGAAATTTGTTCATAAAACAAAGGGGATCATCTGTGGATCTACCCAAAAATGGGGGTGGTAAGAGTGCCTTAGACCCCTGTCTCTGTTGATGAATTCTGTTATCTCTGGATTGTGCCTGAAGCATATCTACAATATCGGTCTTAGTACCGCCCAAATCAATTTTACGCAAGTGACCAAGCACCTGTTGGAGCATATCCTGTACATTTGCAGGTTCAACCATCTCGATATCAGGAGAAACGGCACGGTCAGAGCCCGACTGATCAGGGTCAACACGGAGATCAGAGACCTCAGCAGTGAGATCAGACAATGGAGGCCACGGGCCGTGGCACAGTTGGTTAGAGCGCCAGCTTATTAGCACCAGTTCCTCTGTGGTGATCCAAAGGTCGTGGGTTCGAACCCCGACTCATGATACAATTTCCCACATGAGCTGAAGCCCGTGCCAAAAGGGTTAACCCGTTGTCCTTGTAAATCTGTGACCAGCCGGGTTGTCATGTCAAGGACCTGCGACATGACAATTCAGTGAGGCAGCACTATATCTGCTACAAGTAGGTCTCATCACGAAATGACTGAAATAATGTTGAAAGTGATGTAAAACCCCAAACAAACAAACAAACAAACAAATCAGACAATGGAGAAACAGAGGGAGGCACAATCCGTAAAGAGTCACCTACTTGATCACTCTGCTGGTCAGGCAAAGTGGGAAAAATCAAAACTGACTCACCTTGTAGCGAAGAATCGTCATCTGCTAACGGCGTGTCGTGTGCCACTTGCAGCTTTGTGGAAAGCTTTCTCGAAGATCTGAGCAACATAGACTTAAAATCAAGTAGCAGGGTGGCTAACAGGAACTCCATACAGTATCAGCAATGCTCAATGCCATAGATCGATTCGGATATTCTCCACCAATTGTTACATATGGTTTGTGAGTATCCGTCGTTGGGGAACGTGGATGGCGATCAGTGCTATACTCGCTGGCTACCTGTGAGTTGGGGCTCTTAACCTAGCGACCCTATCTACCTATATGAGCTGGGAGGTAATAAGGACTGCAGACACAGAATGTACAATGCACAAGATCTACCTTTATTCGGTGCTGTATACCCTTGTCTGGCTAGGTCGGCATGGCAATGAGCGAGGCATGTGAAATACCTAAATGCATGATACTAATAGAGTCCTGAGAATGCATAAAACACCTATGTGGTCACGAAGCTGAATGTCGTGGATCTTCGAGGCAAGTGGACGCTGGAACTCTGCTTCTCTCTCTGACTGCCGTCTAACAGTTGCGGGGCCTCTTAAAGGAAGGTTCAACATCATGCGTGTGGGGTTTGCCTACGTGGTATCCTCTCCTGCTTCGGGGTTGCGCATGTTCTGCCTGGGTAGCATGGGTAATCACGTCATCTCTGTTTGCGGCGAGTGAGGCATTGCATCAGCCTGCACTTGTTGGCTTCACGTATCACTCAGTAACTATATGAGCTGGGAGGTAATAATACCTATTTTGCCAGAGATCGTGATTGTCTATGATTGTCTATATATGTTTATAAGAGTCTATAGGTAGGTAATCTATATCCTACAGTTAGTTTCATAGGGAGTTAATGTGTTGATATGTACTCAATGAGTTCACTCATAACAGAAATCAAGATGGCCGAATGTTGGTTGGGAAAGTGCTTGATTTCTCTTAAGGGGAGTACACGTCATGACATACTCTGCCTAAGTTTCACATCTCTGTCTCAATTTTTAACGAAGTTGGTAGCGGTGGGCCCCTGATATGAAGTAATATAGAATGTGTTACAACTCATTTGTAACCCGTATAAACTACGAAAAACAGAGGTTTCTTTATTGCACCTCCAAACAGGATTTGACAGAAACCAATAACACATCCACTCCTGGGGTGCTATCAGTGAAGGAACAGCACTGCCAGTCGATCCACTAGATCCAATATAAACAAGAATTAGGATGACACAGTCAGTCCCCATCCAACTGAAGAGATCTAATCCAATTGAAACCATTGTTGGTATTGGCCAGGGACTGTGATTGTCGTCCAGCTCTTTCTTGAGGTGAGGATCCTTGCCTTTTCTACAGCCTAAAGCTTGTGAATTTGGATTAAAGTAACAACAACAACAACAATAATAATAGTATTTGTATAGTGCCATTTCAGACCATGTCTGCTCATGGCACATACTGCAAATAATGTTTCCTATAGAAAATGATCACGAATTTTCATTTTAGATTTAAAACTGACCAAAGACTTGCAGGTTTTCACTTACAGGTGCAGGGCATTCCCTATTTTGGGGCAATTACCTCAAAAGCTCTGTCACCTTAATCTTCATATTAGTTCTTATCGTTACAGAATATTCATTGATGTCTATTAACCTTCTAGATGGCTAGTAATACTCCTTACAGTTTTATTGTTATCTATATCCATTAGTATGCCATTCTGTACATTAGAGGTTTTCAGAATTAAATCTATAATTTCGCTTATAAAATACATATTGACATATTGAGGCTGAACATAGATTGATAAGATCAGATGCAATAAGACATAGAAGTTACACTTTCAGCAGAGATCTGTCTCAGTGACATATGACAGGTAAACACTGGTAGCCCGAACTTTGACCTCAGATGAGGCTTAAAGTAGGGTAGCACTGTTTGAAGTCATTCTAGCACTAATCAAAAGCTGACAATACCAATAATGATGGCATAAGCACATTTCACATATGGGGCTTTAAATTAGGTTCTTGTTCAAATAGGTTTTGTAGACACATACTGGAATGCATCAATCTGAACAATAAATATATAGAGAGGTTAAATACCTTTATAATCAATTTATGATATACAATTTTTTTTTAAATCACTGAATAATTCCTTTACAGAGTGCCATCTCAATACTATGGAATTCTCTGTGTGCATATATTGAAACATGTTTCGGATATATTCTTGAGGAGATTATTAACAAATTGTTTGGCTACGGTCCTCAGACAAATAAGCTTTTTTGATCAGTGGTCTTATTGTGGTATATTTTACAGATTATGGCATATTTGCTAATATGATGGATTTTTTAACTGCTGTTATTATAGGTATTAATAATAATAATAATAATAATAATAATAATAATAATAATAATAATAATAATAATAATAATAATAATAATAATAATAATCTTTTGAACCCCCAAAAGTAACATAATGCAAAATAATTTTGTATAAAAATAACTACAAATCCAATTTCGCCTTTTAATGTATCAAATGTAAAGGGATGGGATTTTCGTTTGATTTGGTTTTTAATTTGCTTTTAAAATTTTATCGTTTCTCTTCATTTTGAATTCAAATTTGAAGTTAAAATCTGCTTTTTTGGTAACAATAAATAAAAGGATAGAGCTAACTTGGAAAACATTTTTGGGAATAACTAACTACACTATCAATCTGCAAAACTAAGGTATTAATCTTTAGCGATAATGATGCTATTTAGTGTAAATAGACAGAGTGTTAAAAAAAATCTGCTTTTTTGTAAATAAAATAATTAAAATAAATGTAAACTTTTGATGCCATTTGGTAATTTTTGACTTGACTTTGAAGAAATTTAGATATCTCAAAATATAGACAATTGATCAAATTCCCTCTATTTAAACTAAATAGAATATTTGGAGTAAACCTGTTCTTACATTTTGATAATCAAACTTGCAAATGTTCTCAATTTTGTCATAAAAATCATGGGACATTTTGAGAAAAATGATATTTTGTTTACTACTAATTTTGTTTCATTGAGCAGTGATGATAACCATCACAGCAGCTACTAGCTAATGGATTAGTCATAAAAGATCAACACATGATGTTTTCATGTGTATTTATAAATACTGTTCCCCTATGAACCAATATATGGTATTTACCTAGTTGCTTTTGGTGGCTTATAATGGTGCACTATTTCATGTTGTTGAAGGTGCCGTGGCTATTGAAGGTACCGTGGCTATTTATCAATGAAATAGTGATGTCATGCTTTTTTGGTATCTTAGCAACAATCAACAACACATCTCATACAGTTGTGATCCTCTGTATGAAGTGTCCCTGTTCCCCCTAACGTGAATTGCCCTACACATTCAGTAAGTGACCATGTTGGTGTAGCATCCAATTCACATATTTTTGCAGCTTCTTTCACAAATGAATTTTGGGAGTGGGGCAACATTTTTAAGGCACTGAGGTACGACTTTAAATCTACCTTGATATAAGTCTATACCAGTATATGTTGTATATGACCTGCTTTTTTTTAAAAATTTGACCCCAATGTTTTATCTCACACAGGCAAATGATCATTAATTTGTGAAATTTAAGAAAATATTGTATTTAGAATGCATTAAGATCTTTTTTTATGTAATTTGTTTTCATCTGAACACGTGAAATATATAATATATTGTGAGTTTCCTTCCCTTTTTTGGTTATTCACACAGGTTATCCTGCACACCAAGTATGACGTCTTTTTATGGCAGATGAGAAATAACTCAAACCTTCCAGTTTAAAACATCATTGAACAGGATGCTGAACAACTTTCCCTTAAGGTAATTCTATAACCCAATTTGAAGTACCTTCAATCTCTGGTTGGTAAGAAATAGCCCAAACAATAAAGCTGTTGCCCATCTCAGCCAACAAAACTACATTCAAGAACAAGGCTGTAGGGTTAAAATAATTATGATATGCAGATTGAGGTAACTCTAAATGTTGAGCTAGATTTTAGCATAAATAAACAAGGAAGAACAAACTCTTAGATTGGCGTAAAAGAACACCTTTCATGATTTATTACAAAAATAATTTGGACAGTACAAAAATACTGTCACATGGTGATGGGTGATCACACACAATGAAAAGGTACAGTGAATAAAATTGGGGCATGCCACTTATTACAAACATTTCTTCTTCATCTGATCTCAAGATCCAATCCTTGTCAACATTTGGGACAATCAAATGTTATTGAAATTTAGTAACCTTGATACATAGGATGTGCATATGTGCGGTTTAGACAATTCCTCAAAATCAGATCCCCAAAACAATTTATGTGTACTTTTAAGTTATAATCAGTTCGATTTTAAAAGACAGTTTGCTTCTGTTTCTTTCAGCAAGACAATGTTAAGAATGAATACTGGTTATGAGAACATTGTCTTGCCTTTAATTTTACTGATGTTGACAATCAGAACAGGCAATCACTTTTGTAAAAGTTGTCCATATTCATCTGCATGACATCTATTTCATTACATTTAATCAATACTGCTAGATATTACCTTCAGCAATTATTTCTACTTCGATAGTATCAACCATTATTTCCCATTTAAAAGTATCAAGAAAATATAACTACTAGAATGTACAGAACAAAACAATTGATGTTCAGCCACAACATACTAATAATTTCTTTCAGTTAAATTAGGTAAGCAGTCTCCTGGCCATGTGAGGGAATTGGCTTGGGGTCATCTGCTACTAGACAGGCAGAACATAACCACTTCAAAGTCCCTAAGATGGCCACAATCATACCAGACTATACAGATGTTCACACTCAGCATTTTATGCTCCAACCTTATCTACTGAGCCTAATTTGGAATAACATGCATTTTGAGAGTATTTTCTGTGCCTGAATGGATCCAAGCACAATCTTAATTCTTTTCAGTATGATAAACTCAACTGTTCCTGTAAATTTACAAATCTGTCCAAGCTTCCAATAATATTCTGTTCAGTTGCAGCATTCATGAAATCACAAAGGTCACAGACAATTGTATAGAGGTTTGGGGTATCTTTAAATGATATGTGGCCACGAAAATGTGATACAAGCAAGTACTGGATGATTTGGGTTCAGCAGAAGCCTCATCTACTTTCGAATGGCACAGAAATTTATGGAGGGGAAATATGATTGTTTATAACATTTGATCTCAAAGGTTGTGGTAAAAACAATTATATTATGCAAGGGAAAAGTACTTTTAGACCTCATTTCATGAATGCTTTAACATTTGTGTATACGATTTAAAGCTTATTGTGTACAATAACTGATATACATTACAAAAAGGGTTTATACACAGTATATATTCATAGATGATATTGAAGGTATTCTTTTACACCAAATAGTCTGTTTTCTGATTCTACCTTGCAATCATCCGCGTTTGATAGAGAACTTGTGTCTTAAGTGTCCTCTGCTCTAGTGACCATATCAAGACATATTATTTTCATTCAAAGCTAAAAATTATGAAAAGGGTGACACAGGTGAACTTTTATCTAATACCACCACGATAACAACAAAACTGGAACATTTTTTTCTGATGATGCAATGGGCACTATTCTTCCGTTCAATTATAACTGGACAGAAAACAAACTTCACAAGAGGGCAAAATATGTGGTGACCTATTTATTGGGCATATTGAGGTCACCGTGAGTGCCTGTGCACTTGCACTCTGCCTTCACTATTTATATCACATATCTTACATTGCTTATGTACACTTTATTGAGATTATTCTATTAAATCAGACAACAGGTGGCACTAGTGTTCTTTAAAGGCAACATTAACATCTTGTGATCTATATGGGCAGATTTTGAGGGAAGAATGCAAAATAAAATATTTCACACAGAAGAAACAGATCGATTGACATTGGTAGAGAAGACAAGTTGACCAAATGGTAATGATAATTCTCCTTGCATATCAACCCTGTGGAGAAGTTACAGTGATCTGACAGCATAACTTCCTTCCTATTTTGAATGAAGTCTACATTTCTTTCTCACAGAGGATATTAATTCACAAATCAACTTATCTCTAAATGAATTATAGAAATTAATATCTATAGTGGTTCTTCCCAACAAATAGCGAACCTTCTGAAATGGATTTGTCTTTATGTACTAAAACCTACTTTCAGATCTGTTTTCATGTGCCCTGCTTTGAGGTCTGATAAGATAATAAACTGAACAGTTCTGAGTAACTTTTAGGATTATCCTGACATGCCTGCCCTGGTAAACAATACAAAATCAAATGATGCCAGTATTCAAATGTCAACTGGATAGATAAATGAAATCAATTTAAATACTTTAAAATAATACACACAGTAGAATATGTTGTTTTCATTGATCTGTCATGGATTTTGCAAGGATATGACAGTGAAAAAGATGTTTTCTCTCTGAACATCCCTGAGTTTTCCAAGGATTTCCTTTGTTTAAATCAAACCCAGTTTCTTTGATGTTACTAAGATTCTGTTTTTTTACATTAAGATGTTTATTTTTAACATCTGCACGTACCATGGAACTACAAATAAGATGTCTACTTCTCACTTCACTGTCCTCAATGTCCCAAGGAATTCCCATATGTAGTCATCTAGATGTCTACTAGTCACTGTACTGTCCCCAATGTTCCAAGGAATTCCCATATGTAGTCATCTAGATGTCTACTAGTCACTGTACTGTCCCCGATGTCCCAAGGAATTCCCATATGTAGTCATCTAGATGTCTACTAGTCACTGTACTGTCCCCAATGTTCCAAGGAATTCCCAAATGTAGTCATCTAGATGTCTACTAGTCACTGTACTGTCCCCAATGTTCCAAGGAATTCCCAAATGTAGTCATCTAGATGTTTACTAGTCACTGTACTGTCCCCAATGTTCCAAAGAATTCCCATATGCAGTCATCTAGATGTCTACTAGTCACCGTACTGTCCCCAATGTTCCAAGGAATTCCCATATGTAGTCATCTAGATGTCTACTAGTCACTGTACTGTCCCCGATGTTCAAAGGAATTCCCATATGTAGTCATCTAGATGTCTACTAGTCACTGTACTGTCCCCAATGTTCCAAGGAATTCCCATATGCAGTCATCTAGATGTCTACTTCTCACTTCACTGTCCTCAATGTTCCAAGGAATTCCCATATGTAGTCATCTAGATGTCTACTATTCACTGTACTGTCCCCAATGTTCCAAGGAATTCCCAAATGTAGTCATCTAGATGTCTACTAGTCACTGTACTGTCCCCAATGTTCTAAGGAATTCCCAAATGTAGTCATCTAGATGTCTACTAGTCACTGTACTGTCCCCGATGTTCCAAGGAATTCCCAAATGTAGTCATCTAGATGTCTACTAGTCACTGTACTGTCCCCAATGTTCAAAGGAATTCCCAAATGTAGTCATCTAGATGTCTATTAGTCACTGTACTGTCCCCGATGTCCCAAGGAATTCCCAAATGTAGTCATCTAGATGTCTATTAGTCACTTCACTGTCCCCGATGTTCCGAGGAATTCCCAAATGTAGTCATCTAGATGTCTACTTCTCACTTCACTGTCCCCAATGTTCCAAGGAATTCCCATATGTAGTCATCTAGATGTCTACTATTCACTGTACTGTCCCCAATGTTCCAAGGAATTCTCATATGTAGTCATCTAGATGTCTACTAGTCACTGTACTGTCCCCAATGTTCCGAGGAATTCCCATATGTAGTCATCTAGATGTCTACTATTCACTGTACTGTCCCCAATGTTCCGAGGAATTCCCATATGTAGTCATCTAGATGTCTACTAGTCACTGTACTGTCCCCAATGTTCCGAGGAATTCCCATATGTAGTCATCTAGATGTCTACTATTCACTGTACTGTCCCCAATGTTCCGAGGAATTCTCATATGTAGTCATCTAGATGTCTACTAGTCACTGTACTGTCCTCAATGTTCCAAGGAATTCCCATATGTAGTCATCTAGATGTCTACTAGTCACTGTACTGTCACCAATGTTCCAAGGAATTCCCATATGTAGTCATCTAGATGTCTACTATTCACTGTACTGTCCCCAATGTTCCGAGGAATTCCCATATGTAGTCATCTAGATGTCTACTATTCACTGTACTGTCACCAATGTTCCAAGGAATTCCCATATGTAGTCATCTAGATGTCTACTATTCACTGTACTGTCCCCAATGTTCCGAGGAATTCCCATATGTAGTCATCTAGATGTCTACTATTCACTGTACTGTCCCCAATGTTCCGAGGAATTCCCATATGTAGTCATCTAGATGTCTACTATTCACTGTACTGTCACCAATGTTCCAAGGAATTCCCATATGTAGTCATCTAGATGTCTACTATTCACTGTACTGTCCCCAATGTTCCGAGGAATTCCTATATGTAGTCATCTAGATGTCTATTAGTCACTGTACTGTCCCCAATGTTCCAAGGAATTCCCAAATGTAGTCATCTAGATGTCTACTAGTCACTGTACTGTCCCCGATGTTCCAAGGAATTCCCAAATGTAGTCATCTAGATGTCTACTAGTCACTGTACTGTCCCCGATGTTCCAAGGAATTCCCATATGTAGTCATCTAGATGTCTACTTCTCACTTCACTGTCCCCAATGTTCCAAGGAATTCCCATATGTAGTCATCTAGATGTCTACTATTCACTGTACTGTCCTCAATGTTCCAAGGAATTCCCATATGTAGTCATCTAGATGTCTACTGGTCACTGTACTGTCACCAATGTTCCAAGGAATTCCCATATGTAGTCATCTTGATGTCTACTTCTCACTTCACTGTCCTCAATGTTCCAAGGAATTCCCATATGTAGTCATCTAGATGTCTACTAGTCACTGTACTGTCACCAATGTTCCAAGGAATTCCCATATGAAGTCATCTAGATGTCTACTTCTCACTTCACTGTCCTCAATGTTCCAAGGAATTCCCATATGTAGTCATCTAGATGTCTACTAGTCACTGTACTGTCCTCAATGTTCCAAGTAATTCACATATGTAGTCATCTAGATGTCTACTAGTCACTGTACTGTCCCCAATGTTCCAAGGAATTCCCATATGTAGTCATCTAGATGTCTACTAGTCACTGTACTGTCCTCAATGTTCCAAGGAATTCCCATATGTAGTCATCTAGATGTCTACTAGTCACTGTACTGTCACCAATGTTCCAAGGAATTCCCATATGTAGTCATCCAGATGTCTACTAGTCACTGTACTGTCCCCAATGTTCCAAAGAATTCCCAAATGTAGTCATCTAGATGTCTATTAGTCACTGTACTGTCCCCAACATTCCAAGGAATTCCCATATGTAGTCATCTAGATGTCTACTAGTCACTGTACTGTCCCCAATGTTCCAAGGAATTCCCATATGTAGTCATCTAGATGTCTACTAGTCACTGTACTGTCCCCGATGTTCAAAGGAATTCCCATATGTAGTCATCTAGATGTCTACTAGTCACTGTACTGTCCCCAATGTTCCAAGGAATTCCCATATGTAGTCATCTAGATGTCTACTAGTCACTGTACTGTCCCCGATGTTCAAAGGAATTCCCATATGTAGTCATCTAGATGTCTACTAGTCACTGTACTGTCCTCAATGTTCCAAGTAATTCACATATGTACAATCAACAAATTGTCCATTCATATGTATACTATGCTAGAAATTTCCTTTTACAGACTGAGACAGCTTGGTTATTTTGTACACTACAACCAACATCATGTAAGGTGTATTTACACTTCATGTTTTGTTTCTTCACTAAAAACTGAAATCTTCTCTCAGCTTATTCCATTCTTCTGAACCAAACAATTTAACAAACAAAACCAAAGTATCTGAATTCAGCTTTTGAATCCGGAAGGACATTTTTTTTCATATTAAACAGACGATATGCATGTGGTAAAATTTGATAACAGTTTCTTTTTCAAAAATCAATTTCACAGCAATTAGGGCATTCATTTTGATAAGACCACATACATGATATGATACTCTCATTCCTTACGCTTGGTCTATTTAGTAATCTGCTACTCCCCATTTCAGATAAGCCCATTATATGTCTGGACCAAATGCTTGCATGTGAGTGGCCTGTATATCCAGCAATGGTTGGCAGGTCAAGCATCAAGGCAGCCCTCCCACATGTCTCACTCGAATTAAAAGTGCCCCCCCTACCCCAGCCCACTTCCAACAGTATCATCCTTTCCTATGCTCAAACCTTGCAAGACACAAATTAATTTCTTGATGATCTTGACGTTTAACCTGGCAGCCATTTTTTGGGGTCACCTTTTCACTAAATTGGGTGGTCTTCTTGGCAAGACATTTTTTCCGTTGAATGAGATGGCCTTCTCATTGAAAGATCATATTTTCCTTAAAATGTTTCGAGTTATTTTTTAATAAACCCACTTTCCCCAAAAGTACTTTTTATATCTTGTCTTGCATTGCCAATATCTTGTGCTCTAAAAAATATTTTTTTTAGCATGTGAAATTGTATCATTTTCTCCTTATCATTTTCTAAGTCACCATTGCCTCTAATGAATGATTGTATTCATATCTTACCCTCCCAGTTGTATTAACTTTTTCCCTAAATATAAAGTAAATTGCCTGAATTATTGAACAAGTGAATATACACCGCTCAGGAACAATGACAATGGGCAGCCTGTGAATTACCACAACAAAACTCCTACTTTGACAAGGAACATGTTGATAAATAAAAAGGTATACAACTTCTATTCCCAAGTTCTCATTTCTCTGAACTGGAAATATTTTTACAACTATAATGTGATCATATGAAACACTCTTTATATATATATAGAAAGAAATTAAAAAAAAAAAAAAAATCATTGAAATTAAATTCTCTGAACATAAGAAAGTCTTAACAAAACACAATTAGAAAAAAAAAAAGTAATTGTTACATTTCTACTCGTATATCAATGTCAGAGTGAAATATACCGAACTCAACGAATTTATATTTAAGTTACCATATTCACACATTAGTTTAAACATTAAATCATTGCTGTCAATGGTGTCATGCAATAATATAATGCTTAATTTTAGCTCATAATTACATTGAACTAATCTGTTTCCCAAAACATGTTCCATTTGCCAAACTTGTCAAATGACTTTGGAAAAGGTAACAGCCAAATATAATTCATCTCACAAACAAACAGCACACAATATGTAGATATCAACACAATAACATGTGAAAATACCAGCATTCTTTCACAATATGTAGATATCAACACAATAATATGTGAAAATACCAGCGTTCTTTCACAATACGTAGATATCAACACAATAATATGTGAAAATACCAGCGTTCTTTCACAATACGTAGATATCAACACAATAATATGTGAAAATACCAGCGTTCTTTCACAATACGTAGATATCAACACAATGATATGTGAAGATATCAGCATTCTTTCACAATACGTAGATATTAACACGATAATAACATGTGAGGATATTGGCTCTCTGATAAAACATTTAATACCAGCTGTCTGATTGAATTTACAGTTACCAGCACTTCCACTTTCAAACAATGTGAAAATACTAATAAACATGATGTGGAGGTACCTTCCATGCAATGTGCACACACCTCAACTTACTTTATGAGTAAATCAGCTTCTTCCCCCAAACACAAAAACATAGCAGCACCCTAGCTGGTCTAGCTTAAATCAAAAATAGTGTTCATAGATTGCTTCTAGCCTGATAATATCTGTGGAAAGTGGTCCACTTCTGAAGAGGTCAGCCCCATATTATACCAGACTGAGTGGGGCAGCATATGCTTTCAACCTGTACTCCACCTCTAACTTAATCAAAACCCCGAATATTATCACATCAAAAGCTTATCTATCTATTCCTAATCTAGTATTTATGACTTGACACTGATTTAAACAAGACCATAGGTGTGTCCTGGTCACACTTTCATTGAGATATCTTTAAATTATAACGTTGTGGTGACGTAAGGCTGGGGAGGATATCAATCTGGGATGTGGCCACAAAATAAAGATGACGTCATAGAAAAGAGATAGAAACATATTAACGCATTCAAAATATCTTGATGGATTGTTGTCAATCAGCCTTTATACTATATGTAGATACCTCCAGCACTTATTGGTGATGGCGTAACCTGTAACAACCTTTCATACTTAATATATATCATTAAAAGCCGCCTGCAAACATTGGTATACCTGGAGTTTGTGATATTCTCACTTATATACATAATACATAATACATAGCACCACAAATATTCTTGATTCTACCAATTGTTTGTGAAAACACACAACATTTAAACCAATTACCAAACTCATCCTAAAAAGTTATATTAGGAAGAACAGGGTAAAACAAAAAAGTCTTAGTTCATGGACTACCCACTTTCTGTACACATACTATTTACAAGTCTTTGTCCTAACTTTTCACAATAAATATAACTTTTGCTAAGAGACTGTACAGCGATTTACATAAGCGGTACACACCAAGGCATATGAGGGAGCCACCAGACGCCATGTAAATACACAGAACTGCTCACAGGCAGATACACACACTCATTATTGCTACATCAGCTACTGACACCTGGTGGTCATCAGAGCAACTGTCATACCTCAACTCCAGGCAACAACACAGCTGTCAATCAAATTGTCAACACTGACACACAATTTCTCACAACTTTTTACAAAATTTTCCTGTTCTCCAACACAAAGCTGTGATAATGATTATGGCATTACATGGCAGTACTTTTTTTACGAAGGATAAAGTCATTTAAAATAAAATATCAAATTCACTGCTGAAAGGCTATAAATTAATATTCATCACTTTTTCTCGACTAACAATGAGTTAAGAATGTGTTATAAACACAAATATTACATAAGCATTTGTGCCTCAAAGTTTTTCATTTATCATTTTAAAATAATTACTCCAGGATTTTGGTAAAATAATCTTGTGCTTTGTTTCTATTTGCTAACATCCTCAATACTTGTATTTGCTTTTGTTTTCAGACAGATCTCATGCAGCACAATTATTGTGTCTACACTCTGAATTGCCTTAGTTGCATTCTTGCAAATAAATCTGTCCATACTTTCAGAGGAGCAAGTTTTTTCTTTGGTTGCATCCAGGGATAATACAGTGATAATTTCTTGTGCTGCAAAGTTGAATACATAAATATATATTTATATTTATCACAGACTAATGGTAAGGAGGTGACCTATGTTACTTTAAACTGAAATTTCTTAAATTTACATTTTTATTAAATAACCAATATTAGAAACTCCCTTGGGATATCCGTCTTCTCTCTCTCTTTCTCTCTCTCTCTCTTTGACTTATTTTTTACAGGATAAATTTGGAATAGCTCACAACTCAACAAGAATATTCTCATCAAACAATCAATGGAATACAGTATTACTACGAGTCATCACATCTCTATCATCTCTCTCTCCAAAAGAAACACATATCAGTTTCTCCAATAAGAATATTTCCTACCAAAATATATCTATCTCTGAAACACAACATCATATCACCTATAGGTTACACCTGCTTTGATTTGAGCATGTGGATGCCACCAGCATTTTGAAAAAGCCAGACTAAGTCATTCCCATAGTTTAATCTTTTAGTTACGTGAGTACATTTATCCCAGGAAGTGACCTCATATGATTATTTACTGAATGTATTCATTCTTGGCTTTAAAGCATCCAGCTTTTTCAATAGTAAAACAGGCAAGAAATTAAAATTGTACATTTCTGGTTCATACGTCAAAACACAGCATAAGCCAGGAAACTGTCCACAGTACACATCCAACCTTAGCGGAACATTTGACCAATACTTCATAATATAATGATTATATTTCTCTGGTCAGACACCATTTCACCATTTAATAAGCACGCTTTTGATTCTGTAAATGCTTCATTACTCTGAACACACTTGGACCTCACACTGATTTACAGTTACACATATTGCCACCAGGTGTTGTCTGAAGTTTTATTTCTTGCCAATAGGTGTCACAATGGTCTGGACTGCGTTGCCATGTCATGAAGACTTTTGACATATGCTTCATGTAATGTCTTCATAAACTCAGGATCATTCTGAAAAAAAACCTTGATGATAAAAAAAATATAAAGGACATATTCACAAAAAATAAATCCCAATGCAAACATACCAATAAAATTTTCTATTAATTTGACACTAAGAAACTGCAAGGAAAGCTCTCCTAAGGTTTGTATTTTACATAATCAAACAGTAAGATTGCATAGTAAAAACTATTGCCAGTGGGTGCAATTTACCGTATTTACTCTTGTATTAGACAAGGTTTTTGAACACAAATCCTTAGTTAATGTTTGGGGGGTCGTCTTATACACAAGAGCAACCTGTGGACGAGCAACCTGTGGACGAGGATTTACAGCAAAAAGTTTTCGTTACGAACATTCATATTTTCATATTTTCGAAATAACAAATAACGGACATAGTGGATCGATTTTAATTGCGTTTTAAATGATATATAAAGGTATTTACCCAATATTATCACTTAACTTACGCTTTGCAGGTCGAGATTTTCTCCACGTCCTCGTCAAAACAATGCGTTTTCATTACAAACTTTCATATTTTCGAAATAACGAATATCGGACACAGTGGATCGAAAAGCATAATTTGTGATAATATTGGATAAATACTTTTATTTATCATTTAAAACGCAATTAAAATCAATCCGCTACGTCTGAGGTCTATTATTTCGAAACTTTGTTTTGACTTTGTTCTCACTGATTCCAATTATCAGCGTTCACAGTCTTGCGTTTCGTCATTGTTTCCACTGCTTTGAGTCGTGTCTTCCCTGTTGACAGAAATGCTTTCACACGTGGATCGATTTTAATTGTGTTTTAAATGAAAACGCTTTGTTATTCTCGACCTGAGAAGCGTAATTGTGATAATATTAAGTAAATACCTTTATTTATCATTTAAAACACAATTAAAATCGATCCGCTACGTCCAATGTCTGTTATTTCATCGTTTAAAAGTAAAACGTAAATTTGATGTGCGGAACACGAAGAGAAGCCAGGGATCCATCATTGCGCAATATATTAATATTTCAATGCAAGTTGATAGACTCCAATTGTTTTCGCGCCAAAAACACTCCCGCTTTTTAAAATGACGACCTCGTATTGCATAATGCATGTTAAATGGATGGATTAATTTGTGATAATATTGGGTAAATACCTTTATCATTTAAAACGCAATTAAAATCGATCCGCTACGTCCGATATCTACGTTATGTTTTCTTTTAATGCTTTTCAAAATTACGACCACATGTTGCGTAATGCATGTTATAAATGGATGGATGGTTTTGTTCTGTTCTCGATCTGCAAAGTGTAAGTTGTGATAATATTGGGTAAATACCTTTATTTATCATTTAAAAGGCAATTAAAATCGATCCCCTACGTTCGATATCCGTTATTTTGAAAATGTGAACATCGTATTTGCATTTTACCTTAAATACTCAGGTATAAGAACATTAAGGTCTTATACACGAGCAAGATTTTGTTATATAAGAATATTTACGTTTCACTGTTAAAACGGCCACCAAACTTGAATGGTAGCAGTGCCAATGTCTCAAGAAAAAAACAACTCGTCTTATATTCGGATTTGGTCTTTTCAAGCAAAATAACCTCAATTTTGGGGGGTCGTCTTATACACGAGTTGTCTAATACACGAGTAAATACGGTAGGAACTGACAATTTATAATTCGTTTTACGTAAGCCGCGGGAAAGACAAACAATATGGATATCTGTGTAAAATGAAATTTTCTCATAAGATTTAAGTTTACTTCTGGTTAAATATCAAAAGATAAAAAGTGCACTTCACAAATGGCACCACTGGATGAATCGTTTTCAAATTGTAATATAAAAATAGTTTTTTCTCACCTTGATGAGGTGCAACATGGCTTGCTGCATTTGGTCCTGTGTCAGATGTGTTATTCTCCCTACATCAGCAGTGCTGCCACCTGGTGTCAGATGTCCGACTCTCCCTACATCAGCAGAGCTTCCACCTGGTGCATTTTTGGATTTACCACCATCACCACCACCTTTCAACAAATACATAAAAATTTAAAATTTTTAATATTTCCACCATTTATTCAGTTTTGTTTGAGTCTGGCTTATAAAAGATTATTTTCATTTACTTGATAACAGGAATACATATGTGTTTGATCAATGGTGATAAGATCACATATTTTTTTTTATTTGAGCATTATTTGAAGCTGTTTACCAGAAGGCTGGAAGACTGTGGGTAGAGGGAGGACGGAGGCAGCGGGAGTTCCCTTGAGAAGCTGTGTGGTGGGTGATGTGGACTGGAAGGCCTGCGGTGTCAGTAATACCTCTCCTATACCGCCGCTCTGAAACACATACTCAGCTAAATCCATCTCTCTGCCATTTTTCAGAATTCCAAATTCCAAAATCATTCAAACAACAATAAAGCATCAGTTCATCCCAAGCAATGCAAATTCCATGATATTGCAGTGCTCTATGTTATAAAGTGGGTAAGTGGTTAAATTAAATTATGCACTGCAATTCCTCTCATATCGCAGGACATATACTATGTGATATACAGATCATGGAAATCTCATGACCAGTTGGGTATACTTTCCGACACAAGCACTTTATTATATACACATAATTCTGATTTTGTAAATTACAAAGAATCAACTTTCACTTTGGCAGGATTGTGTAACAAATTTTGACATCAGAAATAAAGATTTTCATTGAAACTAATCAGAATATTTTAACCCCTAATATTAAGCCAATTGTCTTACCTGTCCTGGGAGAGAAGCTGTGGGTGCCAGTGACAGTTTGTGGCTGTCTCCACCGGGGCCGACGCCCATCATGTGCTGACTTCCACCTAACATAGCACCCCCGAGGGCGCCTTCACATCCTAAAGGTTTCATGCCACCAAGCCCTCTCTCTCCCTGTGGACTTGTATTGCTGGCGCCACCTAGCAGCTTAGAAGCGACCTCAGACTCTGACATGTTTAGTGACTCCACCTGTTGCTGATCTGTTTTGAACGATTGGTCTGACTGTGTTCGGTGGAAGAGCGCAGCCCCTGCTGAGGATGACAACCCCACATTACTGGCAGCGTGCGTTTTGGGGATTGCCCCCACACCCCCAACTTTTGGTGAGGCTGGAAGAATGTTCAGTGTCCGTTTCAAGGCAGTATTTGGACTGTCTGGTTCCATTAACGGGCTCTGCCTCACAACCGGCACGTGGTTTGTCAGGGGAACACTAGGGGGAGTTTCCTCACCGGCAGGTTTAGGCATCTCATCACGATGCATCTCTCGGTGCTGATGTCGCTCTATCTCCTCCAGTGTCCCCCCCTGCTGGTTGGATAAGAGTCTCTGGAGGAAATCCGGAATCTGAGGCTGACTAGTTACTGTATTAGTTGTGCTGGTCTCCATCATAGACTGAGATCTGTAAAATATAAGCTACAGTTCAGAGAACAACTAAAAATACAATTACAAGAAGTGTCCATAGTAAAGATGGCGGGAAGCGGTGATCACTACGTGTCAACATCACATAGATGTCTTTCTCAGACAAATCAATATATCTTTCAGTACTCATCTACAGTGTGTATTTATATGAAACCTGCAGCTGATCAAATTTATTTAGTTTCCATTAGTGACCTATCCTTCTCATCAGCCATAGTGATATGTGGTTGTGAACTCTTCGTACCTGTTGACCAGTTTGTTGGGTGCAGGTGGCGCTTCTGACTGGGCTGCCGGTGGATTCTGCATACTCGCTCGCTGGAACAAAGTCTCCAGGCTGATCTGTGTGTTTGGAGTTGTTGACCCACATGTGGCGCCCCCTACTGCCCCACAAGTTTCATCTTCTGCAAAAATTGTCACATTTTTGTTTTTTATCAAGTTGTTTCCATATCAAGATGACATATGCACTTTAAAAAACTTATCATTAGCACTTCATAAATCATAATGTTTTAGTGTTTTATTAATGCAACCATCTATTTTCATTCCTAGTGGCATTTTCCTGTCAGTCCCCCCACCCTTTTACCTGTCCCAGTTCTACATTCACTTATTTGGCCCAGTTCCTCACCCTTTAATTTGACCTAGTTCCCCACCCTTTTACTTGACCCAGTTCCTCATTCACTTATTTGACCTAGTTCCCCACCCTTTAACTTGACCTAGTTCATCATTCACTTATTTGGCCCAGTTCCTCGCCCTTTAACTTGACCTAGTTCCTCATTCACTTACTTGACCCAGTTCCCTACCCTTTTCCCTGTCCCAGTTCCTCATTCACTTATTTGACCCAGTTCCCCACCCTTTTTCTTGACCCAGTTCCCCATTCACTTACTTGACCCAGTTCCCCACCCATTTCCCTGTCCCAGTTCCTCATTCACTCATTTGACTCAGTTCTTCATTCACTCATTTGACCCAGTTCCCCACCCTTTAACTTGACCCAGTTTATTTGCAGCAGTGTTTACCTTGGTCCTGATTAGACTGCATTTTGAGGGCAAGTGGCTTGATAATGCTGGACCCAGTGGCTTTAGTAGCTGATGCATTTGGGTTGTCAATCATTGGTTTTGGCTCTGACTTCTTTACTGGTCCTCCACCTCCTCCTTTTGTCTAAATGCATATAAAACATGGCTTATAAAACACAATAGACACATTTTTTACATATTTTTAGAATTGTGTACAAAAAATTGATGCTTCCATGATACTTGAAAAGTAGAAGCTTGTATTCAAAAATGCAGCTTTTTTGTCATTTCTATTTTTCTCTACATATAAAGGGCAATGTCTATTTACTAAAAAAATATTTTGTGTTATTCACACACATTTAACCTGCATACTAAATGTACAAAAAAGATGAAAACAATCATAGAAAAGGCTACGTATAGAGATATCATCTACTATTAATATAATACAGTTTTTTATCCAGACTTTACTGGCACTTGATACGACCTTGGCAGCCAGGCTGGGCAGTAATGCTTTATATCTGACCTTATCATACTCGTCCTGTGCCTTGGAGAGCATCTCCAGGATGTCCACATTTTTTGCCTTGCTCATGGCTGCACTGGGTTTCTCTGTGTACAAGGTGTCGCTCTCTGAGGCACGGCGTTGACGACCGCTGCCCTCCTTCTTCTCATGTGTCTGCATAGCAACCTGCACTAAGCTAAACAAAAACAAATCGTGTCTATCAAATTCACTTTCATCTTGAAGTCTGAAAAAATTTGATGTGTCTGCATAGCAACCTGCACTAAGCTAAACAAAAACAAATCGTGTGTCTATCAAATTCACTTTCATCTTGAAGTCTGAAAAAATTTGATGTGTCTGCATAGCGACCTGCACTAAGCTAAACAAAAACAAATCGTGTGTCTATCAAATTCACTTTCATCTTTAAGTCTGAAATAATATGAATCAATCCTTTTTCATCAAAAACATTTTTCATATCAATAAGAGAATGCGTATTCGTCACAAAGAGCGACTAATTTTCTATGTGCTATTCAGATTGGGATGCTCTTGTTTATAAAGCTAACTACCATAGAATTTGCAATCATAGGATTGGCTGATAATTAGGAAATTTTCTTGTATATGCAAAACAAATAGCACATTGAATTTTTTGACTGATTTTGACTGAAAGTTGATTTGAATGGTTTAAATAAATTGTTATGAAAACCATCGACCCCAATTTCAGCACAATATGAATGTGCATAAATGCCAGCTTATTACTAAAATATACAATTTGGCCCTGCTCTGTCAGTTTTTGGCTGATGAACATCTTTGACAACTCAAAATTGAGCTATTGAACTCCTCTCTTCAAATACGTAAGTTAGATGATCGATATATTAATTTTCATCTTTCAGCATAGAAGAGAGGTCAGAGAGAGAAGGCTATGATTGTATGTGCAAAGACACAACTCTGACTTGTAAATCTTATAAGAATTTTACATACGACGATCGCTTTGTAGGATAAAGGGCAAGTGTCACTTATGGATATTAAAGCACTATAGTACATACATAATCAACTGATCATGTTTTGTTGGGTGATATAATGACTGACAAAGACCAAAATGTGCAAAATTGACAGTTATTAGCCCTATATTTATATTTATCCATCTTTAAAAGTAAGACAATCAATTGTTTATTCATTCAATAATGGTAAAAATATTGGATTAGAAAAGAGGTAACATACCTGTTCATAAACTGACCTATCCTGGCACACTCATCCTTGTCATAAAACCAAATCCCATATATACAGGCTGCAATGATCAAACACCCCAATTATCACTCAACAGGAGAGCACCAATATGGCTCTATAACCTAATTAATCTACTTAAGTTTTCCCACATTGTTCTGCAGGTTTTATTTCAATAAAATTTTCAGAAATAACCGAAGAGCTCCAGGAAAGTAGTCTTGAATAACATGATGAAATTTCTCTGAATTATGCCTTATTTACATGAGTATTTCAAATTTTTACAGCAAAAGTGATAGTAGGCCCAGGTAAGTACCTTGTGCATTTCTGTAAAGAAGAAAGGGATCTTGTAACTGGAACTCCAGGTTTTTGGTGAGTGGTTCTATCAAATCATTCAAACCCAACCGATTGAGGATCATGAAACCATTGATAGGTGATGCCGACCTGAAACAAACCAATCATACATATATGGGTTAATTTCACACCAAACTAGAAAATATACATTATTTACTTTTACATGAGATAAGCTTAATCTTGAAAGTCATGGAATGGTGCCTTGAATACAATTTCTGTTATGGTTTTGCATATTACAAAGTATGCTAATATAAGTATCTTATATAGAACTATTATAGAAAAGCACTTGTGCAGCATCAGTATTAAGTTATGTAATCAAATTTTGGTCCTTAAGATATTTATACTATACAGTTGCAACCAGGTGATTTTCTAAATAATGTCTATATAACGCAGTTTAAGTCCAACAGTTTTCTATTAAATACAGCATTAATCCTGCAGTTGTTCATAGAACACAAAATACAGCACAAGTCCTGCAGATGCCTTTTGAATAAATACAGAATAAATATAATAAATACAGAAACTGGGCATTTCTGGGTTGTGGGAATTATGTATCATTCTGTCGTTAGAAAAGAGGAATATACAATACAGGATCAGACATGCTGGGTAAATAAACGATGATGAAGCACCTGGTTTAACATGTGCCTGAGATTCTCTCCCTCAGCCAAATGAAAAAAGTACAATGCTGGCAAAAAGAAAGAACTTCTCTCAGTTGCTGTTTCTGAGTGATTCTTAAGTTAGGACCCAGCAGCATCCACCAGACCCATTAATACATACATGTTCTAAAATCACCTTAACATCCTCCAGATAACCTACAAGTGCATTACACAATAACCTCAAGGCAGTATCGTTGAGATAACCCACAGGTGTATTACACAATAACCTCAAGGCAGTATCTTTGAGATAACCCACAGGTGTATTACACAATAACCTCAAGGCAGTATCCTTGAGATAACCCACAGGTGTATTACAAAATAACCTCAAGGCAGTATCCTTGAGATAACCTACAGGTGTATTACACAATAACCTCAAGGCAGTATCGTTGAGATAACCCACAGGTGTATTACACAATAACCTCAAGATAACCAACAAGTGTATTACACAATAACCTTAAGGCAGTATCCTTGAGATAACCCACAGGTGTATTACACAATAACCTTAAGGCAGTATCCTTGAGATAACCCACAGGTGTATTACACAATAGCCTCAAGATAACCTACAGGTGTATTACACAATAACCTCAAGGCAGTATCCTTGAGATAACCTACAGGTGTATTACACAATAACCTCAAGGCAGTATCCTAGAGATAACCTACAAGTGTATTACACAATAACCTCAAGGCAGTATCCTAGAGATAACCTACAAGTGTATTACACAATAACCTTAAGGCAGTATCGTTGAGATAACCAACAGGTGTATTACACAATAACCTTAAGGCAGTATCCTTGAGATAACCCACAGGTGTATTACACAATAGCCTCAAGGCACCCACAGGTGTATTACACATTAACCTTAAGGCAGTATCCTAGAGATAACCTACAAGTAAAAGTGTATAATAACAAGAGTTCCTCACACTTTGGGCACAATAGATATTTATGGTTAAGGGAAAGGTCTGAAAAGGGTAATGTTAAATGTGGAAAATAAATCCAACAATAACAACAATAACAAAAAACACAGACACAAGTGCACGCACAGACAGATGATGGTTGCCATGGCAACATTATTGAGCAATCACATCCATAACATAATCAGATGGGGGGAAGGTCCCCAGGAGTGCATGTATGCAATATCAAGGCTAAATGTTAAACAGTTCTGGCTGTATGGCACACACAAGCATGTGTGGTGCACACAAGCATGTGTGGTGCACACAAGCCTGCAAAAATTGACCAATCACAGGCATTATCTCATCAGATCAGGGGAAGATCCCCAGGAGTGCATGTGTGCAATATCTAAGGTAAATGTCAAACTGTTGCGGCTGTATCATGCACACAAGTAATTTACCAAGCTTCTCGCATTGCGAAGAATGCGGGGGACAAAAACCAGTTTCCTTAACTAACCTAAATGTGTCTCATGATTTAATTCATCAGTAATGCATAAAGATAAACAAGAAATTAAGCTGCTCTCCAATAAAACTGTAAAGTGTAAGTTTTTTTAAATTATCAAATCAAATCTAAAGATTTTTAAGTTCATGTGCACAGTTGCTCTTTTACAGCCTCAATGGGGGAGGCTAGTTTACTGCTCAGCCCAAGGAATTGGCAGTTTACACTGAGACACCAGAAGACAATAGCTTGGAGATTTGGCAGGTTCTACAACTCGACAACTATCACCCAACATCATCCCATAACTTCCGCATCCAGACCCCCCCTTTATGCCCGCTCCCAACAATATCTGCCCCCATACTCATCCAGGGCCTGACATACGCACTGGCCTGGTGGCCCGGGGCCACCTGATCCTCTGTTCGGGCCAGTGAATGCTCTGTTGTAGTGGCCCAGTTGAGTAACCATATTTTTGCTCTTTTAGTGGCCCAAACTATCTTGATTTTACTATTCTAATTCCTGATAGATATTGTCTCATATCAAGATCAATGGACATTTGATTGGGACAAGTCACACCCACTCAGATACAAGTCACTATACAGCCTTAGGTATAATGTTCTTTATTGTATCGGACATTCCTATTAACCATAGGAACTTCGGGCCACCACTTCTTGTGCTCTGGTGGCCCAACTGGGCAACCAACATTTTTTCTCTTATGTCAAGGCACTTCCAGCAATGCCTGACTCTGGACTCCCAACAATATCTGACCTTGTGTTGTCACCACCAACAATATCTAATTCTGTACCCTAATGGTATCTGACCTTGAGAAGTCACTATCAACAATCTCTTACTTTACTAACAATATCTGACCTTGAGAAGTCACTATCAACAATCTCTTACTTTACCAACAGTATCTGACCTTGAGAAGTCACTATCAACAATCTCTTACTTTACCAACAATATCTGGCCTTGTGTAGTCACTATCAACAATCTCTTACTTTACCAACAGTATCTGACCTTGAGAAGTCACTATCAACAATCTCTTACTTTACTAACAATATCTGACCTTGAGAAGTCACTATCAACAATCTCTTACTTTACTAACAATAGCTGACTTGAGAAGTCACTATCAACAATCTCTTACTTTACCAACAGTATCTGACCTTGAGAAGTCACTATCAACAATCTCTTACTTTACTAACAATATCTGGCCTTGTGTAGTCACTATCAACAATCTCTCACTTTACCAACAGTATCTGACCTTGAGAAGTCACTATCAACAATCTCTTACTTTACCAACAGTATCTGACTCTACTCCTTACAATATCTGACCATGTGTTGTCACCAATATCATTGTCGACAATATCTGCACTAACATCCTTATACACTGACGTACTCCTACAATGTCCGACCTCATATTGATATCTTGTCACTGACAATATTGTAGAACATTTAACAGTTTATTTCATCCTTTATACCCAGTCCAGCAATATTAATTTCCTCTTGAGTACATAAAGCAAAGTGAATATTCAAATCATTGACTGTAATATGAAGTATATTGTGAATGGATACAGGTTCACCCATAAACTCATAATATTTGGAACTCCGCTGGTTATATGAGTATAATGGGTGGGTGAGAGAGGTGGTTATGTACATCTGATATGGCCCATACTGCCGAAATGTCGTAAAAATTCACTTTATTCAACAATAGAAGTAGTTCAAATGCAAATTAAAATTGAAATTCAAATTTCCTCCACATTGATTTAATCTGATTTAAGTTAATCCCACTGGCTATTTGCAGGAAATATTAAGAGAGAAGTGAGATTTTATGGAGTGCGATTAGGCAAGTTATTGTGGTGGAGATGAGTTGCACTGATTGTGTAGGCACACAGGCCAGGCATACGTTTCCCATTACACTGGTCTGTATTTGGTACGTGGCCATGAGGCTGGTGGTTATTTTGGGTTGGCCCACTCTGACTATCAGGCAGAGTCCACACCTTCACTTCCCAGCAAATACAGGCCCTCCCATCATTCTAGTCAGCTGTATCCCTGTCCCTGTCTCCACACAGGCCCTCCCATCATTCTAGTTAGCTGTATCCCTGTCCCTGTCTCCACAAAGGCCCTCCCATCATTCTAGTCAGCTGTATCCCTGTCCCTGTCCCCACACAGGCCCTCCCATCATTCTAGTCAGCTGTATCCCTGTCCCTGTCCCCACACAGGCCCTCCCATCATTCTAGTCAGCTGTATCCCTGTCCCCACACAGGCCCTCCCATCATTCTAGACAGCTGTATCCCTGTCCCTGTCCCCACACAGGCCCTCCCATCACTCTAGTCAGCTGTATCCCTGTCCCCACACAGGCCCTCCCATCATTCTAGTCTGCTATATCCCTGTCCCCACACAGGCCTTCCCATCATTCTAGTCAGCTGTATCCCTGTCCCCACACAGGCCCTCCCATCATTCTAGTCAGCTGTATCCCTGTCCCCACACAGGCCCTCCCATCATTCTAGTCAGCTGTATCCCTGTCCCTGTCCCCACACAGGCCCTCCCATCATTCTAGTCAGCTGTATCCCTGTCCCTGTCCCCACACAGGCCCTCCCATCACTCTAGTCAGCTGTATCCCTGTCCCTGTCCCCACACAGGCCCTCCCATCACTCTAGTCAGCTGTATCCCTGTCCCCACACAGGCCCTCCCATCATTCTAGTCTGCTATATCCCTGTCCCCACACAGGCCTTCCCATCATTCTAGTCAGCTGTATCCCTGTCCCCACACAGGCCCTCCCATCATTCTAGTCAGCTGTATCCCTGTCCCCACACAGGCCCTCCCATCATTCTAGTCAGCTGTATCCCTGTCCCTGTCCCCACACAGGCCCTCCCATCATTCTAGTCAGCTGTATCCCTGTCCCTGTCCCCACACAGGCCCTCCCATCATTCTAGTCAGCTGTATCCCTGTCCCCACACAGGCCCTCCCATCATTCTAGTCAGCTGTATCCCTGTCCCTGTCCCCACACAGGCCCTCCCATCATTCTAGTCAGCTGTATCCCTGTCCCTGTCCCCACACAGACCCTCCCATCATTCTAGTCTGCTATATCCCTGTCCCCACACAGGCCCTCCCATCATTCTAGTCAGCTGTATCCCTGTCCCTGTCCCCACACAGGCCCTCCCATCATTCTAGTCAGCTGTATCCCTGTCCCCACACAGGCCCTCCCATCATTCTAGACAGCTGTATCCCTGTCCCCACACAGACCATCCCATCACTCTAGTCAGCTGTATCCCTGTCCCTGTCCCCACACAGGCCCTCCCATCACTCTAGTCAGCTGTATCCCTGTCCCCACACAGGCCCTCCCATCATTCTAGTCAGCTGTATCCCTGTCCCTGTCCCCACACAGGCTCTCCCATCATTCTAGACAGCTGTATCCCTGTCCCCACACAGGCCCTCCCATCATTCTAGTCTGCTATATCCCTGTCCCCACACAGGCCCTCCCATCATTCTAGTCAGCTGTATCCCTGTCCCCACACAGGCCCTCCCATCATTCTAGTCAGCTGTATCCCTGTCCCTGTCCCCACACAGGCTCTCCCATCATTCTAGACAGCTGTATCCCTGTCCCCACACAGACCCTCCCATCATTCTAGTCTGCTATATCCCTGTCCCCACACAGGCTCTCCCATCATTCTAGACAGCTGTATCCCTGTCCCCACACAGACCCTCCCATCACTCTAGTCAGCTGTATCCCTGTCCCTGTCCCTGTCCCCACACAGGCCCTCCCATCACTCTAGTCAGCTGTATCCCTGTCCCCACACAGGCCCTCCCATCATTCTAGTCAGCTGTATCCCTGTCCCTGTCCCCACACAGGCTCTCCCATCATTCTAGACAGCTGTATCCCTGTCCCCACACAGACCCTCCCATCACTCTAGTCAGCTGTATCCCTGTCCCTGTCCCTGTCCCCACACAGGCCCTCCCATCACTCTAGTCAGCTGTATCCCTGTCCCCACACAGGCCCTCCCATCATTCTAGTCAGCTGTATCCCTGTCCCCATACAGGCCCCCCCCATCATTCTAGTCAGCTGTATCCCTGTCCCTGTCCCCACACAGGCCCTCCCATCATTCTAGTCAGCTGTATCCCTGTCCCTGTCTCCACACAGGCCCTCCCATCATTCTAGTCAGCTGTATCCCTGTCCCCACACAGACCCTCCCATCACTCTAGTCAGCTGTATCCCTGTCCCTGTCCCTGTCCCCACACAGGCCCTCCCATCACTCTAGTCAGCTGTATCCCTGTCCCCACACAGGCCCTCCCATCATTCTAGTCAGCTGTATCCCTGTCCCCACACAGGCCCTCCCATCATTCTAGTCAGCTGTATCCCTGTCCCCACACAGGCCCTCCCATCATTCTAGACAGCTGTATCCCTGTCCCTGTCCCCACACAGGCCCTCCCATCATTCTAGACAGCTGTATCCCTGTCCCCACACAGGCCCTCCCATCATTCTAGTCAGCTGTATCCCTGTCCCTGTCCCCACACAGGCCCTCCCATCATTCTAGTCAGCTGTATCCCTGTCCCCACACAGGCCCTCCCATCATTCTAGACAGCTGTATCCCTGTCCCCACACAGACCCTCCCATCACTCTAGTCAGCTGTATCCCTGTCCCTGTCCCCACACAGGCCCTCCCATCACTCTAGTCAGCTGTATCCCTGTCCCCACACAGGCCCTCCCATCATTCTAGTCAGCTGTATCCCTGTCCCTGTCCCCACACAGGCTCTCCCATCATTCTAGACAGCTGTATCCCTGTCCCCACACAGGCCCTCCCATCATTCTAGTCTGCTATATCCCTGTCCCCACACAGGCCCTCCCATCATTCTAGTCAGCTGTATCCCTGTCCCCACACAGGCCCTCCCATCATTCTAGTCAGCTGTATCCCTGTCCCTGTCCCCACACAGGCTCTCCCATCATTCTAGACAGCTGTATCCCTGTCCCCACACAGACCCTCCCATCATTCTAGTCTGCTATATCCCTGTCCCCACACAGGCTCTCCCATCATTCTAGACAGCTGTATCCCTGTCCCCACACAGACCCTCCCATCACTCTAGTCAGCTGTATCCCTGTCCCTGTCCCTGTCCCCACACAGGCCCTCCCATCACTCTAGTCAGCTGTATCCCTGTCCCCACACAGGCCCTCCCATCATTCTAGTCAGCTGTATCCCTGTCCCTGTCCCCACACAGGCTCTCCCATCATTCTAGACAGCTGTATCCCTGTCCCCACACAGACCCTCCCATCACTCTAGTCAGCTGTATCCCTGTCCCTGTCCCTGTCCCCACACAGGCCCTCCCATCACTCTAGTCAGCTGTATCCCTGTCCCCACACAGGCCCTCCCATCATTCTAGTCAGCTGTATCCCTGTCCCCACACAGGCCCCCCCCATCATTCTAGTCAGCTGTATCCCTGTCCCTGTCCCCACACAGGCCCTCCCATCATTCTAGTCAGCTGTATCCCTGTCCCTGTCTCCACACAGGCCCTCCCATCATTCTAGTCAGCTGTATCCCTGTCCCCACACAGACCCTCCCATCACTCTAGTCAGCTGTATCCCTGTCCCTGTCCCTGTCCCCACACAGGCCCTCCCATCACTCTAGTCAGCTGTATCCCTGTCCCCACACAGGCCCTCCCATCATTCTAGTCAGCTGTATCCCTGTCCCCACACAGGCCCTCCCATCATTCTAGTCAGCTGTATCCCTGTCCCCACACAGGCCCTCCCATCATTCTAGACAGCTGTATCCCTGTCCCTGTCCCCACACAGGCCCTCCCATCATTCTAGACAGCTGTATCCCTGTCTCTGTCCCCACACAGGCCCTCCCATCATTCTAGTCAGCTGTATCCCTGTCCCCACACAGGCCCTCCCATCATTCTAGTCAGCTGTATCCCTGTCCCCACACAGGCCCTCCCATCATTCTAGACAGCTGTATCCCTGTCCCTGTCCCCACACAGGCCCTCCCATCATTCTAGACAGCTGTATCCCTGTCTCTGTCCCCACACAGGCCCTCCCATCATTCTAGTCAGCTGTATCCCTGTCCCCACACAGGCCCTCCCATCATTCTAGTCAGCTGTATCCCTGTCCCTGTCCCCACACAGGCCCTCCCATCATTCTAGTCAGCTGTATCCCTGTCCCTGTCTCCACACAGGCCCTCCCATCATTCTAGTCAGCTGTATCCCTGTCCCCACACAGGCCCTCCCATCACTCTAGTCAGCTGTATCCCTGTCCCTGTCCCCACACAGGCCCTCCCATCACTCTAGTCAGCTGTATCCCTGTCCCCACACAGGCCCTCCCATCATTCTAGTCAGCTGTATCCCTGTCCCCACACACGCCCTCCCATCATTCTAGTCAGCTGTATCCCTGTCCCCACACAGGCCCTCCCATCATTCTAGTCAGCTGTATCCCTGTCCCTGTCCCCACACAGGCCCTCCCATCATTCTAGTCAGCTGTATCCCTGTCCCTGTCTCCACACAGGCCCTCCCATCATTCTAGTCAGCTGTATCCCTGTCCCCACACAGGCCCTCCCATCATTCTAGTCAGCTGTATCCCTGTCCCCACACAGGCCCTCCCATCATTCTAGTCAGCTGTATCCCTGTCCCTGTCCCCTCACAGGCCCTCCCATCACTCTAGTCAGCTGTATCCCTGTCCCTGTCCCCACACAGGCCCTCCCATCATTCTAGTCAGCTGTATCCCTGTCCCCACACAGGCCCTCCCATCATTCTAGTCAGCTGTATCCCTGTCCCCACACAAGCCCTCCAATCATTCTAGTCAGCTGTATCCCTGTCCCCACACAGGCCCTCCAATCATTCTAGTCAGCTGTATCCCTGTCCCCACACAGGCCCTCCAATCATTCTAGTCAGCTGTATCCCTGTCCCCACACAAGCCCTCCAATCATTCTAGTCAGCTGTATCCCTGTCCCCACACAGGCCCTCCAATCATTCTAGTCAGCTGTATCCCTGTCCCCACACAGGCCCTCCCATCATTCTAGTCAGCTGTATCCCTGTTCCCACACAGGCCCTCCCATCATTCTAGTCAGCTGTATCCCTGTCCCCACACAGGCCCTCCCATCATTCTAGTCAGCTGTATCCCTGTCCCCACACAGGCCCTCCAATCATTCTAGTCAGCTGTATCCCTGTCCCTGTCTCCACACAGGCCCTCCCATCATTCTAGTCAGCTGTATCCCTGTCCCTGTCCCCACACAGGCCCTCCCATCATTCTAGTCAGCTGTATCCCTGTCCCCACACAGGCCCTCCCATCATTCTAGTCAGCTGTATCCCTGTCCCCACACAGGCCCTCCCATCATTCTAGTGTGCTATATCCCTGTCCCCACACAGGCCCTCCCATCATTCTAGTGTGCTATATCCCTGTCCCCACACAGGCCTTCCCATCATTCTAGTCAGCTGTATCCCTGTCCCTGTCTCCACACAGGCCCTCCCATCACTCTAGTCAGCTGTATCCCTGTCCCTGTCCCCACACAGGCCCTCCCATCATTCTAGTCAGCTGTATCCCTGTCCCTGTCTCCACACAGGCCCTCCCATCATTCTAGTCAGCTGTATCCCTGTCCCCACACAGGCCCTCCCATCACTCTAGTCAGCTGTATCCCTGTCCCCACACAGGCCCTCCCATCATTCTAGTCAGCTGTATCCCTGTCCCCACACAGACCCTCCCATCACTCTAGTCAGCTGTATCCCTGTTCCCACACAGGCCCTCCAATCATTCTAGTCAGATGTATCCCTGTCCCTGTCCCTGTCCCCACACAGGCCCTCCCATCACTCTAGTCAGCTGTATCCCTGTCCCTGTCCCCACACAGGCCCTCCCATCATTCTAGTCAGCTGTATCCCTGTCCCTGTCTCCACACAGGCCCTCCCATCATTCTAGTCAGCTGTATCCCTGTCCCCACACAGGCCCTCCCATCACTCTAGTCAGCTGTATCCCTGTCCCCACACAGGCCCTCCCATCATTCTAGTCAGCTGTATCCCTGTCCCCACACAGACCCTCCCATCACTCTAGTCAGCTGTATCCCTGTTCCCACACAGGCCCTCCAATCATTCTAGTCAGATGTATCCCTGTCCCCACACAGGCCCTCCCATCATTCTAGACAGCTGTATCCCTGTCCCCACACAGGCCCTCCTATCATTCTAGTCAGCTGTATCCCTGTCCCCACACAGGCCCTCCCATCATTCTAGTCTGCTATATCCCTGTCCCCACACAGGCCCTCCCATCATTCTAGTCAGCTGTATCCCTGTCCCCACACAGGCCCTCCCATCATTCTAGTCTGCTATATCCCTGTCCCCACACAGGCCCTCCCAGCATTCTAGACAGCTGTATCCCTGTCCCTGTCCCCACACAGGCCCTCCCATCATTCTAGTCAGCTGTATCCCTGTCCCCACACAGGCCCTCCCATCATTCTAGTCTGCTATATCCCTGTCCCCACACAGACCCTCCCATCACTCTAGTCAGCTGTATCCCTGTTCCCACACAGGCCCTCCAATCATTCTAGTCAGATGTATCCCTGTCCCCACACAGGCCCTCCCATCATTCTAGTCAGCTGTATCCCTGTCCCCACACAGGCCCTCCCATCATTCTAGTCAGCTGTATCCCTGTCCCCACACAGGCCCTCCCATCATTCTAGTCAGCTGTATCCCTGTTCCCACACAGGCCCTCCCATCATTCTAGACAGCTGTATCCCTGTCCCCACACAGGCCCTCCCATCATTCTAGTCAGCTGTATCCCTGTCCCTGTCCCCACACAGGCCCTCCCATCATTCTAGTCAGCTGTATCCCTGTCCCCACACAGGCCCTCCCATCATTCTAGTCTGCTATATCCCTGTCCCCACACAGGCCCCTCCCATCTCTCTAGTCAGCTGTATCCCTGTCCCCACACAGGCCCTCCCATCATTCTAGTCAGCTGTATCCCTGTCCCCACACAGGCCTTCCCATCATTCTAGTCAGCTGTATCCCTGTCCCTGTCCCCACACAGGCCCTCCCATCATTCTAGTCAGCTGTATCCCTGTTCCCACACAGGCCCTCCCATCATTCTAGTCAGCTGTATCCCTGTCCCCACACAGGCCCTCCCATCATTCTAGTCAGCTGTATCCCTGTCCCCACACAGGCCCTCCAATCATTCTAGTCAGCTGTATCCCTGTCCCTGTCTCCACACAGGCCCTCCCATCATTCTAGTCAGCTGTATCCCTGTCCCTGTCCCCACACAGGCCCTCCCATCATTCTAGTCAGCTGTATCCCTGTCCCTGTCTCCACACAGGCCCTCCCATCACTCTAGTCAGCTGTATCCCTGTCCCTGTCCCCACACAGGCCCTCCCATCACTCTAGTCAGCTGTATCCCTGTCCCTGTCCCCACACAGGCCCTCCCATCATTCTAGTCAGCTGTATCCCTGTCCCTGTCTCCACACAGGCCCTCCCATCATTCTAGTCAGCTGTATCCCTGTCCCCACACAGGCCCTCCCATCACTCTAGTCAGCTGTATCCCTGTCCCCACACAGGCCCTCCCATCATTCTAGTCAGCTGTATCCCTGTCCCCACACAGACCCTCCCATCACTCTAGTCAGCTGTATCCCTGTTCCCACACAGGCCCTCCAATCATTCTAGTCAGATGTATCCCTGTCCCCACACAGGCCCTCCCATCATTCTAGACAGCTGTATCCCTGTCCCCACACAGGCCCTCCCATCATTCTAGTCAGCTGTATCCCTGTCCCCACACAGGCCCTCCCATCATTCTAGTCTGCTATATCCCTGTCCCCACACAGGCCCTCCCATCATTCTAGTCAGCTGTATCCCTGTCCCCACACAGGCCCTCCCATCATTCTAGTCTGCTATATCCCTGTCCCCACACAGGCCCTCCCATCATTCTAGTCAGCTGTATCCCTGTTCCCACACAGGCCCTCCCATCATTCTAGACAGCTGTATCCCTGTCCCCACACAGGCCCTCCCATCATTCTAGTCAGCTGTATCCCTGTCCCCACACAGGCCCTCCTATCATTCTAGTCTGCTGTATCCCTGTCCCCACACAGGCCCTCCCATCATTCTAGTCAGCTGTATCCCTGTTCCCACACAGGCCCTCCAATCATTCTAGTCAGCTGTATCCCTGTCCCCACACAGGCCCTCCCATCATTCTAGACAGCTGTATCCCTGTCCCCACACAGGCCCTCCCATCATTCTAGTCAGCTGTATCCCTGTCCCTGTCCCCACACAGGCCCTCCCATCATTCTAGTCAGCTGTATCCCTGTCCCCACACAGGCCCTCCCATCATTCTAGTCTGCTATATCCTCTGCCCCCACACAGGCCCTCCCATCATTCTAGTCAGCTATATCCCTGTCCCCACACAGGCCCCTCCCATCTCTCTAGTCAGCTGTATCCCTGTCCCCACACAGGCCTTCCCATCATTCTAGTCAGCTGTATCCCTGTCTCTGTCCCCACACAGGCCTTCCCATCATTCTAGTCAGCTGTATCCCTGTCTCTGTCCCCACACAGGCCTTCCCATCATTCTAGTCAGCTGTATCCCTGTCCCTGTCCCCACACAGGCCCTCCCATCATTCTAGTCAGCTGTATCCCTGTCCCCACACAGGCCCTCCCATCATTCTAGTCAGCTGTATCCCTGTCCCCACACAGGCCCTCCCATCATTCTAGTCAGCTGTATCCCTGTTCCCACACAGGCCCTCCAATCATTCTAGTCAGCTGCATCCCTGTCCCCACACAGGCCCTCCCATCATTCTAGTCAGCTGTATCCCTGTCCCCACACAGGCCCTCCCATCATTCTAGTCTGCTGTATCCCTGTCCCCACACAGGCCCTCCCATCATTCTAGTCAGCTGTATCCCTGTTCCCACACAGGCCCTCCAATCATTCTAGTCAGCTGTATCCCTGTCCCCACACAGGCCCTCCCATCATTCTAGTCTGCTATATCCCTGTCCCCACACAGGCCCTCCCAGCATTCTAGTCAGCTGTATCCCTGTCCCCACACAGGCCCTCCCATCATTCTAGTCAGCTGTATCCCTGTCCCCACACAGGCCCTCCCATCATTCTAGTCAGCTATATCCCTGTCCCCACACAGGCCCTCCCATCATTCTAGTCAGCTGTATCCCTGTCCCTGTCCCCACACAGGCCCTCCCATCATTCTAGTCAGCTGTATCCCTGTCCCTGTCCCCACACAAGCCCTCCCATCATTCTAGTCTGCTGTATCCCTGTCCCCACACAGGCCCTCCCATCACTCTAGTCAGCTGTATCCCTGTCCCCACACAGGCCCTCCCATCATTCTAGTCAGCTGTATCCCTGTCCCCACACAGGCCCTCCCATCATTCTAGTGTGCTATATCCCTGTCCCTGTCCCCACACAGGCCCTCCCATCATTCTAGTCAGCTGTATCCCTGTCCCCACACAGGCCCTCCTATCATTCTAGTCTGCTGTATCCCTGTCCCCACACAGGCCCTCCCATCATTCTAGTCAGCTGTATCCCTGTCCCCACACAGGCCCTCCCATCATTCTAGTCTGCTATATCCCTGTCCCCACACAGGCCCTCCCATCATTCTAGTCAGCTGTATCCCTGTTCCCACACAGGCCCTCCCATCATTCTAGACAGCTGTATCCCTGTCCCCACACAGGCCCTCCCATCATTCTAGTCAGCTGTATCCCTGTCCCCACACAGGCCCTCCCATCATTCTAGTCTGCTATATCCCTGTCCCCACACAGGCCCTCCCATCATTCTAGTCAGCTGTATCCCTGTTCCCACACAGGCCCTCCCATCATTCTAGACAGCTGTATCCCTGTCCCCACACAGGCCCTCCCATCATTCTAGTCAGCTGTATCCCTGTCCCCACACAGGCCCTCCTATCATTCTAGTCTGCTGTATCCCTGTCCCCACACAGGCCCTCCCATCATTCTAGTCAGCTGTATCCCTGTTCCCACACAGGCCCTCCAATCATTCTAGTCAGCTGTATCCCTGTCCCCACACAGGCCCTCCCATCATTCTAGACAGCTGTATCCCTGTCCCCACACAGGCCCTCCCATCATTCTAGTCAGCTGTATCCCTGTCCCTGTCCCCACACAGGCCCTCCCATCATTCTAGTCAGCTGTATCCCTGTCCCCACACAGGCCCTCCCATCATTCTAGTCAGCTGTATCCCTGTCCCCACACAGGCCCTCCCATCATTCTAGACAGCTGTATCCCTGTCCCCACACAGGCCCTCCCATCATTCTAGTCAGCTGTATCACTGTCCCTGTCCCCACACAGGCCCTCCCATCATTCTAGTCAGCTGTATCCCTGTCCCCACACAGGCCCTCCAATCATTCTAGTCAGCTGTATCCCTGTTCCCACACAGGCCCTCCGATCATTCTAGTGTGCTATATCCCTGTCCCCACACAGGCCCTCCCATCATTCTAGTCAGCTGTATCCCTGTCCCCACACAGGCCCTCCCATCATTCTAGTCAGCTGTATCACTGTCCCTGTCCCCACACAGGCCCTCCCATCATTCTAGTCAGCTGTATCCCTGTTCCCACACAGGCCCTCCCATCATTCTAGTCTGCTATATCCCTGTCCCCACACAGGCCCTCCCATCATTCTAGTCTGCTATATCCCTGTCCCCACACAGGCCCCTCCCATCTCTCTAGTCAGCTGTATCCCTGTCCCCACACAGGCCCTCCCATCATTCTAGTCAGCTGTATTCCTGTCCCCACACAGGCCTTCCCATCATTCTAGTCAGCTGTATCCCTGTCTCTGTCCCCACACAGGCCTTCCCATCATTCTAGTCAGCTGTATCCCTGTCCCCACACAGGCCCTCCCATCATTCTAGTCAGCTGTATCACTGTCCCTGTCCCCACACAGGCCCTCCCATCATTCTAGTCAGCTGTATCCCTGTCCCCACACAAGCCCTCCAATCATTCTAGTCAGCTGTATCCCTGTCCCCACACAGGCCCTCCAATCATTCTAGTCAGCTGTATCCCTGTCCCCACACAGGCCCTCCCATCATTCTAGACAGCTGTATCCCTGTCCCCACACAGGCCCTCCCATCATTCTAGTCAGCTGTATCCCTGTCCCTGTCCCCACACAGGCCCTCCCATCATTCTAGTCAGCTGTATCCCTGTCCCCACACAGGCCCTCCCATCACTCTAGTCAGCTGTATCCCTGTCCCCACACAGGCCCTCCCATCATTCTAGTCTGCTATATCCCTGTCCCCACACAGGCCCTCCCATCATTCTAGTCTGCTATATCCCTGTTCCCACACAGGCCCTCCCATCATTCTAGACAGCTGTATCCCTGTCCCCACACAGGCCCTCCCATCATTCTAGTCAGCTGTATCCCTGTCCCCACACAGGCCCTCCCATCATTCTAGTCAGCTGTATCCCTGTCCCCACACAGGCCCTCCCATCATTCTAGACAGCTGTATCCCTGTCCCCACACAGGCCCTCCCATCATTCTAGTCTGCTATATCCCTGTCCCCACACAGGCCCTCCCATCATTCTAGACAGCTGTATCCCTGTCCCCACACAGGCCCTCCCATCATTCTAGTCAGCTGTATCCCTGTCCCCACACAGGCCCTCCCATCTCTCTAGTCAGCTGTATCCCTGTCCCCACACAGGCCCTCCCATCATTCTAGTCAGCTGTATTCCTGTCCCCACACAGGCCTTCCCATCATTCTAGTCAGCTGTATCCCTGTCCCCACACAGGCCCTCCCATCATTCTAGTCTGCTATATCCCTGTCCCCACACAGGCCCTCCCATCATTCTAGACAGCTGTATCCCTGTCCCCACACAGGCCCTCCCATCATTCTAGTCAGCTGTATCCCTGTCCCCACACAGGCCCCTCCCATCTCTCTAGTCAGCTGTATCCCTGTCCCCACACAGGCCCTCCCATCATTCCAGTCAGCTGTATTCCTGTCCCCACACAGGCCTTCCCATCATTCTAGTCAGCTGTATCCCTGTCTCTGTCCCCACACAGGCCTTCCCATCATTCTAGTCAGCTGTATCCCTGTCTCTGTCCCCACACAGGCCTTCCCATCATTCTAGTCAGCTGTATCCCTGTCCCTGTCCCCACACAGGCCCTCCCATCATTCTAGTCAGCTGTATCCCTGTCCCCACACAGGCCCTCCCATCATTCTAGTCAGCTGTATCCCTGTCCCTGTCCCCACACAGGCCCTCCCATCATTCTAGTCAGCTGTATCCCTGTTCCCACACAGGCCCTCCAATCATTCTAGTCAGCTGCATCCCTGTCCCCACACAGGCCCTCCCATCATTCTAGTCAGCTGTATCCCTGTCCCCACACAGGCCCTCCCATCATTCTAGTCTGCTGTATCCCTGTCCCCACACAGGCCCTCCCATCATTCTAGTCAGCTGTATCCCTGTTCCCACACAGGCCCTCCAATCATTCTAGTCAGCTGTATCCCTGTCCCCACACAGGCCCTCCCATCATTCTAGTCTGCTATATCCCTGTCCCCACACAGGCCCTCCCAGCATTCTAGTCAGCTGTATCCCTGTCCCCACACAGGCCCTCCCATCATTCTAGTCAGCTGTATCCCTGTCCCCACACAGGCCCTCCCATCATTCTTGTCAGCTATATCCCTGTCCCCACACAGGCCCTCCCATCATTCTAGTCAGCTGTATCCCTGTCCCTGTCCCCACACAGGCCCTCCCATCATTCTAGTCAGCTGTATCCCTGTCCCTGTCCCCACACAGGCCCTCCCATCTCTCTAGTCAGCTGTATCCCTGTCCCCACACAGGCCCTCCCATCATTCTAGTCAGCTGTATCCCTGTCCCTGTCCCCACACAAGCCCTCCCATCATTCTAGTCTGCTGTATCCCTGTCCCCACACAGGCCCTCCCATCACTCTAGTCAGCTGTATCCCTGTCCCCACACAGGCCCTCCCATCACTCTAGTCAGCTATATCCCTGTCCCCACACAGGCCCTCCCATCATTCTAGTCAGCTGTATCCCTGTCCCTGTCCCCACACAGGCCCTCCCATCATTCTAGTCAGCTGTATCCCTGTCCCTGTCCCCACACAGGCCCTCCCATCTCTCTAGTCAGCTGTATCCCTGTCCCCACACAGGCCCTCCCATCATTCTAGTCAGCTGTATCCCTGTCCCTGTCCCCACACAAGCCCTCCCATCATTCTAGTCTGCTGTATCCCTGTCCCCACACAGGCCCTCCCATCACTCTAGTCAGCTGTATCCCTGTCCCCACACAGGCCCTCCCATCATTCTAGTCAGCTGTATCCCTGTCCCTGTCCCCACACAGGCCCTCCCATCTCTCTAGTCAGCTGTATCCCTGTCCCCACACAGGCCCTCCCATCATTCTAGTCAGCTGTATCCCTGTCCCTGTCCCCACACAAGCCCTCCCATCATTCTAGTCTGCTGTATCCCTGTCCCCACACAGGCCCTCCCATCACTCTAGTCAGCTGTATCCCTGTCCCCACACAGGCCCTCCCATCATTCTAGTCAGCTGTATCCCTGTCCCCACACAGGCCCTCCCATCATTCTAGTGTGCTATATCCCTGTCCCTGTCCCCACACAGGCCCTCCCATCACTCTAGTCAGCTGTATCCCTGTCCCCACACAGGCCCTCCCATCATTCTAGTCAGCTGTATCCCTGTCCCCACACAGGCCCTCCCATCATTCTAGTCAGCTGTATCCCTGTCCCCACACAGGCCCTCCCATCATTCTAGTCAGCTGTATCCCTGTCCCCACACAGGCCCTCCCATCATTCTAGTCAGCTGTATCCCTGTCCCCACACAGGCCCTCCCATCATTCTAGTCAGCTGTATCCCTGTCCCCACACAGGCCCTCCCATTATTCTAGTCTGCTGTATCCCTGTCCCCACACAGGTGCCCAATTTTAGCAGAAGACTCATCCACTTTCAAATGGGACCGACATTTTTGAAGGGGAAATATGATGGGTAATAACATTTGATCGCAAAGTTTGAGGTATAAACATTTACATTATGCAAGGAAAATGTGCTTCAAAGCCTATTTCATGAATGCTTTAAGCATGACCAAAATGAGCCACACAATATGTCAGACCTTACTGGGTTATATTTATGCAGGATGGAAATATTGTTTGGCTTGAACTGGTCTGTGAGTCACCTGCACGTCATGACCTTGCCTCACCTTGGTTAGAGCAGCCCATGTGGCTCCCTCTAGCATCCAAACATGCTACATTTATGGTAGAACAGCTTGCCAATGCATCAAGCATCAACAAACTTTATCTACCATAAAGTCACAAAAATTACCTACATCTAATTTTCTCTCTCTACCTTTCATATAGATATGCACTGAATCTATCAAATATATTGGTGCTTTTTCTCAAAGAAAGAAACCTCTCCAGCAGAGGTGAGTAAATAATTTCATGTGTATGGTATGATAACACAAGAAACTGATTCATGAAACTGGCAACGGAATCTGTCAGAGCGACCCCATCAGTGACCTCTAGGTCGCAGACACTTCAGGGAGGTCTTTATCAAATCATTCCTATCATTTCTCAATCATAGCATCACACCACCAATGTCTGAGGCAGACATCTATGTTTTGTGCTCGTCTTTTAGAAATGGTAACATGGTGTGTTTTTTAGTTTGCATAATGTTGAGGTTTTACGCTGTTGCCTAAAGGCGCCCCCCTCCCCCCTGCTACAGATAGCACTGCAGGCTTGTGCTTCCACTGAAGATGAACGGCATTCAGGTTCCTCTGTAAAGGTGAAGAAACAACATGTCTAGTGCCGAAATACCTACTAATTTTGCCACAAATAAATCCATAATTTGGTAACTTTGGATGGATCACATTTAATAAGGATGGATCACATTTGATAATTTTACACTTCTGCTATTGAGTACCTAAAAAGAAGTCATTTCTTGAAGATTCACTGCTGATCCTGCGAAGAATTGTGAATGTTTTTACCATAAGGAATTTACAAATTTTACGGTAATCTGCTACATCACCACCTATCAATGAAGAAGGGTTGCTGGCAGCAGCAGGTGCATCCCACAAGAGGGCAGCACTGCTTATTTTGACAACAATATCTATCATTGATATCTAATGCATTTCAAAGCCTCAGAACTGTTACAAAAGTTTAATTTTGAAAAGATTATTAGGGTTATCAATCTTTTTTTTAACAATCATAGTAAGGTAAATTTTTCCCAAACAACATATGGTAAAGGGGTGAATGGTCAGTAGAGTGTGAGAGTGGGATCACCAGACTCTACATCCCATATGATCCACATACAGGGCCTCACCTTAAATAATCCCTACTCTGGCTCCAGCATGATGTCAGAGAGAAAGTAATCATCAAAATCTATTATTGTGATTGCTGAGACGCAGACTGGGTGTCACAGAATGGGATGTGTTCTGGGAGAGTAGAGACAAAAAGGAGGTCACAAACTGTGACGTCATATCAGAAAATAAGATGTGAAGAATGAGGTAAATCCCATATAGTGGCGAATATTGGGTTTTTGAACGAGTCCATGGGTCTGGTATCAACATCAATCATTTTTAATAAGTGACTGTTATGTGAAACAATGCTGTAGAATTTGCCTTCTGACTATGAATTACACATTTATATTAAGGCTGATACCAAACAAACACGATGGTGAAAATCACCTGGCATCAAAATCCAGTCCAAACTGTTTGCAGTAGGCATATATGTGCCTCTGTCAATAGTTAAGTTCATGAATAGTGCCTGATAACTTTATTTTGACTAAGCCACCAACTGAAACAAATTCCACTTGCCCAATAATCAAAGAGGCTTGTCTTCAGTGAGCAGGTGGGTTTAATTTGTTAGCAAAGCTTGGGGAGTGAGTGGTTATCATGGAACTGAGTAGTCCAGTGTTGGTGTGCTGGGGAGTACCCCATTACCTTCCTAATTCAGACATCAACAGGGTCACGTATATCATAACTATACAATGTCACGCATATCTGTCACATGACTCACTGCAAGCACAAGACACCATCTACCTACTTGTTTAGTCTCTTTATTCCTAACTATGGGACGATACAATATCGCACAATGATCTCACAAGCTAGCATGCTTGCGTGATCAGATAGACGCATGGTCTTGACTGGTTTGTGAGGTGCCAGCCCAGATAATGAGCAGTAATGTCTGTGTAAACTGTTTACATACAAAGCTCTAAAGCACACACACCCACTGTACTGTACATTGCTACCTTCATCAGCTGATAAGCCCTATCATCCCCTTACCCTGCTTCCCTCTCCATATCAACCCCCTAACTTACCCAACACCCCTCCCTATGTATGGCATATCTATCTCAAATTGTGCATTCAAAAAATCAGTGGTTTGTTTTGCCAGGAAACCTAGGACCAGCTCCTATTGCTAGCCCAGATAGGTATATCAATATTGATAATATTGAGAGCTAACTTCCTGGTGCAGCTCCATGTTGCTAATGTCTTCTAATATTGTCTTAATCATACCTGCTTCCTGGCTGTGCCAAGTGAAATAAAAAATATTCAAACTGGCAAAATATCACTGCAATGTTTTACAAGGAGATCTTATATAAATTATGTTGAATTTAATGTGACTGTAAGGGCCTCCTGCACCCACCTTTCTGATGGGAAATTACAGAAACCTTAGATAACATGAGTTTTTTCTGTCATTCTGTTAACCAAAACAATGACTAATTTGTGACTCGTTTCCTTGTGTGACTAACTGTCTATCTTTAAGGTACCTTTCCTGTCCTCTGTGTATACACGGAGAGTTGCAGATTCTTTGTGCCATGCAGCAGTCTGGTAGCAATAATCACAAAATAATTATACACCTGTCTGTTAGCAATAATTACATGCCTGTCTGTTAGCAATACCTACACACCTGTCTGTTAGTAATAGTTACACACCAGTCTGGTAGCAATAATCACACACCAGTTTATTTGTGATAATCACAGAAGTCGGTTAGCAATAATCACAAACCAGTTTATTAGCAATAATTACGAAACAGTCTGTTAGCAATAATCACACACCTCAATCTGCTAGCAATAATTAATTACACACCAGTCAGTTGGTAATAATCACACACCTCAATCTGCTAGCAATAATTACACCCCCCAGTTGCCCCCCCAATGCTGCACATATCTGGTGCTGAGTAAGTGTCACATGTTTACAATGTTCCATTAGGATTACATGCTTGTACAAAACAAATAGTTTTTTCTCCAAGTGTTTGTACTTATTCTTGCAGTATAAGAAGAGAGGAAGCGTGTGATGTATTATTGCAAATTGTCGCCCTCCCCTGGACAGTGGTATGAAGCATCCAGCTTAACATTGCCAACAGTCCTCAGCTATGACCAAACATCTGCTGAGTGACTCAGAAAAGTGACTCAATCAGGTCAACTAAGAATCTCACTTCAGAGTATTGGGCATAACTTGAATAAATAACATTAAGTTCTCTGTCCACCAGTTTCACAGCCAGTATACTTGCAAATATAATCCTGAGGTCTGATAATCAAATGTTTTTTGTAATGTTTGGTACTTCTTGTTATATTCAAAGATGTGAAGGTACGCTTACTCAAACCAACTCATTTTAGAGATATAAGATTTTAGAAACAAGTCCCCGGTTACATTTACATTTTAAATTTATAGTCAACAAGTCTTGCTGTAATAAAACAGGAAGCAGTCTACCACAGGGAGCACACTCCACACAGTGACAGCAGTATTACAGTATCAGCACTGCCAAGGGTGCATTCTTGTCAAAATTTGGTCAACTCATTATCAATATTTCAAACTAAACATATTTAACAGGATCGGTTATAAATATTTGCCAAATTTGATGTTTAAGGAGATAGATTCAAATTGTTATACTGAATCGAACTAGGAACTATTTAGGCAATTCAGTATACTTTCCCAGACCAGGAACAGCACAATTAAATTGATTATATCATGGTGAATTTATTTTGCTTGATAGCCAACCCATGATAAGGACACAATGAGTTCAGCTAACATTGTACAGTGAAAGCTCATGTTATGTTGCACTTTCAAAATGTTTTAATCTCTCTTGATTTGTGCCACTGGTCATCTACAATGGAACAGTTATCAAAAGCAGTTACACATTATCTTGAAAGCAGGTTTCAAACCGTACAAAAAGGTATTTACTATTTACATACACAGTGTTATCAATATTTAATTGCACACCATAAAGAATATATAATTATTCAAACTCAATTTGTTTATTGATAACAAAAGGATTACATATTTACTTGTATGTTTTTCTGTTTGTGTTTACAAAATGAAAATAGTGCAGGCTGCACCTGGTTTTTTGATATGCTAATCTGCCTGTGGCAGTGAAGGGTGCTTGACACTCCACTGCGAGGAGTGTGCATCGGGAGCAGGAAAGTGCAGGTGAATCATTCAAAACAATTGTGAACCTGAAGTAATATTCACTCCATAACAGGACATTTCTCTCATATCAGTTCCTGCCATCAATGGTTAAAAGGTGCCTCTATGACTGGCAGAAAGTCATCATTATTCATAAAAATTGGGCTCTACACTGATTGGTGGAAGAATGAATGACTATTCACTCAGATTCTGCTTTGAACTGATTGGCTAGTGTCTCTTTCTGCAAACTGATCATAGGTCGTGACCCGAGGCTGATAAATTCTGATTGGATGATATTTTGGTGGGAGTGACGACTGATGTAATTCAAAATAACAAAATTAAAGCTACTCAAAAGTGAATTTATTTGATAGGAGAAGTATTCTATGCTGTGTGTTGGTGTGCTCAGGTGAACTCAGTATATTGCGCCCTGTATACTAGTATTGGAAATGAACTAGGTGTATTCTGATTGAAATGAACTCGGTGTATTCTGATTGAAATGAACTCGGTGTATTCTGATTGAAATGAACTCGGTGTATTCTGATTGAAATGAACTAGGTGTATTCTGATTGAAATGAACTAGGTGTATAATGTATTATGTACTAACTTATGGAAGGGAACAAGATGTATTCTGTGCTATGAACTTTAGGATTGGACCTCATATTTTGCACTAGTTAAAATATAGTGACCTTAACCATATTAATTCTGTGTTGTTACATGGTCAGTACTCAGGGGTTGGGACAATCAGTATTCCTTGCTGTGTCCTGGTTATAATACATGGGTAGGAGGACAATAAGAATGGTGGCGACTTGACTTCTCTTCTCATGGGTGCTCATCAGTGCAGTGGTGGCTATCTTCACCATTGTGAGTGTCAAGCCTGTAACTAGTTGTGTTATATTTATACCTGAGCAGTAAGGCTACCCCCCAGCTAGGCCGGTGGCAAGGCTGCCTCCATGCCGGCCTGCTCCAGAGACCAGCTCCAGAGACTAGCTCTGTCTCCACCAACTTGAATCCACTTGAACCCTACACACTGCGAGCACCAATACTCAACATTCATTACAATTATCACACACAAATTGCATTTATCATATAATGATACAGTTAGTAAAAAATACAAGCAGTTTGTTACATGACTTTCAACTTTCAGCAGTATCTTGAAATATATTAGTTTATAGTTTGAATATTATAACATTGATGATGCAAGACAGATATAAAATGCATTCTATTATTACCCTGATAGTTATGATAACAATTCCAGACCCAATGATCATGATATGTTTGCATCTCTGGAATGGCCCTAAGACTTGCACTGGCTGGAGTCTGTACTTGGGCAGTATTTAGTATATACTGGAACGGCCCACAAACTTGTGGCTGGGCCCGACTCTGTGTGTGCTGCAGTGGAGTACACTGTTAGATGGGGAGGCCTTACCTTCCCGACACACGTGGAGAAGAGCAACTGCCGATTATTTATTTCTGTCCAACACAGGTTGCAAGCACGGCCTGTATTAACATGCTATTATTATACGCACAAAAATATGGCGGCTGTCTAACAGAGTGGATACCAGACTTTGCACAGTCGACAAAAGCTCAACACTTAGGATTATTAGGAATATTCTAGGCAACAATATGACGCTTCACGCCATGCTCAGGTAAGGCACCATCATGTGGATTACAAAAAAAATTCTTTTCTTTTCTTAGACACTTGCCGGCATTGACCCTCCCTTTGTGGCAAGAGCCGGCAAATATCCCTGTTCATTGACCCAACATTTGTGTTATTTTCAAGCAGAGATCTTGCCTTGATGACTTGTTCGTAACTTTCCCCCATCGCTTCTGTGCCTTTCCCTTTTGACCTTTATGTGCCCTGCAAAGTTTTATAAGTTCAACCTCCCTCACGAGCAGAGAGTGATTGGTTTCAATATCCTCCTGGCGGGTTTGACTTGTTATCACTTCCCAAAACAAGCCTACCCATTGCTTGCCAAAATACAAAAATAATTACAATATCATATACTGGTCTATATTTATTTCCTTTGGGGCTAAAATGATAAAAGCCACATTTACCTTGTATAGACGAAAAGGGTTCCCTCCACGTCAGTCTTTTCCTGCAAAAAACAAGAATAAGAAAAAGTTATGGAGCTGCGGTTGATAAAAATATTGAATGGAAGTAGGAGAAAGTATTGAAGGTGTTTGGGATGAGGAAACACAGCAAGCCATAGGCATCTCAGTCTGCTAATTTGAGCCAGCCCACCACCCCGCCACATCTACAACACTTACTAACACATAATACACTAATGTTTAACTATTTTACCACTCGGCACTCCCTAAAAACACTCCAATAAATATCTGGGGTATTATTCTATTAAACAGTGCAATGATGTTGTTTGGTTTTAGAGTGGTTGTGGTGATTTTGTGAGGTTTTTTAGGGGTGTTATAGCACAGACAAGAGTGACCTATGAGCTTCTTCCTCCAGCGACCGATCACTATTTGTAATCGGACTCTCAATGCCATCTTAGTAGGGCAAAGCACTGATCACCTGGTTACTATAAGTCAGGGCATATGCACTCAAATATCATAGCAAAAGGGACCTCAGCCATATCCAGTTATAATGCGGCTCCACTTTTTATTCTGCACAGTATCAGCCTCCCATTCATTCACCTAACATTACTTTTATCACATGATCATGATACACTAAGATCGTGTAAAACCCCAAGATACCTGAACAACTGCTGCTATTTACTCAATATGTCTATATCCAAACTTAAATCTATTCATACTTTTAAGTGATTCACAAAGACTTTTCAAACAAAATATTGAAGTTATTGAATCATCAAGCTAAATACAGGAAGCTAAATTCAGGTAGATATTTATATACATATATATTTATATATACTTCCTTTAATAATCAACAAAACAGATGTCGAACATCAACTTATATAATAATTTTGATATTTTTACTCTAAACCAATCATAAAAATTGTCTTTCCTCCAGAACAAATAAAGAAAAATTGATTAATTTATTCCACATCATCGTGATCGTGAATGCAGTCCTTATTTATATTACTTGGAAACTCTCATCTGTTTTTTCCTATTAACTCCATAATGAGTTCATAATAATAGACCAATATTCTTTCCATCTTAAAAAGCTCACCTCGCATACAGACACCAACAATACCCTGATACCAAGCTTGTATGGATGTTCTTTTTTGTTGTGGACTATTTTTGGTATTTAATCATGTATAGAATTGAAAAATTACTAAACAAACTTATGGACTGCATAGAGATAACAGGGATGGTGTGAAAAATGTTTGATTTTGTATGGAAATACACAAGAGCTCAGTCAAAAAAGGTAAAAATTAGCTTCATTCTTTTTAAATATCCCTCTTAATTTCATAAACAATCCATATAACAAGCAATTATGATATTCTTAAGGAGACCAGTAAACAGCTGATGTTGGAGGGATTCAGTGTTCAGAATGAGGCCAGATTTTAGCCTCATTCTCACATGACCTCCATCGTGACCTCTTGGCCATAGTAGCCTGCAGGTAACTTGATTGGCTCACAAGTCACTCCAATCTCTCAATCCCTACCAAGGAAAGACCAATACCATTATAAGGGGGCCAATCTAAATCAAAATTAGAAAGTATTTTCTCATGGACAAAATTGTTAATAATCCGTCACCACTATCAAATATACTGTGTTTTGACAAATGGTGTGATTAAAGGGGAAAGTTTTGATCCAAATGTAAATATTACAGCAATAAAGATACAAAAATCAAAAACATTGCGCAGAATAGTATAAGGAAGGCACATAATTCTATGTTGAATCCTTTGCGCTATCCTGGATTCATCTTAAACCAGAACACACTCTTTGAACCAGTACATGACATGCTTTATTTGAAAACATTTCAAAATGTTATCTGAACCTGTGGTTTACTGTAAAATCTGCCCTGGAGCTTATCCAGATATGGAGATTATCCGTTTAGACCATATAATTAGGTGATGTTATCATGTAGTCCCTGACTGGAATAATCTTCACTCAATTTATGTTTTCAAGATTTAAATTAAAGGTCAAAGGTCAAAATCATGTAAGGAATTTCACGCAATTCTACATTTCAAATAAAAAAATTATTATTAATCTCTTTATGCCTAATCTGTGGACACCTATTTTTTTGTCATACCTGACATGATCATTGTTGAAACTTTATATCATGCTTGACTTGAAGGAGGCCATTTTATGACATGCTTGACCTGTAAGCATATAGTTTATGTCATATCTGACATAGTCGCTGGTAATTATGTGAGTGTGAATTCTATGTCATGCTTGACTAGTAGGAAAAAGTTTTGTCACACTCAACATTTCTTGTCAGACCTAACTGTGACATAAATCCATGCTTGATGTGAAATGTTACCCAGTTGATGCAATTGTGCATGATCAAGACACAAATACTCTGAAACATATTTGTGTCGCAAAAATGGCTGAAATAACTCAATTGGCTGATCATTCACCTTGAGACCCAGGTTCGAATCCAAGCCAGTTACTATCAAGTACTATGAGCAGACAATGTCTGGAATCAACGCTATATAAATGTTACCTTCTTTATTGAACTAGATGCAGGAATTAAAATCTCTCGCTATATAGCACTGAACATCTCCCACAGTAAACACTGGCATTCAACAAGCTGCTCCTTCTATGCCCACATTAAGGCTGCCTCATTCAAATGGAATTAACTGCCAAAATCATCATTACTTTTTGAATAATTATGAAAGCAATGGTCGCATAAGTTGAGGTAACACCACTGTAACTTACAATACTGATCATGAAGCTTAGGGAAAACCTTCTCACATTAAAGGACTTCCAGCAGGAGAATAAGGAGGTGCAAGGACAAGGTGTGAAATCTTGTATGCTCTGGTGGTGGCTATAAAAAGAGGAATTATTCCTTGCTCCAAGCATACAAAGTGCAATACAGCACTCTTATCACACCAAATGTTGCTTCTGTGTATTGCAAAATAGAAGGATATGAAAAGAGGCTTGAATTTGTTGTCATGATGAGAGGACACCATGCAAATGACTAATACTGGCAGGTTGGTGTTCTCATTGCATGTCTTAAAATTGATTTAGAATTAAATATATCTCAATTGTAAATCCTTTCCTAACCCAATCATCAAAAGAAATAGGAAAAATAAGGATGAAAATATGTTTTACCTAATTGAATGCATTGAACAAAAAACTACTCCTCTGTCACTAGAAATTTGTTATTTTATATTAATATTCTTTATTTCTTCAAATGGATGAAAACTCTTTTATTAAACAGTGGGGTCTTTTAAATAATAAATCTGCTGAACTTGATGTAACAAAGATTTATCTATGACTCTTTGAATTTATTTTTTAATAGTTATCAGATTAGCATCTGATGACATAAAAATGTTTTAGCAACAATATATGCTTCAAATTTATGACATACTTCTTGATATTGAAAATAAAAGCCTCTTATGTTTGAGGCTAGAAACCAACCTGTGATCTGATAACAAACAAAATTTTCTGACAAATATTCTGAGGAAAAAAATGGTGCCTTGTGCAGGCATTGTGAAATGAGCCCAGAAATGTGAAAGCTGTGAAATGAAGCATCCCTGACAGTGCGAGTCGACTGTTTACCTCTCACCAGCCTGACATCTCTGAACTCCTTCCCAAAAACAAATTAGCTACAGCTGCAGTGCATGCCAACATTACCCTTGCATTGATACTGGGTTTTTTTATTCAAACCTTCTCTATCAAAACTTCATGACATTGTCTACCTGCAGCAAGTGCAAGGACAATGATCAGACTAAAATAGGATGTGTGGACATGATCCGTTTAAATAACAATAACACAAAACCTCAACTGCCCTCAGGGCACTATAACTCAGTCTCAGTCAAAACTGTGTTTAAACATTACCGCGCTGATCAATGTGTTCTCTCTTTAAGTCAGCAAACATTTCTCAAAAAACATTTGGTTGAACTAACCAACAGGTCACTATAAGTTCTAATATTAAATGGGGGAAACAAGCACGAAATGTCTGGGACTATATTTTCATAACACAAAGATATGCAAGATGAGAGTTGAGTGATAATGTGTCTATCTATTTCAATAAACGCTGCCCATCTGACAGCTTTACTGAAGCTCCACTTAATAATACTTGGCACATCCAACAATTATATTTGCTTAGCATTAACAATCTTCTCCTAAAAAATATCAACCTGAATAAGAAAGGGCTGTGTCGCTACATTTTCTTTGCTCTTAAAATAACAATGTATTTTTAGATATCAGTCAATTCATGTCATGTCAATCATCAATTTTTTTAAAGTTATTTACAACCAAAGTCTCTGAAAAAAAAATCGAACTGTGAGCCCTTGACAGTGCAATTAATAAATCATGATTTAAACAATACAATTAATCATCTGTAACTGGCAACTGTCGCCCGAGATCATGTCAAATGTTTATCAGCACAATGAATAATTATACCTGAGAGCAGATCCACTGACAACATTAACAGCAAGGTCAGATTTATGCCACAATAAACTATAATATAATATACTCATAATTTACCAAAATTGTTTGAGTCTGATAATCAACAGTTTTTAGGCTACATCAAATCATCCCTCAAAGGTTTCATACTTTAGAGTCAAAGACGCTGTAAACAGGATGTCTGATACTGGTTTGAAGCATGATTTCAATTTTTGTGTGCCTTGTGGCAGCTGTTTTGGGTAAAACGTCTTATTTTACATCACAAGAAACAAGAGTAAAACATGTGTTACACACCATTCCCATATTTAATCTAGGTTTGATATGAAGTTTCTTCATGAAAAATTATAATAATGAAACCAGATACATGAACTTGGATTCCTGATTAAAATATAACAGAGAGCTGCTCATTGCTATTCTTTGCTATTAGAAACTTACAGAAAACAAATATATGTTAAAATGTCTCATTTCAATTACGTAATCTCTCGGCTATTTAAGATGTCTAAAGATGCAGAACTATACATATTGAGCCTGTATTTTTTATTCTATTATGGGAAAATTATATAGGTACAGGACAGGAGGAAGCCTGCCATTTGCTCATGTCACACAGAACTTGCAGTGAGACATTGTGATGTTTCAAAGATGTTGTTGCCGGATGAACCATTACTCCTGTGCCACTCAAGCAGGAGATAATAATTACCAAAAAAATAAATTACACATTTGAGATAGTAATGTGTCACTATTTTATAAATCATAATTGATGAGAATGTATCAATCTTCATATGATCTTTAAAACTAGAAAAATCAATTAACGAAATGTTATGAGGCATTTGCTGGCATTTGTGGCAACAATTTAATGATCCTGATGAGCCCAGAAGCCTATTGAAGCACTTATCACATCACTTATCTTGAATCATGATCAATCTTTAATCCTTTGTTTTAATCAAATGATTTATTATTAAATTTCAATTCCCATCAGCAGACGTGAACACATACATGATATATGCTGGCTACAAGCTGAATCCCAAGGGTGTGAATCCCAAGGGTGTGATCTCATCAGGCCAGCAGAAAAATGCCTCAGTCAGAGCCAAACACCTGTTGGATCATGCAGGAAGTTGACCAAATATGATCACATATGACAATCGCATGGGTATGATGGAATGTACTGGAAAACAAATGAAATCTTCGAAGGCCTATAGAAATGAAATAATAAAATTAGAGATGGGGTAAACAGACCTCTTTGAATTATGGCATTAAGGACTACACAATCAATGAATTTGTACATTGTGACAATGATTAATCAGAATTCAGAAAAGCTTTGTATGGTTTCAAATGATAAAACTTGTGATTTTAAAAAACTATTTTGACATAACGATTATTTTGGAATTTTTATCTATCCTGCTTGTGTTCCGCATGCATTTTTAAGATTTTAAGAGTGTAAAACAACACTAAGCTGGTGTTTTTGTTCATGTCTTGCTTTGTACCAAACCTCAAGTTGGTCAGGAATGCATAAAGACAGGAGTAAGGAAGTTGGCTAAGGAAGATGGAGGTGTCATATGGAAGCACAGCTTGTAATAGCCCTCCCAACTGCACATTACCTGACACAAAGCAACCCAGCCAATACAAACTTTGAAACAGAAAAATTTACAAAACATGAATTGATATAAAGAATGGTACATGCCAATATACTGTTTTCTCTATGTACTGAAATGGATTTCCAGTGAAGGAATAATGTATCCTTTTAGGGACAACCAGGTTGTCCCTAATATGTCCCTGATAACATTACTATTTGTGAAAGATGAAAGTTCTTATCATCAAATTTTGTCTTAACTCCCTTCAGTACCCCTTTTCCTGTCTTTTCAGTATAATAAAGATAACATCCTTTGTAGGGCAGCGTGTGGATGTCTCGAACCTAACCTCACTGCCAGCAACAAAACAACTTTCATAAATCCTTTAAATTATGTTCATTTCAATCTTTTATCAAACATCTGTGTGGTTATTTTCTATTTATTATTATTAAAAAGGGTCTTGGGTCTCAAGATATATTCTTATATCAAATATGTCTGAGATGTAAGGAAAAGAAATCATTAACCCCTAAGGGACGAGGCTATCTTAATTTTGTTGATTGGCTTGACTAACCATTTTTTATCTGGACTTATGTATCCACATACTAAATTTATAAAATTTATAACCATGGTTACTAAATTTGCTTAATGAAGTGCTGGGGTCAAAAGTTCATGATCCAGTCAGTCTGACGTCATTATCATGATTACATTGTAACAAGTTGCAGCCCTTCAGAATGTTACAAATGACGTCATTAAGCTAGAACAATGGGGAGGTCAACGTCCTTCCCGTCCGTTGCCTGTGGTGGATGTTGCCATCCTTCCCGTCCGTTATGGGTTAAGTAAATATGCGAGTGATAAAATGACTTATTCATTGGCCTCTATTTATCCTGTTCAACTGTAACCTATTTGACTTTATGATTTCAAACAAATGAACTTATTTATACTTTTTCTTATCAATATTATTTTAGCTTTCAAGCTCACATAGCCTGCTCAAAGAGATTATGAGAGATTTGAGCAGGAACAGTATGACCAGACATTTTTGGCCCAGTCAAATGCACCAACTCTAAAAGGGGGTCATTCAAAACTCCCATCAGCCTCTTGTAATGAGAACTGGTATAGTAAGTATTGAGAGGGCTTTATTAATGAGCAACACTGGTTTCCCGTGACTGGCAGCACTGACAATGTCCCCCTGGTGCTTTACCCCTTATGTTCTGGTTGGGCTATAGAAGATTACCTTAGAAAGAGACTGATCAAATAATCTTCCTAGAATAACATTAGCTCCAAATCCTCCAGAAAATTGTATTATTTTTTATTCAGTAATTTTCATGCCTCGCATGGCTGGTTTGGCACAGATGAGGAGATCACTGTGTCAAATTCTACCAAAGTTTAGATGTGCTCGTGAAAACTTAACCAAGTTTTTATCTGTCAAATTTGATTCAACCATGAAATACACGTAATATCGCTCACAATAAGACGTTGGGAAAAAACACTTAACGCGCCACCATTTCCTCTCTATTTGTGTTGCAGGCCATCACATTCTTCCACACCTAACTCGTCCTACATGCTTGTGCAAATAGGTTGGCCATATTCTCAGGCAGAGGCCAATTTTTGTGCATAAAAACAAGGCAAAGATGTCGAAAGCGAGGAATCGCCGGTAACAAAAGCGCTCACTTGCAGTGCCCATAATTCTGTTTACGTTTAATCTCACAGTCTTTAAAACTTACCCATTCGTTGGTCTTTGAACTGAAGGAATATAATGCGACTTGGCTAGCTGTGTCTACGATTCCTGTGATGTAAGGATCTCGCTGTTGCAACGCAGCCAAATTCATTCGGTTTTCCGCCATGGCTGCCATACTATAGTGCGAGGTGTGCGCAAACGAAGAGCTGAACTTCGAGCAGATGACTGATAAATATGTGAAGCTGACACAACTCGCAAAATTAAGCAAACGCAAACCCATATGGGCGTAATGAGCATTGAATAATGTAATCCTTTGAATTAGACGCATTGGGTACATATTTATGTTCATGGATTACGACAAAAAAATTGTGTTCACATATCAATCTATTACTTATTAATAAATCTTAAATATTTGGCGTATTGTTTTCCCTCACAAGTGCTTTCGGCTGGGAAAGGATGCTGTCTCTCTCTGTTGTGGCTATCTCTCACTTATGCAGCTGTCTCTCACTGCTATAGCTGTCTCTCACTGTTGTAATTATCTCTCACTTATGCAGCTGTCTCTCTCTTGTACAGCTATCTCACGGATGCAGCTGTTTCTCACTTTGCAGTTATCTCACTTATGCAGCTGTCTCTCACTTGTTCAGTTATCTATCTGTGTTATAACTGTCTCACTTTTGTAACTATCTCGCACCTATGCAACTGTCTCTCCCTTGTACAACTATCTCTCACTGATACAGCTGTCTCTCACTTATGCAGCTGTCTCTCACTTGTGCAGCTATCTATCTCTGCTGTAACGGTCTCTCGCTGTTGTAATTAACTCTCTCACTGATGCAGCTGTCTCTTACATATGCAGCTATCTCACACTTATGCAGCTGTTTCTCACTTGTGCAGCTATCTATCTCTGCTGTAACTACCCCTCACTTGTGCAGCTATATTTCACTGTTGTAACTATCTCTCACTTTGCAGTTATCTCACTTATACAGCTGTCTCTCACTTGTTCAGTTATCTATCTGTGTTATAACTGTCTCACTTTTGTAACTATCTCTCACCTATGCAGCTGTCTCTCACCTATGCAGCTGTCTCTCCCTTGTACATCTATCTCTCACTGATACAGCTGTCTCACGTATATGCAGCTATCTCTCACTTATGCAGTTGTCCCTCACTTGTGCAGCTATCTATCTCTGCTGTAAGTGTCTCTCGCTGTTGTTATTATCTCTCACTTATGCAGCTGTCTCTCCCTTGCACAGCTATCTCACTGATGCAGCTGTCTCTTACATGTGCAGGTATCTCTCTCATTTATGCAGCTATCTCTCCCTGTTGTAACTGTGTTACTATTGCAGCTATCTCTCAATATTGCAACTATTGTAACTATTTCTCACTTGTTGTAACTATCTCACTTTTTCATGTCTCCATGCAGCTATCTCTCAATTATACAGCTATCTCTTATTCGTGCACAGCTATCTCTTATTTATACAGCTATCTCTTATTTATGCAGCTATCTCTTATTTATGCAGTTATCTCTTATTTATGCAGCTATCTCTTATTTATGCAGCTATCTCTTATTTATGCAGCTATCTCTTATTTATGCAGCTATCTCTTTTTTTTCAAATCTCGTCAACCTTCCTCTCTGATCACGTTCATGCTTTTTTTATATATGTATGTAATGTTCTTGTGAGATGCACAAACTAAAAAAACCCGATCCGTTTGCAAGGAGGCTTCAATGATATTAATCTTTCATCTGATCATCTAACTGGCACATTTTCCAACAAGTTTGTATTTTTGGAGCAGTTTATTTTGGTTCACAAATAGAATATTCCCAGGATATGAATTTGGATCCCCTCACAGTTGTACGAGTCTTACAATTTTTCTTAGGAATTTTTTTTATCATAATGTTCATTACACTTGCTTTATCTTACAAAAACATTTCTTTATATTCAATTTTCATTTTACTCCTGTCAAATATTACAGTCAAGCAAGATTGGTTCATTTTCAGGTATGACAATTTGGAAATAATAAGATCAAATAGTGGTAGCATTTCAGCAGTAAATCTGTCTTGGTTGACTGAGCTTGACTTTTCCCTCCCTTACTATGTGGAACCACCGGGCATGAATTAGATTTATTTGGTAGAGAAGCAGTTAAATGTCTTGTTAAATTTGGGGATAATCACTTGCTTAAATGTTATCATTGAAACCTCATTTGCATAATTTCATCTCATCCCTTCTGTCTATGGACCTTAAACAACCCTTGTCCAACTCAAAAATATCTGGGACAGTTATCAGTGTCTACTATGGACCCACCCTCACTGCATCAAAAATGTTTCATAGGGGGTGATAACAGTCAAGCGATTTTCACGTATCAGACTATTTGAAAATGGAATGTACGAACACATTTTTTACAGATTTTTTTTTTTTTTTTTTTTACTATGCGCTACTTGATCAAGGTAGGCCTCGTGGTCAATTTGCTCGACTACAAATAAGATTGCTTAAGAAATCTTTGGAGGTATGGCATTTCTATCAGGGCTGTTTGATGTCTTTTTCCCCATACAAAATGTCAAATGCCAGGGAGAGTACTTCCAGTTTTACATCATGAACAACCAAGGTAAATGTTGACCTCTGGTAGCTAAAATATGTAATGCAGGACCCATCAATAGAAGGATTCAAATGAAATGAAATGTTCCAAATGAAATGTTCCTCTTCATGTTGGAAAAACGATTGAATTAAAGATTTTCTGTATGCATTACTTTGCACAATTTTTAAGATATGGTTCTATCAAAAAATGGAAATTACGTTTTCCCCATTTATTCAGTGGACTGTTATTAAGAGAGGATAAACCAAGCAAGATGCACAAAGCAGAAGATAGAGTTTATCATGTTCTCTACATGATTATTCAAATTTAATATTGACAAGCCTCTCTGACACATAAAACATTTTCTTATCGAAATGTATATTTTCAACACCTTATTCGATAGATGCTGATAACAACATGAATCGTAAAATTAAAATATGTTTTTGATTTGTGTATGCTTGTCAAGATATAAATGATTAAACATTTTTTCTTATCGAAATGTATATTTTCAACACCTTATTCGATAGATGCTGATAACAACATGAATCGTAAAATTAAAATATGTTTTTGATTTGTGTATGCTTGTCAAGATATAAATGATTAAACATTATATGATAAAGAAAACACGTCAAATTTTGAATGAAAGGCAAACTTTAATATCATTCTTTGTCAATGCTGAGAAAGGTAATGCAATATTTACAATTTTATATCATGACCTAAATTTTATAGTTTTACCAAGAGTATGACAAGGTCTATCAGGCATATATACATCAATGTTATCGACATTTTTTTATACATCTTTCAGAGCAGTAATAAATATATGTTATGATATAGACTCTATTATAACATAGTGTATATTATATTGATCAGAAACGATAGTAACAACAACATTATAAATGAAAATATATTCTGCATTTTAACACGATTCTTTTGTTTCGATGATGAAATATAATTGGCGCACAATGATTTTTGACCTGATGTAAAAGGGACCATATATAAAAATGCCTTGGCTATTGAGAATAGATCTACATGTAGCTTTATTCATAATTTCATAATTGTCATTCAAATTAGCTGAAAAAAAGTTAAAATTTAGATAAATGTTCTTCTGTCTACCATAAACAAAAGCCTTAAACTCACAAGACAGATAATTTGCTTAAAATGAAAAGGACACTTGAATATCAAAATACACATTGCTGAATGTCATATCACCTAGACCAATATATTATCACACAATAAAGGCGACTTAAATGACATCCATTGAAACTTAGAAATTGAACATCATTAGTAAGAGGAGAAACTCTAATGATAATTGATATATTTAATATTAGATATGACAAAGGAACAACTTTGTGCTCGAAAATCTGTTCATATATTATAATTATTTTATTATTTCATTATTTATTTTATTTTTAAGTATTTAATTTGCTTTGTTTAACTTAAGTTTTATTTTATTTGTTATAGTTTTGTGTCATTCTGTTATTTTTCATGCCTTTGTCTGTGTTTTTTTCTGTTTTGTTTTGTTGTTTTTTTTTGTTTTTTTTTGGGGGGGGGGAGGTTTTGTTTTTAAAAAATATTTGTTGAAGTGCTTCACTTTCTGTTTGTTTGATAATTTTCCACATTCATATTACAGTGGCCTTGGAGCTGTATTGAATAGAGCTTTATTGAAGGTCATTCTATATTTTGTTCCATGTTCATATACATGAATGCTTGAACTTAACATGCAAAGAGAATGCTTTAAAAGGTGGTTGGTTATGATTTTTTCCCCTATTTATGTTACAGTGGCCATGGAGCACCATTTTTTTCGTGTTTACAATTTCTCAATTTTCATGAAAATTAGTTCGTCCACATAGATCCAATATTTTCCATTCTTTTTTTTAAAAAGGCCAAATTTACGGGAGTTTTGAAGAAAATGGGCTTTTACGCTAATAAAGCATCAATACATCGTCAGAGGGCACTCCGCGTCAAAATGATCGAAAACAAGAGAAAGGTTTGACTACGCCTGCGTAACAGATGCGCGATGAAAAGTTGTGATGGGCTCAAATTATGGTGGGCCATGATTGGCCGGATATTTGTCAGTTGAAAAATGATTTAAATTTTATATGAATTAAATATTGACTTTTTCTCATCTTTTATAAGTATTTAACTTAACATTCTTGATAACAAACCTTCAGTAATTATCTCGTGATTTTTAGTCAATCAATATTAAAAACGCCGCAAAACATATGTGTGTCCGACAAAAATGAAATGATGTTCCAAATTTAGCAAGCGGGCCAGAATTTGAACAGTGGCTCACCACTTTACACTTGTCTGGCGATGAGAGCAGACGCGGACACATGAAAGTGCATGGCGGGAGCACATCTAAATAATATTGATCGAATTGCCCGGATGACAAAATATAAAAAGTAGAAAATGGACGAGGCTCGGTACATTGGCTGATATTTTTAGGGATTTTTCAGGTTTTAACAACCACCATGTCCTCCCAGTACGCAGGTAAGGATTTATGAATGTTAGTTCTAGAAATCAAAATGATATTTGGTGTGATTTGTCAGCGCAATGACATGTTAACGGCGAATGAATGGTTGGATCCTGAGGAACCATCTCCAGCCGCAAAGATGGCAGGCCGCGGAGCGCATAATAAATGGTAGAGAAAGCCAGGGACAAGCTGATGTGCTCCAGGGATCTTGTCCAACCAAGAAAAGCAGTCAGCTCTGCTGGCTTGCACTGACATTATTGGAGAGGTCTTTATTTTTGTGTTAAACTACATACTTAATGGAGATGTCTGTCTTTTCAGGACCACCATCGTCACATAATGATGGCCCGTACACGTACAGTGGAAACGGACCACCACCCTACCGACCAGAATCAGCACCACGTAGTTACAGTTTGGATTATCAACAACAGGGATATTCACCGGCTCAACAACAGCAACAACAACAACAACAACAACAACAACACACAGGGACTAGTGGTTTACCAAATACACAGGAGGCAGCGGCCAGGGGAACTGCTGGGGAGGACGGACAAGAGCCTGAAAGACCGCTTAGTGCCGGTTGGAATACTGCCTTAGCTGCAGCAGGAGTTGCTTCAACCATGGCTCAGGCAGCGGCTCAAAAACGCAGAACAAATCCTCGAAATCAGAGGAACCAAAATCTAAACCCACGTCCTCCCAGGGCTTTGTTTTGCCTCAACCTCAAAAACCCCATCAGAAAACTGTGTATAAACGTTGTTGAATGGAAATATCCTTTTTTATTGTTTAACCAAATATAATTATTCATATATATTGCAGATGAAAATAAGTGCCTGTAAAACATAAGTCATATATTTGTTAAAAGCTGTGTTCTCCAGGAGAAAATGCACAGCAATGATATGGGGTGATTATATAATGGTTTAATATGATGGGTTCTATATCAGGAGGCCATATGTTGATGGGATTCTTGTTTACCGCGTTAATCTAAGTGTGTATCAGGCAACTATAGCCATGTATAGACCCATGCATAGCTAACACCTGCTGATGCTCGTGCCATATTACGCTGGTGGATCAGCACAAGTGGAGTACCAGGTAGTCGTCAACGCCAGCATGACAAAACACAGGTAACAAATGTATCCCATCTCTCACAAAGCGGCTGCTGCTGATGCTGCTTGTAGCAATCTCAGCATCTCACAGAGATGGAATATACATATGAAATGCATACTGCCACCAAAAGCTAAACCGCTTGAATACTCTTAATGTTTGTTGCCCAACAGAAAACATAAATACCCTTTGCCAAAATTAGAAATCTATTCTTTCTATTTTAGTCCAAAAGGACAAGAATTGAATGCTAATCCTTCTTTAAAGTGCAATTAGTATCCTAGATTAATCACTACATTAAATTGCCAAATATACCTTGCCACTGTATTCTCTCGGCCTTAATGATATTTTGTGAAGCTAAAAAGTATTAGAAGATATATTTTGTTATTTCTAAACAACGTTATATTAAGTAATGCCATGATCTTGATATCAAAGGTTGCCTATTTATTTTATTCATTGCCTGACACACTCAGGTGGATTCTTACGTCACTCTGACATTAACAGTAATATTGAAATGAAGTTCAAAATTATGCGATTGAAATGTCAGTTTTGTCATTCCATGGCAGTGTGATGCATTTGATCATGTTATTCAGAAATATTTAACTCTGCAATCATGTTCTTTAACAGTTTTGTTAGGCACATATGTGTTCAACCATTGGTTAATTTATTTGTTCAATCTTTAATATGGGTGAACCAATTTTTAAAAAAAAACCTACTTTCACCTGAATGTTGATAAGAAACTTCCAATGAGTTCACATAAAAGCTCAGCCATGTGAAACAGTGAACCCTATGATCCACAAAAAAGATGACACTATTTGATCTCAGAAAATGTAGTTTAACATGCTCATTCACAAAATCTGGTCAAAGAAAAATAAGTCTGATTATCTCTGAATTAATTAAATTAATTTTGTCAAATGATACATTTGAAATTGCCTTCTTAACACTGTAAACAAATTCAGTAATGTATTAATAAGCACAAATCCAATGTTAAATTTCAAGAAATATAAGCTGAATCAGAGGGTTCATTGTAAAGTCGATGTTCTTCAGAAAAAAAAGACAGGAATAGTGGTCTAGTTAGTATATATAGCAACATGGGAACTTTCAACCAAGAATAATCATTTTATATAAATTTATGATCTTGTTATCATAAGTTACATGATAATTAAGTTCAGTGCAAACATCTATTAATAGCTGGAGAAAGTGGTAAAGGAGATAATGAAAATGTTAGGACTTCTATCATGACAATCTGGGTTTTGTGGACTGGTAAGAATGATAAGCACAGCCTGTTCTCTTGCGTAACATGGTCATACACCTGTATCAAGGGAGCCTTCCATTTGTCATGAGCACCATTACTAAAATAAGCTTAACACAAAGTTCACATGGTCAGTGGCACATGAATTCAACCTCTATGAGCATATAGGTTTCATTCCATCACCTTTAAAATAATTGGCCAATTTTAGGGCTCTTTAATCTCAGTGTTGATGCATTTCATGGTTTTCTTAATAGAGGTTCTGGTTCAGGGATTTTAATAGCTGCAAGTTGGATGGTAATGTGATCAGTTAATTCATTTAGTGGAGATGCCTTTTTATGACCTTTGCACCTGAAATCCACCAGATTTTTTTTTGTTCATAGATCCCTGCTATTCAACTTTCAGTAACAGTTTCATGTCAATGTGTCATTGGTGTAATTTGGAAGCATAGTTGTGGTTCAGCAGGTTTGAATGGGTCACTTGTTGCTCATGAAATGCTCTGTCAAGGACATCAGTACTTATGCAAGAAGAAATCAGTCTCTCGTATACAAACATATGTTTATTCTTAATTATTTGTTTGCATGTAAGATGACTTTGAGCATCAGGACTGGCCGATGGTTTGCAATGTTCACACACTGACCCTGTGTGGCGTCATTTTGTTGGCTCTTGTTGGTCATGTATCATGAAGCCTTTAGTCCCAAAGGCAAAAGTGGTTTGCCAATGAACATGATCAAACTAATTAAGATTTGACTGAATCATTTCCATGAAAAGTAAGATCAGCTGTACTGTTTAGTATTGGCTTGTTCTGTCGTGTACATAGTTCTATGGAAAAATCTGGATGCTTAATTGAATAGAGCTGTATTGAAGGTCATTCTATTCTTTGTTCTATGATCATATGCATGAATGCTTGAACTTAACATGTGAAGAGAATGCTTTAAAAGGTGGATTGATTGATTATGATATTTGCTTTGAAAACCAGAATGAGCATATCATATTTATTGTCTTTAAGACCTTGAAATATTATATTACCATGGTTACTATTTGACTTGGAGTCTTTTTCCTGTTTCTAGGGCATTGTTTTCCAGTGATCATGAAATGATTTAAAGGTTTGTTGGATTAAATGAATGCACACATTTATTATAATGGCGCAAGTTCCACAAAGTCAAACTTTCCCCAAGCACACAAGACATCCAAATATAAATCATAAATTGGAGCCAAGAACCTCTTTGATGCTGTTTAACAAAGGAGGTTATTTGAGGCCATTTTATGCCATTATTAAATGTGGTTGGTTGATGCGTGACCAATTAAATGTTTTGAGTCGCAAATGATAGCCAGCTAGACACTGGCTTGTTTTGATTATGACAGGGGTTCTACCTGTATATCCCCTGCAGTGGGGCTGCCACAGGCTTGTTGTCAGTGTTTAGCCCAGTTAAGGTAATTAGTGTTATTAGCATTAATGATGGGTAGGTGTGAGGTAACCAGGCTAATTATGCAGGTGTTAACGCGTGTCACTCAGGTGTGCTTGAGTGTGCTTGTCTACAGGTGCCCCATCAGATGTCCAAGTGTTGGCAGATTGCATTCAGTTCCTTCTATTCCCCAATCATATCCATGCTTTCAAATATTAAAGCTGATTCAATGATTCTCTGAAACAAGTGACCATAATTTGAATTTTATCTGCTTTATCATGATTATCACTCACCAAAAAAATACAATAAAGGTCTGGCTCTCAAGCATTGTACTTTTTCTGAACCTAATTATTCAAAATGTGTTTCAGTTTATAAAGTTTTTGATAACTTTTTAATTTGTGTTTACTTTTGAACAGTACAATTGAAAACTTATCTTTACTGGTCAAGAGATTATTCCCAAATACCTAACAATTTTTCAAAGTGAAAGTGAGTGATAATGGGTTGAGTTGCAGTTTGGATCATATTTCGGTGCCTGGTGACTCAGCTCAGCCACACACAGTCCCAGGAATTCATTGCCATGTATTTTGGGCTGGCAGATAAACACAAGGTATTGCTACAAGCCCTTGCTACTTGCTCATCCCACCCCTCCTCTAAACATGCTTCCTCTATTTTAGTGCAATTCAGGTGAACCTTTTTCATGTGCATTTTTAGATTTAGCTAGATTTGTCTCTTGTTGCAATGGGAATATCTTTATGATGGGTTTTATCACATGTATATTGTCTTGAACATATGGGCTCCATCAAAGTGTTGCAGACCACTTCATTCGGAGTCTTCAGATGCATTTTCCTGTTCTGCATGTTAATAAATAGTTCCACTTATGATGAAATATCATGTAGGGAATACCTGATTTGATTTGACAATGTATGATGAACATAGAAATGTTTTCCAGGAATGCTTGGCAAATATGAGTTATGGTTAAAATAGGGATGTGCTGTTGGAATGCTTGGACTCGGGAAGTTTATGGTATAAAGGGAGGCTATTTATGAATGCTTGGAAAATATAGGGAGGTTTAGCCATATTAGAAATCTCTTATCTGCTGTATGGTAACTATAGGCAGAGTATATTATGTTTTATATAACTGTTCAAATATCCATTTATTCATGCATAAATGTGACATTAAGATGAGGCATAACATCAATGTGGCATTATCTGGTCATTATTTCTCATCAGTATTATTTAGTCATGCAAACTTTATGCATTGCATATTATGTTCATACAATGCATGTTCTTCTGTGGTGGAATTCATGCATGACTAAATAGAAGTTTGGCACCAACTATTTCATTCTAACAGTCTATTTTCTTATTCATTTCCATGGTTACAAGAGCAGGAAGACATTCCCCATCAGGATTATTGACAAATGTTAAGCATAAGTGTTGTTTGTAATATGATGCTATTGTTGCCAGAATGAACATTTATTGATCTCTCACGGTCACGCTATAAACAACTCTGAAATCCAGGGACACAATCTGTAGATCTATGTACTCCAAGGTTCACTAAGGTCACAGTGGTGGACATCACTTTGCCGTTTCAATATTCATGACAAGTCAGGCTCAGGTGGCCATGTTTTTTCAATACATTCACTGCACCATAAAGTCATTTTTTCCTATGCACTTTCCCTGGTCATGGTGTGAACATAATATACAGGCCAGATCATCAGCATATTGACTGCTTTCCTGTGAATGATTCATGGGGCCTCTCCATTAATTTCTCCATTCTGTCACTATTAAGTTATATCCATCCATTTAACTTTGATAACAGGTTTCTTATAGATCACCAGAAAAAGTAATTAAGTGAAGAGTTTGCACTATGAAGGTAAACATGGTTAAAAGCATTTCAGTAATTCAGAAAAATCTAAGATAATAATAAATAGATAAAGTTAAATATTTTTTGAGTGGTTATTAACAATTAATAACCATTAATATTAGTTAAGAGAGCAATTTTGACCTAATGAGATCATTGAAGTACATTTCTCTATTCAGGGGAAATCATACCATTTCACTTGTGATGGGCAAGGGAGTTATTTTGTGCTTTCAAATTGTTATTGAATCTGGGGACACCAGTTGCTTATTATGACTTTGAGGTCAGTAACTTGGAATGGGGCTGGTGAGGTCAGTAACAGGTCCTGATGAGGTAATGTCTTATCTTCTTATCAAGGTCAACTTTAGTATGACCTGAGGTGGGGTGAAGCATTGTGTGACTGATACCCTTGAAACTAGAAAGTGTCAACCAGAAAGTGTCATATATCTAATGGCATCTGTAAAAAGAAGAATTTAAATTTAGCACAGAAAGTAGAGAGGAAGAGAGTAAAAGCTGTGACAACATCTCCACATGCCAACTTTTTGTGAATCAGTCATGCTTGTGATATCTGTCACGGTTGGGGACACCTGCCGTAGGGACACAGCACCCAGTTACATCAACATGACATAAGGGCAGAACTTGAAACCTCCTAGGCACATAGAGCTCTGTATACATAACCAACAACTATCACCACTCTCAAGATCATGATAACATAGATTTTAGGGCTTCTGTGATGATATTTATTGTGAAAAATGTAATTTTGAGACATGCCATTATACATAACCATTTTTTTGGGTTGATCAGTGAAAATCAGCATTGTTCAGTTTTTGGCAACCATCTATTTAGTTATGTAGAAGGACATAAAGGACCATTGCGTGACTGTGTTATTTTGTTACACATACCTTTAGTGTGGCATGATATGGTCATTCAATGGTCTGGCATTTGCTCATGTATGTGTGTGAACCAAATAAATTGTAGCCCCAACTGATAGTGCGATTCGTAGTGATAATGATTGATAAGTAAAGAAACTTGCTTCATCAAATGTTATCATTGGGTAGTCCATATCTGGGCTTTGAGCACTCTGGGATTTTTCAAGGGTCCTTGAACATTTTGAATGGGCTTTCTAGGCAGTTTTTGAACCTGCTAACTGTTTAAGAGGTAGGTTTAGCTTAACCCCATATGTGATAAATCAGTGAGTTAACCAACTGAAAATCCTCTTCACAATTTTCATACAAAATTAAAACAAATATGTTTAAATAAAAATTCTAACATCTATTCACACACACCTGTTCATAACCTCCAGGTCATGAAATAAAAGAAGTGGTTGTTGATTCAGATTCATCAGGTTTCAGCAAAATTGAACACCAAATCTGACAAAGAGTCTTACAATTATGATATATGGTTTAATACGAGGTCTGATTTAAGACTTGATGGCTTGATAGAAGCAGTTAGAGCCCGATATCCATTAGGCTACCAGACATTTATGAGTCATGTATGCATATATATAGTGACATAGGGCTCAATTTATAAAGCTTTATATAACTATAAGGCTATATATATATAGTCAGACAATGATAATCAGACTCAATATAATGCTGAATATAATTGTAAGGCTATATATAATCAGACAGTGTAAGGCTGAAGATAGTCAGGCACAATATATAAGGCTCAATATAATTGTAAGGCTATATATAATCAGACAGTGTAAGGCTGAAGATAGTCAGGCACAATATATAAGGCTCAATATAATTGTAAGGCTATATATAATCAGACAGTGTAAGGCTGAAGATAGTCAGGCACAATATATAAGGCTCAATATAATTGTAAGGCTATATATAATCAGACAGTGTAAGGCTCAAGATAGTCAGGCACAATATATAAGGCTCAATATAATTGTAAGGCTATATATAATCAGACAGTGTAAGGCTGAAGATAGTCAGGCGCAATATATAAGGCTCAATATAATTGTAAAGCTATATATATAATCAGACAGTGTAAGGCTGAAGATAGTCAGGCACAATATATAAGGCTCAATATAATTGTAAGGCTATATATAATCAGACAGTGTAAGGCTGAAGATAGTCAGGCACAATATATAAGGCTCAATATAATTGTAAGGCTATATATAATCAGACAGTGTAAGGCTGAAGATAGTCAGGCACAATATATAAGGCTCAATATAATTGTAAGGCTATATATAATCAGACAGTGTAAGGCTGAAGATAGTCAGGCACAATATATAAGGCTCAATATAATTGTAAGGCTATATATAATCAGACAGTGTAAGGCTGAAGATAGTCAGGCACAATATATAAGGCTCAATATAATTGTAAGGCTATATATAATCAGACAGTGTAAGGCTGAAGATAGTCAGGCACAATATATAAGGCTCAATATAATTGTAAGGCTATATATAATCAGACAGTGTAAGGCTGAAGATAGTCAGGCACAATATATAAGGCTCAATATAATTGTAAGGCTATATATAATCAGACAGTGTAAGGCTGAAGATAGTCAGGCACAATATATAAGGCTCTATATAATTGTAAGGCTATATATAATCAGACAGTGTAAGGCTGAAGATAGTCAGGCACAATATATAAGGCTCAATATAATTGTAAGGCTATATATAATCAGACAGTGTAAGGCTGAAGATAGTCAGGCACAATATATAAGGCTCTATATAATTGTAAGGCTATATATAATCAGACAGTGTAAGGCTGAAGATAGTCAGGCACAATTTAAGGCCTAATATAATGCTTAATAAGCCTTCACCAGGTATATAAGACAGACCTGGGTGAGGATCACAGATCTATATCTCTGGCTCTCTCAAACTGCCTGCCCCAAAGCTGTGGATATTTTGGTAACCTTGACGTAACATTATTGGAGACCAGCGTAATGGGAACTGGCTGGATGACTGTATTGGTTTGCTGGTGGTCAGTTCTTGTCATTCTTGGCTCGGGCAATTCTATTCATCAATAAGTGTCTATACACCATTGTGCCAACGTTTAGCCGAAACATAAAATTTTATCTCTGTTTTGGTATACAAGTTTACTGCAGGGGGCCTGGTTATTTAATTTCTATGGCTTTCATGTTATATTGGCAAGGGCATGTTTATTTGCAGATGTATATTTGGTCCTAGAGCTTGTAGATTAGGCTATGAATAAGGCTATCAAATGCTATATAGGAATATGCGATGGCAGTCTGTGTGCAAGGAAACATACACAAAGTTCATTATGAGGCTTTGTTGATAGTGTCCCACAGGGCCATAGCGATGGTCTCACAGGCCCAGTTGACCAGTCGCCACGGAGACTCACGCCTTCCCACCATGCAATAGCAATCCCACAATCCCGCTCTGCAGCATCATCTCATGAGCAATCTCGCAGGACGTAACAAAATGAAGCATTCAGAGTTACAGGCACCGGTGGGGATTCGTACTGTGCTAGATTGTTGGCTAAAAGCGATTCTGCTGTAGATAAAAATAAGCACGAAATCTGCCGTCAACCTCAGGCCATCAGAATACAGATGTACTATGAGTTTGATCTCTGCAAGATAGCCTGGATTCATACTGGGGAAACTCAGTCCTGCAAGCTGCCTCTTATATAACCAAAACAACAAATATGAATATGATATGCCACATATCTCAGAAGTGACAGTCCGGTCCAAACCTGTTACAAGTCATGCAAAAAACTGACCATGTTGGGCCACTGACCAAATCATGATAGGATCTCATCCTCAGTAGCATCTCAGTAAGTGAGATGTCCTAAAAATCACACAGATTCAACCTTGTTCACAGCGCCCACTAACTTGATGACCAACCAGGCATTCCTGCAACACAAGCTTAGCAGTACCAGGCTGATACCAGCCATTCATGTATTTGGTTCAGATTCATAGTTCTCTCTCTCATGTATTTTGGGATTGTTGATAATTTTGGATACATAACCAAACAAAATTTAGCATTTTTAAGGCAATATTTATAAGAGAACAGGTGGGTGAAGGAAGCTAATCACATGCTGAAGTCAGTAGAAATTTGTTTCAATAGGGACAAGTTTAATGCTTATTGATGTGAGAATATGTATGACTCCATGAGGTTATGTTTTGATTGATTCTATTTGGTCACACCATGTAAAGTGTTGTACAATATAATGGTGGAAGATGGGACATGTCAGCAGGGTTGTAAATGCATGACTGAGTTGATGTTTGGATTGGACTAGACATATATGATAAGCCAGAGTGTTGTTAGTGCATCATAACAGAAGATCTCCAGTCCCTAATGTTGATGGAGAAAATATCAGGTTTCCATGGCAACCACAGATTGTGTCCACCTGGTAGGGAAGGAGGTGTTGTATTTCCTGGAATACTTCTAGGCAAAGGCGAGGCAGCGGTGTGAGCCTGGTCCAACTCATAGGAACATCTGGAATATATTAATCACTCTGACCATCAGACACGAGTTAGTCTTGTTGCTCAGACAGAGATATACCTCAAGATTGACAACTTTCCAAAGACATTTTATCAAATCATGATCATTGTCAGTATGTCTCAATGATACAATTATCATCTCATTATGAACTGACTGAAATAATGTGGAAAGTTACGTAAAACCCCAAACAAATAAAATACAGTTATCACAAGGTTATTTATGTGAAAAACAAATCTCAGTAATTGTATATTTAAAAATTGACTATTATTGGTGATTAAATTTGATTTTATATCTGACTTTTCATGCAGAAAAAGTGATATACTGGGGTATTATTTTAGAGAGCTATATATGCTAAAGAATAGCTGTATATGTATCAGGTATTGGAACAGAAAGCTAAGCTAGATACTTTGGTATTGTTAGTTTAGTTTAGAAGTCAAAGCTGTTAACTGGAACATTGGTGTATTGATCAATGCTTTATACTGAGAGCATTATATTCTATAGCAAAAGTATAGAAAACAAAGAGCTCTGTAGACTTGGGTATTGGTATATAAATTGAAGCTACTAACTGAGGTATGGAGATAGAAGCAAACCTTTATATTGAGGTATTGAGATAGACACAAAGCTATGTAGTTGGGTATTGAGATAATTCTAAGCAAAGGTATACATACTAGGGTATTGAGATAGAAACAAAGCTATATACTGGGGTATTGAGAATCTCAATTTGAGATAGAAGTAAAGCTATATACTGGGGTAATGAGATAGAAAGCTATATACTAGGGTATTGAGAATCTCAATTTGAGATAGACGTAAAGCTATATACTGGGGTAATGAGATAGACGTAAAGCTATATACTGGGGTATTGAGATAGAAGCAAAGCTATATACTGGGGCATTGAGATAGAAGCAAAGCTATATACTGGTGTATTGAGATAGGAGCAAAGCTATATACTGGGGTATTGAGATAGAAGTAAAGCTATATACTGGGGTATTGGCCCAAAAAATAAAAGCTATATACTTGGGTTTTAGAATAGAAAGCATTATTGATATATATTAAGCAAAAGTTTGTACCGTGGTCTTAACACAGAGGAATTGGAATATAAAGCTATATACTGGGGTATTGGAATGAATATAAATCTATATACTGGGGTATTGGAATATAAAGCAAAGCTATATACTGGGGTATTGGAATATAAAGCAAAGCTATATACTGGGGTATTGGAATATAAAGCTATATACTGGGGTATTGGAATATAAAGCTATATACTGGGGTATTTCCGTATTTTTATGAAAACAAATATATACATATACATAGATGTGGATTCTAAAAAATGAAACCAAAACTATACTGAGAAATTTGTATGGAAATTGGAGGGTAGGGAGAATGCAGTTAATATTATACAATACTACCTAACCATGCTAATGTGGTATTGATTTCTATCAATTATCAAAATGATTGAAATCTATTAGGAATGAAGGAGTTTAACATCACAAGTATAATTTCTTTCTGCTTTGAGATAATTCAGGAACAATATTATATAAGAAGGTTGAAATGGAGATCAGATCGCATATCTGATTGTAATATAATTATTGTGATCAAAGCTAGAAATGGTTATAATCTGTGAGATCACCAAGATATATCTGTGAGGGGATTTGAAGGGTTAAGCTGTGCACTGTGATGTTGGGGGGCATGGATAATTCAGTAATGTAGCTAAATGCTAATTAAGGCTTTACGGCAATAGTCTTTATATATATATGAATGCTATTGAACCCTCTGGAGTGCTAGCAATAAAACTACTGACTGTGAGTGACACTTCAGCTACAGATTTTGCACTATATATAATATAGATTTCTATGTATATAAATATAGAATGTATAAAAAATGCAGGGATCAATATTTGACAAAAAAAGTGGGCCAGAAATGTTGACTGCTGATGAGTTATTAGCACAGTTGCATGGAGGAAACACTGCAAATGAGATGAGGAATGCCAAGATTGGCATTGTATTATCCCAAGAGAGATCTCTGCATTTACTTGCATTCCCTGCCATTGCTCAGACTTCAGTCCAGAAGAGTTGGCAAACATAAGTCATGTGATTGCAAGGTATATATACATCCTCATGGATCCTCATGTCTTCTCAGAAGCAAGATGAGCTCATGATTATGATGATCATAAACATTTCAGAATCCACAAAGAAAAAATGATCAAAGCAAAATGACAATGGCAAATACCAATTGTTAGAAAAAAAGGAAAGGAAATACATATTTATCATGTTTTAGTTTTCATACAATGACAGTACAAAATGTATTAGCCAGAAGGTATTCCCAGATTAGATTGTAAAGCTGGTCTCAGCAAAGATCCACCCACCCCTCCTGATCACTGCTGAACCCTGCTTGAACCTTCAATCTTACCTAAGCTATTAGTATGTGTACCCTGCAGACCCACCTGTGCTATCTCACTCCCACAAGTTCCTGTGTGGAAATTTTATTGACTCAATAGCTTATACTCAAACTATCAATCACATTAGTCTTCCTTATAAAATGCCTATCATATTTAACACGTTCTTTGCATCTCAGTTTTAATTTGTTCATTTCAATGAAGTGTTTGTCCAGAGATATCATCCTCAGATATTGCTGTTATAAAAAGGTAACTTTGTCAGGTTGCCATCAGCCATTGCTGTGTCTGACTGGAGGTCTAACCTTAGCCATGCTAATTGTTGTGTGACAGGAGGGTCTATCCTGAAGCATGCTAATTATTATGTGACAGGAGGGTCCAGCCTTAAACATGCTCATTATTATGTGACAGGAGGGTCTATCCTGAAGCATGCTCATTATTATGTGACAGGAGGGTCCAGCCTTAAACATGCTCATTATTATGTGACAGGAGGGTCTATCCTGAAGCATGCTCATTATTATGTGACAGGAGGGTCCAGCCTTAAACATGCTCATTATTATGTGACAGGAGGGTCTATCCTGAAGCATGCTAATTATTATGTGACAGGAGGGTCTATCCTGAAGCATGCTAATTATTATGTGACAGGAGGGTCTATCCTGAAGCATGCTAATTGTTATGTGACAGGAGGGTCTATCCTGAAGCATGCTTATTATTATGTGACAGGAGGGTCTAACCTTAAACATGCTCATTATTATGTGACAGGAGGGTCTATCCTGAAGCATGCTAATTATTATGTGACAGGAGGGTCTATCCTGAAGCATGCTAATTATTATGTGACAGGAGGGTCTATCCTGAAGCATGCTTATTATTATGTGACAGGAGGGTCTAACCTTAAACATGCTCATTATTATGTGACAGGAGGGTCTATCCTGAAGCATGCTAATTATTATGTGACAGGAGGGTCTAACCTTAAACATGCTCATTATTATGTGACAGGAGGGTCTAACCTTAAACATGCTCATTATTATGTGACAGGAGGGTCTATCCTGAAGCATGCTAATTATTATGTGACAGGAGGGTCTAACCTTAAACATGCTCATTATTATGTGACAGGAGGGTCTAACCTGAAGCATGCTAATTATTATGTGACAGGAGGGTCTATCCTGAAGCATGCTAATTATTATGTGACAGGAGGGTCTATCCTGAAGCATGCTAATTATTTTGTGACAGGATACTATTAGCTATGTGACAGGAGGGTCTCACCTTTGCTATGCTATTATCTATGTGACAGAAAGGTCTCACCTTAGCTATGCTATTAGCTATGTGACAGAAAGGTCTCACCTTAGCTATGCTATTAGCTATGTGACAGAAAGGTCTACCCATAGCCATGCTATAAGCTGTGACAGAACCTGTCATATTGCTGTTTACCTCTGAGCCCTCCTAGCACTCTAGATGTCTGTTGAATATAACAGATGTATGCGGTGGCAGCAGCAGATAGGGACATCAAAGCTCAACATATTTACCATTTAGAGATATGAAGCATGTCAGAGTCAGACAGAATGGATATAAGCAGACGCTTCCCTTGATCACAGCACCAATGTCTGTCATCAGCCTGGTCCACACATCTGCTTGGTCAGGTATTAAGTACTATTATCACTCAAATCCATTTTAAGCCTTGCTAATATTAAACTCAACGTGTGAAACATTTATTCGTTTCATATGTTTAGAATTATCAATACAGAATAAACTCCAGAGAAAAGCACAGGAATAACAGGTCAGGATGTGAACCTACAAGGTAGATTGGAGATTTTAGCTCCTCTCTTGGGGACAGGATTAAAGCAGAATTCAATAAAGGGGGAAATCTTAGCAGGGCTATGAGGGTGGGATACAAGGAAGGGGTGAGATCTTAGCAGGGCTGTGAGGGTGGGATACAAGGAAGGGGTGAGATCTTTGCAGGGATATGAGGGTGGGATACAAGGAAGGGGGAGATCTTAGGAGGGCTGTGAGGGTGGGATACAAGGAAGGGGGAGATCTTAGCGGGGCTGTGAGGGTGGGATACAAGGAAGGGGGAGATCTTAGGAGGGCTGTGAGGGTGGGATACAAGGAAGGGGGAGATCTTAGGAGGGCTGTGAGGGTGGGATACAAGGAAGGGGTGAGATCTTAGCAGAGCTGTGAGGGTGGGATACAAGGAAGGGGGAGATCTTAGGAGTGCTGTGGGGGTGGGATACAAGGAAGGGGGGAGATCTTTGCAGGGCTGTGAGGGTGGGATACAAGGAAGGGGTGAGATCATCGAAGGGCTGTGAGGGTGGGATACAAGAAAAGAGATGTGAACAAGTCTGTCAGGAATGGAATGAAGGCTGGAACCATGTTAAGGGGGTGAGATCTTTGCAGGGCTGTGAGGGTGGGATACAAGGAAGGGGGGAGATCTTTGCAGGGCTGTGAGGGTGGGATACAGGGAAGGGGGAGATCTTAGGAGGGCTGTGAGGGTGGGATACAGGGAAGAGGCGAGATCTTAGCAGGGCTGTGAGGGTGGGATACAGGGAAGAGGCGAGATCTTAGCAGGGCTGTGAGGGTGGGATACAAGGAAGGGGGAAATCTTAGCGGGGCTGTGAGGGTGGGATACAGGGAAGGGGGAGATCTTAGCGGGGCTGTGAGGGTGGGATACAGGGAAGGGGGAGATCTTAGCACAGCTGTGAGGGTGGGATACAGGGAAGGGGCGAGATCTTAGCACAGCTGTGAGGGTGGGATACAAGGAAGGGGTGAGATCTTTGCAGGGCTATGAGGGTGGGATACAAGGAAGAGGGAGATATTAGGAGGGCTGTGAGGGTGGGATACAAGGAAAGAGATGTGAACAAGTCTGTCAGGAATGGAATGAAGGCTGGAACCATGTTAAGATGATAACAGGGGAATATTCATTATTTCCTTAATTGATATTATGAAGAGGATGACGTTTGTAGATAAAATATGACGTTAACATGTAGAAAAGATGAAAACAACATGATCAAGTTTGATTACTTCCATTTATCACCCTTGTGTTATTACTATCTTTGCAATAGCAATATAAACATGAAGTTCACATTCAGGAGGAGCTTCTATTTGGTAATGCATAAAGGGATGCAATGAGCTCATGCTTGGTGATCTGTGAGTACATGGTGTGATATAACGGTCACATAAGAGGCAACTGCGACCATTTAAGGTCACGCACTGCCACCAAATAACTCCATTTATGCATGACAGAATGGTGTGTTGCTCAAGCTGTATATGAAATTTCACACAGAATATTGCTGTACATGCCCATTCCTTATTTGCCCATTGTATATTGGCTGTGAATGTTGTGTGATCAAAATGATAAAATGTTGAATGGCCTTTTACTGAGTTTATAGATTGTGTTAGATGTAAATGTAATAAATCAATTCTGTCCAAAATAGATGGAATCGGAGGTAATGAAATGGGTAAATACAACAGGTGTGACTGGGCATGATAATGGTCACGCTGATACATTGCAATTCTCATATACAGAGATCAGGCAGGGTCTCCATGTGACTGGAATGTGTCATATCAGAGATCAGGCAGGGTCTCCATGTGACTGGAATGTGTCATATCGGAGATCAGGCAGGGTCTCCATGTGACTGGAATGTGTCATATCGGAGATCAGGCAGGATCTCCATGTGACTGGAATGTGTCATATCGGAGATCAGGCAGGGTCTCCATGTGACTGGAATGTGTCATATCGGAGATCAGGCAAGATCTCCATGTGGCTGGAATGTGTCATATCGGAGATCAGGCAGGGTCTCCATGTGGCTGTAATGTGTCACCATGTGACTGGAATGTGTCTCCATGTGACTGGAATGTGTCATATTAGGGGTCAGGCAGGGTCTCCATGTGACTGGAATGTGTTATATTAGAGGTCAGGCATAGTGTCATATTATAGGGTATCAGGGTCTCTGTGTGACTGGAATGTGTCACATAAGGTATCAGGGTCTCTGTGTGACTGGAATGTGTCACATAAGGTATCAGGATCTCTGTGTGACTGGAATGTGTCACATAAGGTATCAGGGTCTCTGTGTGACTGGAATGTGTCACATAAGGTATCAGGGTCTCTGTGTGACTGGAATGTGTCACATTACAGATCAAGGTCTTTCTATGACTGGAATATCACAGTAGTGGTCCCAATGTCAATAAGTCAGACTGAGCAAATAAATTCATAAATACTTATCATTGTTAATCATGTCAGTGGCGTCATGTGGTCAGAAATCTGCGAGATTATGTACAGGTCAGGACTGGACTGATGATACACTGGGATCTTCAAGTTAGGAATACAATGTATGAATCTGTGGCATGTAAAGCAAACAAATGAGCTGCTGTATAAAAAGCATTTATGATTCATGAGCTGATGGTGCAAATGATAAATGAAAATATATTTCCTAAAAAAAGATATCTATGAGTGTTAGCTTGTAGGTCTGGGCTAACGACAGGGTCTGACTCTTAGCTGTGCTCTGGAGGGTATTGTTCAACTTCAACTTGTTAAACTTGCATTGATAAATTATTTAGTATCAAAATGAATAAATGAATACTCAATCACACAGAATTGCTGGTATGCACGTGGTAATTACCTTGTTAATTTGTAGGTTGAGCTTCAGTCTGGTTATGACTTCTCTCTGGTGCACTACAAACATGATGAAATAGGTTTATGCAATAACATATTAAAATACATTAATTATCAATGATGATTTCTACTGTCAATGTATGTTAGACTCAACATACCTGGCCAGCTTGCCATTAAATCTGATCTCTGATGTTCATGTTTATGCGTGACCAAATAGTAGTTTGGCAACAACTTTACATTGGAACAGATATGATGTATACTGCCACAAATCTATTCAATCAAATGCATTTATGCATGGCTTTAAACAAATTCAGGTCTACAAAGGTATTAATATAATGTCCCGATTGTGTTCTACAATATTCCATATTGTTGTTTTAAAGATAAGCTTAAAGATAAAATTGAGCTGCAATGTAATATTATTATCTAAACAAGTCCTAAAAACCTGGCATACACTGGGGGTTGTATGTAATTCTCTTATTTTATTGATTTAGTCAGGTAAAAGTGAGATGAAAAGTTTATTTTGGAGATACATGTTAAACTACTGATAATTATGTCAAATTTGTTATTTGAAAAATCTGTTATTATTATGAGTGTGGTACCACATTTATATTTATTTTCCATTTCAGCATTTTTAACTTATAACTTAAGATAATCATTTAGATATTTTTGATATATATACTGGTAAATATATACATGCATATTATTTATTTATGTGTAGAATCTATTTCAGCTCAGCAGAATAAGTATTTTCCTTAACCAGATATTCACGCCTTTTGAGTATTTAATTTTGTTAACCATCTTTGCCAACTGTATTGCCCTGGCTGTGTACACACCCTTCCCCAAAGGAGATTCCAACGAAATCAACAATGCATTGGTGAGTTTTGAAATCTTATTATAAATATTAGGGCAGTATAATACATTATTACTGACCCTCTTTGATATTTTTATCATTTATATTGATAATATTTCATTGTACTTGTCTGTGTTACTTGTTGATTCCTTTTCAGTTTAGACAAAAAAAATAGAAATATCAGTTCAATGTAATTAAGTGTTCAACTTGTCCGTGAAAAAGGACCAAGAATTCTGATCATATATGTCAAGAAATGCATGTTTGTATGTGTCGAACTTTATATTGTCTGGCACACTTGATCATGTTTATGTAGCCACACAATTTTCAGGAATATGAGTAAACGAAAAAAGATATATGATCGTAATAGTGAAAGTAAAAGGTTGAGAAAGGAGTATATATTTTCATAGACTTTGCGTAAACATTTATTAACAAAAAAACAAACAAACATATATAGGGTGCTGCTGTTCTCTGGTTATTAACCAGAAATAGTTTTCTTTAAATTATCATAATACTTTTTAGATTACCTTATACTTTACTTAAAAGAACAATAAAAAATGTGTTATCCCATAATTTGGAGGAATGGTATTCATTTTGGCATAAATGTTTATGAAGTGAAGGAAGATATATTTTACACAATAGAACCAACTGGGAAGGAGAAGAATTTTAAGTGAGGAAGAATACAGGAAGGGTTTTGATAATTGCATGTTGCTACATCTTAGATTAAAGTATCGTGTGTAGCTGTATTGAATATCTGGCAGACTGCTAGCATCAGCACAAGGCGGATGCTCTTTACCATATTCCACCCAGAGTGCACCAGGAAAATAATCTGGTGTTGTTTTCAGCAAATATGGTAAATTACCTATTGAAGCAATGCAATATCTTTTTACAGGCAAAGAGAAACACATTTGGATTTATTTTTCTCCTGTCAAAGCAGTTTCATATCAAACTATCACTGATGATTTGTGGTGTTATTAGCATTGATATGATGATACAGTTTCTCATATGAGCTGAGGCCCATTCATGAGGTCCTTCTAAATCTGTGACTGGGTGGGTTGCTCATGTCAAGGACCTGTGACATGACAATTAAGTGAGGCAGTCCTTTAACTCCTTCAAGTAGGTCTTGTCATGAGATGACTGAAATATTGGTGAATGTGACTTCATACACCAAACAAAACCAATGTTGAATTAATAGGATAATTACTGGTTTGTTTGTGCCTTACAAAGATGAATATATGATATATAACTACTGTGTGCAGTATTTTAAAACGCTGCATTGAGTTTTGGCACCTCTCTGTTCATGTCCATACTGCAGACATCTCTGTGATGGATTTTTTTCCACCTAGATGCCCAAGCATTATTTTTAAAACGTTTTACCTGTCGGTTATAGGATTTTTGTTTTTGAAGGTATCTGAGTAGGAGTTGGGTTATAACAGACAGGCATATTTCTGTAATCAAAAAACACATAGTGAGATGAGGCCAATGAATGCATGAAATCAGTGATATGAAAGGGGAGTCATATTTCAAAGGCCTAAGGGCATTTTAAGATGCATAAAGGCAATAACAAGTAACAATAAGGACAATATGGACGGGACACATGTAAAAATAGGTACTATATTGGAGGGACACAGGTAACAATAGGTACTATATTGGAAGGACACAGGTAACAATAAGTGCTATATTGGAGGAACACAGGTAACAACAATACAGACAATATCGCAGAAACACAGGTAACATCAAGGACTATATTGCAATGCTACAGGTTACAGTTTGGACATTATGGTAGTTCAGACAAAGTAGCAGGGGCAGAGGTAATAATAAGAAAACAGTAGAGCATGGATACAGGTAAAAATAAGTACAGTACTGCAGGGATACAGGTAACAATAAGAACAGTACTGCAGGAATACAGGTGACATTTAAGGACTATGCTGCAGGGATACAGCTAGCAATAAGGACAATATGGCAGGGATACAGCTAGCAATAAGGACAATATGGCAGGGATACAGCTAGCAATAAGGACAATATGGCAGGGATACAGCTAGCAATAAGGACAATATGGCAGGGATACAGCTAGCAATAAGGACAATATGGCAGGGATACAGCTAGCAATAAGGACAATATGGCAGGAATACAGGTAGCAATAAGGACAATATGGGAGGAATACAGGTGACATTTAAGGACAATATGGCAGGGATACAGGTGACAATAAGGACAATATGGCAGGGATACAGGTAACAATAAGGACAATATGGCAGGGATACAGGTAACAATAAGGACAATACTGCAGGAATACAGGTGACATTTAAGGACAATACTGCAGGAATACAGGTGACATTTAAGGACAATATGGCAGTGGCAGTCTGACATGAGACGGGCCTTGCATCTTCTGCTGTGCAGGTCAGTCAGTGTAACTACCCCCACAGAGCAGCAAGTTTGCCATTCAGGGTCGACAGACTTTAGCTTTGAAGAATGTTCTCACCTCACATCATGAGGTTGGGCTTTTGAGGGCATCCTGATTATGTGTATGGTGACATGGCTGTGGCGATGTGGACCAGGAGAAAACTGGCTTCTCTCTGCCTTTACTGGCGGTGTGAGGAGACCGCTGCTGCTACTGCTGCTGCTGCTGCTGGTGTATGCTGCTTCCCTGCCTGCATCTGGGTCAATATAGAAACGCCAGGTAGCACAGGTAGCTCTGCAGGGAGGGCGGCAAACCACAGTGCCACATCAAACCTCCCCGTAGAAAAACATGACCACGATAAACTGGGACACCTCATCAGAACCACCTATGTCTTGTATATGTAAGGTTATTTCACTAAGCAGGGATTTGCTGTGATATCTTAACATTCCAGACTTAGGTCTCCTAGTGTTCTTAGAGGAGTGCTAGGCAATTGCGAGACTTTAATGATGTGATTTGCCGATTTAAAGCTTTTGCCATGACGAAAGGATTTGTGAACAATGGCTGAGTTGTTGGGTAACTTGATTCAACCTCCTGACCCTTCACTTCAAAGTCAAGTGCCGTTATCGCAAAGCTCGCTCAGTTTGAGCAGAGTCAGAAAGCCTCTGGCTGTCAAGTCATAAATTGTTCTGCTAGACCAGCCCAGAGTTCTATAGAAAGGTAGGCTGCAGCTGCAGACACTTGTTTGGCTCACATGATGGGGACACGCTGCAGCAAAACATCAAGCCACTGAGGCTGCTGCAGACCAATCTTGTCACAGAACATACAGCATGTACAACATAATGACATGGCAGCTGTGTATTATTTACTTCATCACATTCAGCTTCATTACTATTCCACCATCACATATTCTACCATTCACACTGAGACCCAACCTAAAACAAAGACAAGCAAGACAAAACACAGCTTATTGAATGGTGGAGGAAAGACACATTTTTTTTTAGGAAACATGGTTCGAGCTATGCAAATAAAATTGTCACCATAATCACAGATAATTTATGACATTTATGTCAATGATAATACTCAATGAGCAGATAACATAAAATAAATGAATCAAGGGTAATCGTCAGAATGACACCACTTTATTTTTGAATGCTTGTATTAGTTACTTAACTGCTAATGCTCATATGTTTAATTAATCACCATCCCAAATGTGTAAATTTTAATGTTATATTTGTGAGAGGTATAGCTAATTCCTTGCCCATAGAACATGTACAAGAGACATTCCATAGAAATAGCATTAGCACACTCCTCATAATATCTAAAACATGGAAGTCCTGTTGTTTTTTGGAGATTTTTCTTTTCTTGTAACCAGTGTTGAGAGAATAGCATGGTGTATCAAATAGGTCCAGATATATCTTTGTTATGCTTGCTGATATTTTGTCACCTGGTGAGTGGATTAGTGGAGAAGTTATGAATGATAAACATGTAACAATGTGGATGATAATTAATTTCAGGCTGCGTTCAATCTTGGCTTGCCCTGCAGCATACAAACACATCAATGGCTTTGGACCAACAGTCACCTCCAAACTTCTATTGAGTCCCGCATAGTATTGCACACTTCGTCAATGTTGTTCATGCCCACTTATTAAATAAATGTGATTTTTTCAGTCACACATGGTCACACATGGTCACACATGGTCACACATGGTCATACATGGTCACACTTGGCCACACATGGTATTTATATATATTTATACATATATTTATACCACATGAGTATCCTGCATGACTTGATATAGTCACACATTCTCGTGATTGACTAGATATCGTGGCGGGGACTGACAATGTTAACATTCATAACGCTGTGCTGGCATTGATCTGTTGGCTTGTATGTGTGAGCTTGGGCTGTTTTACCCACACAAAGTCAACCTTTACTTTTTGGCCTGCATTTTGATGACCACTCGAGGTTTCTACAAATAACGTCACCACAACCTATGTGGCCAAGCTTTTGTGCTCGTAAATAATGGCCAAAGAAAATATTTACCTTTTTGTTGGCAATATTTCCATATTGATCAAGCAAAGGTGTGAAAGCGTGTTGAGTTTGCTGCTTATTCGGTTACGTATTAAAGAAGTTTGAGAAGTGTTTAAGTATTTAAGATTGCTGAGCATGGCCCTTGAGACTGTCGGCTTCGCCTGTCCACATGGCAGCTTTGTAATAGCGCCACTGGAGGTGCATTAATTGTGCAAAACATTAATTCAAGGATAAGGAACAGTTTATGTAGTGCTTTAAGTCTGCGGCTGATCCAACCATTGATTGCTGTCAACACCTTTGCTGCTTACTCAGTCATTTAAAGTTGTTTTTTCCCTTATCTACTTTAATAGAAAAAGTCAGGGTCGAGATTAAAAAGACTGAATGCCTATCATTGGCAATGCAAAATGAACTCTGTGAGACGGGTAATCGAGCTGATAGAATTGTTAAAATAGAGGGATTTGTAAAGCATTCAATGGCAATCAAGCAGTGGGTGCCAGTCAATGTTCCATGAGGCTACCCATGTCAACAATATAGGCACATAGCTTGTCATATATGTGTGTGTGTTAACTTCAGCATGATATCTTAATTGATTCCAACAAAAACCCATACAGGATATGAATCATTAAACTTGACAGCCACCAAACTTATCATCAGATTAGTAAATATATATGATGCTGATATGAAAAACGAATGAATAACGATTGTTACGGAAGGTCAATAATTACTCACTGTTGTGTGATGAAAGCATGATCAATAGACATCTGCAGTTCTTGAATAATTTAATAACTTTAATATTACACACTCGTATTATTGATTTGATAATATTTTTAACATATGTCTGAAATGAAAGGGTGTAGTCAGTTTTATGGCATTGACATCATAAACATTATCCAAAAACCAGAAGCTTATGCCTATTTTCCATAAAAATTTCCTTTGGTCTAATTATGTTTTCTTTTTGATACAGAAGGGGAGTCCATTTTTCACACACTTCATACAGAGACCGACATAGCTTTCTATTTCAATTCAATGATGCTGGTATGTTTAGTACAATGTAACAGAAAAACAACATTAAGCAGTAGAGATAATATATATATATATAAGATTATCATTATGTGGCACTATTTTGGTCACTCCTAGTTTTCTCAGACTAAAATTTATCAGCAAAAGATTTTAGTGACTAAATATTTGGACCATGCAAGGCTCAAATTACATAGAGGTGATCAGGACAAACCTTTTGTCTAACATAAAAATGTAAAGATGTGATTGAGTTACCATAATTGCTTTAATGGTTAAATAATACAGACATTAATTTTCATTCCAGAAGATGATAAATCTCCATGTACATATTTAAGTGAGATATTATTATCATGATAAAAAAGAAAACAAACAGTGTGTAAATTGAAAATGCATTTATCAAGATAAGCATAAAGATTTGATGACTGGTGAGATCCCACATTCTTCACATGCTCTGGTGGCCCAACTGGGCAACCAACATTTTTCTCTTTATGTCAAGGCCTGAACGGATCAGAATTTTTTAACAAATTTTGATAGCCTCAGTTGCTCTGACCACACCAATAGTCTAGAAAACATCATTAATTAGAATTTAACATGAGAACTAGATGGACATAATCCTTATCAGGGCAGATACTTGTTGATCTCTTTGGCAAACAAATATATATGTTCCTGACTGTTGAATGTTATGATAGGCGGAATATGCGAAAGCCATTCAGGAGCTTGTTCGTCTGAGCTGAGCAAACTATCCCACCACCTAAACCATATTTACTTTAAACTTGACTGGCCAATCCACACGCTTACTGTGTGTATATTGGGTATTTCTTTATCTGCTGACAAACATGGCGTGTGCCTGACAGAAAAACCAACTTGGAGAGCAACAGATCTGTTCTGAGAGATTCTTTAAATCAAAACTTGCTCATGAGTCTCTGCACTAATCTTATTATCTGTCTCATTATTATCACATTGACAAAAGAGATGGCCATTTTATTCTGAAAAATTGCAGCATAAGTTTAGACACAATGATTGATTTGTGATTTTGGTTTCAAGCATATCAGGCTACATATATGCCTTCTGGTGGGAGAAAAGTTATATTTTGTGAGGGCATGTTTGTTGAGGCTGTGACCAGACTGAGGGTGAGATGTGTGTAGTTTAAACCATTATTGACTTGTCCCCCACCATCTGATCACTCTGCATATCCAAAAACAGAAAGTCTGGATCATTGATAGCAGCTGATTGCCACTAAATTAGCTCATTGATTTGTTTGATGTGGTAAAGCGGCGGTATGGGTGACAAAGTGGGGTACAATGTTACATGCCTTCTGGTCTCCTCACACCAGCCTGGCGCTCTTCTCTACATTCACTCAAACAAAATGCCATTATGAAAAGGACAGTTCTTTAGCTTTAACATTGTTGAAGAACTGAACTAGACAGTTTTGCTATCATTTAATTTCACACAAATTAGTTTGCCATCTTCCAAGTCTGGACTTTTTTTTTAAATATCAGATCTTTTCAGAGTTTTTTTTTTTAACTAGGAATCAAAATGATACCATAATGCTTTGCTGGGTGATCATACCACCATCTAACATGGTCACAGTTTTATTTGACAAATGCCAGTTCAGACTAGACTGAATTTTAAGGGAGTTGCTGTTCAGAAAGAATGTCTGTAGGTCCTCTAGTACTTTCCAAGGAAGGATGGAAAATTGCCACATCATCAGAGGATCTGTGGCTCACAACCAAGAGAAATATACATACATACATACATACAGGCATGGAACACTCAGACCACTCCATAAAATATGCTACACTTCGTCTAATAAATAAATGGAAATATTCCTTTGGGATAAAAAATAGAATTAGAAAAAGTAAGGTTTGAGACAACGTTAGTCTATCCCTGAGATTTATGGCAGTGAAACCCTCCAGGCAGAAGCATTATCTGTGAGTGTTCTGTGGCACTGACTGGAGAGACTTTCAGGTTTCCTGTTTTCCTTGGCTTGGTACATTTGAACCATACAGAGAACGACTGCACTCAATTTATCCAAGTCAGTTATATAGCCATGCTTTGTGTGCTTGTGTCTTTTAAGGATGATCAATAGAAAGACGTCAAAGCTATAATGTTTAAAACCATCCAAGGCAGTTAAATGTCTCCATGATATTATCCAGTTTTTCATGTTTTTGTTGTCGATTTTTTTTTTAAATATATGATTTTGTGTGATATATCAAATATGACCATATTGTGTGACATGCAACTGAACCATTCTGCATGACATTCCACACTGTATTTTTTCAGATTTAGAAGAAAAAAGGTTTAGCAATATATAACAAAAAAACAGAGAAGTGATGAAAGAATGGGTGTATTTCTGATACAGACTGTGATTTATTCTGATTTATTCTACAAACTTGTGCTGTATGAGAATCTAAGTCTACGGACAGAACAGAAAGTATGAGACATCCAACTTCCCACAGAGTAGGTTGATGATGGCCAGAATTCTTTAATTGTACAGTTTACTTGCTCATTTACAAAAAGATAACTTGAAAAAAATATAATAGTATAATTGGGAATCAGTTCAAGGCATTGATCATTTTGGTTATAAAAAACTGCTTAAAATTTCACATTATCTTGATTTATTTGGCATTTATGAAGTTGCAAGATGGGTATATCTTATGAGTCATAAGCACATTAAGTATTGTTGCCAATACTATAACCATGATGAAATATCCAGGCATGAGACTGGCGAGTGTCTCTCAACTCTCATTCTGTAAAACAAGCACACCAGCCATACTTTCACATTTGTTTTTTTTTTCTATTTTTTTCTATTTTTGATGATCTTTGCAATTATATAAGGTAAGAGGGTTATTTTGGCTGTACCATGCTCATTATATGTCACAATCATGCTGATTATTTGGGGATATAGGAGTAATGAGGCTTTCATGTTCACCATGATTTCTAAGGGTTATTTTAAGGTTGATATCCTGAGACCAGGGTTTTATAATCCTCCTATTCAGGCCAGGATATAAGTTATATGTAAACACACTGAGGGCCTTCTGCCTGTGTTGAAGCTTGTTTGTATGAAAATACACCCTACACATTTTATACCCCTGTGTACAATGGCTGTTGAAATAAATTTGGCAAGGATTGGCTGATATCTTTCCTCTAAGACAGCAACTCTGGTTTATGCTAGAGTTGTTTAACAATCCTGCCGAATGTGGTATCCCTGGTCTCCTCCACCTGAGTCACAAAAATAGAACATTTAGGGTTGAGGGCAGGGAAAACCTCTTTTAACTAAATAAGTCAAAAATTGATTGATTTGTGTCATTTTAAAGGCTTTAGGGTTGTGTGGAGAATGACCTTGATGAGGTGAATAAGTCACATGTATGTAGCAGAGTTTAAGACCCGGTAGAGGTCTCGACATAGCGCCAAAGTTTCTGACCTGGTAGAGAACTCGACTTAGCACCAGAATTCCTGACCTGGTAGAGGTCTCGACATAGCGCCAGAATTCCTGACCTGGTAGAGGTCTCGACATAGCGCCAGAGTTTCTGACCTGGTAGAGATCTTGACTTAGCACAAGAATTCCTGACCTGGTAGAGGTCTCGACTTAGCACCAGAATTCCTCACCTGGTAGAGGTCTCGACATAGCGCCAGAGTTTCTGACCTGGTAGAGATCTTGACTTAGCACCAGAATTCCTGAGCTGGTAGAGGTCTCGACTTAGCGCCAGAATTCCTGACCTGGTAGAGGTCTCGACTTAGCACCAGAATTCCTCACCTGGTAGAGGTCTCGACATAGCGCCAGAGTTTCTGACCTGGTAGAGATCTTGACTTAGCACCAGAATTCCTGAGCTGGTAGAGGTCTCGACATAGCGCCAGAGTTTCTGACCTGGTAGAGATCTTGACTTAGCACCAGAATTCCTGAGCTGGTAGAGGTCTCGACATAGCACCAGAGTTTCTGACCTGGTAGAGGTCTTGACATAGTACCAGAGTTCCTGACCTGGTAGAGATCTCAACATAGCACCAGAGTTCCTGACCTGGTAGAGGTCTCGACATTGCACCAGAGTTTCTGACCTGGTAGAAGTCTTGACATAGCTTGTCCGTTGACTTGCACTGTGTTTAGACAAGACTAAGATGTCTTTTGCCATCATGGCTTGTGGGTACAGACCTGCTTAGGGCACTGCCGGGTGATGGCCAGTGCGCCAAAGGAAATTTGATCTTGTGGCAAGATACAGTGAGATCAGCTAATATGATCGGTTCTCTGTGGCCTGGTAGAGTGGGGGCCACACCATTGGCCCTGCCCATTGATTTTCAGTTACACTATGCCATTTTTGGACAAATAAACTTCCATCCTCAGTCCCAGAAATATTGTTTCCATTTTTTTTGCACACAAGTAAAGGGAGCTGTATTTTTGTGTGTCTATCCTAATCAGAGACCAGCGCCATCTTTGACAGCCACATATCCTGCAATACTGAACAGACTCAGAGATAAATGTGTAAATCTCTTTCTGACAGTTAAATGGTTCTCTGCAATTGCAATATTTACAAATATTAGAAGCTCAAGTGGGAAGTGAGCCAGTGGATGGATCAGAGGGAGTGGGGAGTAGAGTCATCTGGTTTTGGCAGGAGAATAAGAGAAAATGGGATGTGAAATTTTGCTTCATGTAGATTTTAATATGGGAAGGTGACACAGTGGTTTAACGATAGTAGCCAGTCAGAAGTTTTATTTTTTGTTAATAAAAAATCACCACCAGTAGCTTGGAATAAAAGACAATTTGAAAAGTCACATTGTTGATGAGTTCCTAAAATTGAATATCTGGAAAATAGTAGAGAATTGTCCCAAAAAGCAGTGATTTCAATTATATGCAGGAGTTCTATCAAATCTTTTCAAAAGTCCAGTAATGTGGTTGCAGATGAATCCAAATGCCACAAAAATGTATTTTTTCCGTGTGCATAAGAAGTCTCTTGACAAATGATGTATGATTTTCATCTTTGTAGCTTTCAGATGTGGAAAACTTATATACCTCTCTCAGATTTATTTCTTAAAATTATCTTTTCTGAACCAAGGCTATAAACAAGATAAACCAGACAAGAAAAAGCCTTTTTTTATCAGGGACACAAGATGGTGCAAATGAGAAAGCTGTCTGTGTGAAACTAGCCAGATACACCTTAACAGCAGAATGCACTACATGGAAGATTGGTCCCACCGGTAGATTGGATTCTATTGAGATCAGGCCTGATGGTGAACAGCAAAATTGATATAACGTAGATCCCAGTAGTGTGATTTTGCGCCGCGAGGGTCACCGTTAAAGACACTTTACTGTTGGCGCCATGCTGGCATTGTCGCTGGAGAAAGCAGACAATTTTTGTATAAACTATAGAGATGCTGGTGGCCACAATGAACCATGAGGTGTGATTAACCAATCCATGTGTGATAAAACCATTTTGAAAGATATGAGAAAAAAAATAATGATAAAATCTTTATAGGTGTGAGAAACAAAAAATGATCAGATAGATGTGATAAACTAAATAAATGTTAAGGAAATGACCAGCCCAGGTGTGATGAAGAAAACAATACTTTAGAGGTGTAACAACCCAGGTCCGGGTTGAATAGCTGTGATAAACCAGGACTAGGCTGGTTAAGTGTGATAGCCAAGTACCAGTGATCACAGATATATCACAACTGTATGGCGGACGTCTGCCTGATCCTTCCTGCGTCTTAGCAGCCAAAGAGATGCAGCTCATTTTGGTTGTCATGGCAACAATGCCATGTAGACATCAGGTATACCATTGTCTACTACTTGTGTCTACTATTTCAGTATACAGGTGTCATCCGATGTCCTTATTGACAACCTTGGCTGCTATATTTGACATCTGCCATTTCTATTTAGAGCCCATTATAGCCCAGGGATAGGGTTGTTCACACATTATCATAACAATATAAACCCAGTTGGCCTTGCTGAATATTGATCTGATCGTTGCTTAGAATGTTAACTTATAGAGACACATGGCGCTCATTTTCTACCTAATAATTTAGACCATTCAAATTAATTTCAAAATAAGATATTTGAAGAAGATTTTCAATTTCAGTTCACAAGCTGACGGAATATATGTTATAAAGGAGGTCATGCAAGATCATATGTAGGTCATGGTCATGAAATGAGGTCAGACAAGGTCAAAGTTGCCTGACTGCTGTGTATGACTCAATGTCATGTTCATTTTGAAGTTTGGGCTAAACAACTGAATGGCAAGGGAAGATGTAAAAGTCTGGATGTGGGTAAGAGGAATGGTTCAATAAAAGACATTGGCTTATGACTTGGATAGCTTGGGACAATGTCGTAGGGGACCCATCTTATCTTTGCTTCACAATAAGCGATCAATAGACAGTGGTGGTCTCAGGAGGTACAAGAGCTCTCGCCTGACACCAGTCAAATGAAGTATAGTTGTAGCTGTGGCCAAAAGCCCCAGTGAGACCCGGGTTTCCTACCACAAGGGGCAGTGTCCCTTCGGTCTGGACCATGTCGGTGACCAGTCAATTGTAAGGGTAAAAGGCTCGTAAAAGAGGATAAGTGAGAGATGTAGGAGGCCCCATTAGAGAGGGGACAGGTCATGTAAGTAGTGACATCTAGTGGCAAGGTGTGCATGTCTCAGATACTACCAGCCTTTATTGATTGACACAGGGGTAGGGGCATATTTAAGTAAACATCCTTTCTTCCAGAGCTCAAGGATTTGTTAATTATTGATTGGCAGTATTGTGATAATATTTGAGTTGCCATCTGCTTGCCTTAGCGTGTCCACCTGCAAGTTTCTGCTCCCTTTGGTGAAGTTGTCATTGTACATTTGTATAGAAAGCTCTTGTTGAATAGGTTCTCGAGTTTGTTCTGAATTGTCACCATGTGGAACTATCAAAGAACCTTCACAGCAACTCATGGTCATTGGCCAAGCTCATTAAATGATAACAAAATCCACACTGTGATTTGATCTTTGACCACAAACTTGACCTCTGGGAATGTAGTAGATTTTCAACATAAATGTGTTGGAGTGTGTTGTGCAGGACCTTACAGAAGTGACACCACAAATGACTTAAATTTCAGAGTCGCAAACGATTTAAGTAACCAACTTATGAAGCACCTAGACTCAAAAAGGAAAATGTTTCTCAGATTTTGTGTAATCTTTGAACTTGAAGATTGATATATTTGTTAGGAGGGAAAGAATTCAGTGTATGAAGGTGGAGTAAACAAGAGACGTAAGTGATGGTGGTGGACAGAGTAAAGATAGCAATGTGATGTGTGAAGGTGGTGGAAAGATGTTCACTTTGCAAAGTGACAACAGACTAATGGACACGGCTCTCACGGTTCAGTCATGAGCAATGGCGAGAGGAAGGACGGCCAAATACGCCACATCCACCAGGCATCACCCACTAGAGGTCACTGCAGATAGCTAGGACCAGTCAAAAGTAGCATAATCTGACGGGTCGCACAGCTTGCCCCAGTGCCCCCTTGTGGCGTCAACGGGTGATAATATTCTTGGCGTCATTCATGGCGAGCCTCGGAACCTATCCGCTTCAGACAGATGTTCCCTGTGGTCGATTGCCCTATATGAAATATGAATGCTCAACCAAACGACTCGCCAAAGTTGTTTGTGACCGCAAGACAAGTGACCTGAAAAACGCAATGACTTGCACCAGAATGGGATCTTACAGCATTTATGGGATTAGGTCAGAAGAAATAAAGGAATGTTTCTGCACTTGTGCCAAAGATGGATGACCACGGCCGCTCCCTTTTATCCGGTGCTTCAGGATTTCAGATAATTTTTCATGAAATATTGCAGATTGACTTCATTCCAGTAACAACGTTTGATAAAATGCTCATGGAGGTGACGGTTTTGTGGCGGTCTTGCTCAAACCTCCAGTTTCCCTGCATAAACCCATGCTAAGCATTGTAATAGGGCTGTTGAACATTTTCTTGGCAGCATCGTTGCTTTCTTTCATGATATTGTAATGTACGGCTAGGCATCTCCACTATGTTTACACGGGGATCAATCTTAGCTTGACAAAAATGGGCCATATTGGCTGTGTATCATTTAGGCTTAACTCAGTTAGCATATGATAATGTACGTCAACTGATTGCCGAGACTGGCCATAACACTGTCAAAAAGTGCTTTACAGACGCGATGGTAATGAGATATTTACACAGGAACACTTAGCAATGCCATACGCTGCTACGAGCTGATTGTTATATTTCTGATCAGCGACACAAAATGGTTTCGCATTGCAGAACTGTAAACAGTTGTCATACAAAATACTGCATAGAGGAATCCCAAAGGGACTATTATAGAGATGAGTACACAGCCGGCTGGCCTTGTCTACCCAAGACAAAAACCAGAACAAGTGTTTCTACTGAGAGAACACTCCATCAGTAGGATGATCGCATTAAAATGATGCTTTCTGAGCCAGAATGTTCATGTTAATATGATGATTTCCGAGCCAGAATGTTCATGTTAACATGATGATTTCAGAACCAGAATGCTCATGAATGTTAACATGATTTCTGAGCCAGAATGCTCACGTTAACATGATGCTTTCTGAGCCAAAAAGTTTATGTTAAAATGGTTCTTTTTCTGCCAGAATGTACACATCAAAATTATGCTTTCTGTGCCAAAAGGCTCTTTGGGCCAGGCTTGAAATGAAAAATGGTATCAGAACTGAGTAAATAGCATCAACATGATATGATGATCATTTATGATGATAACAATAAACAAAGGTTTTTTTGCCAGAATAATCATAATAATATCACTCAAATAGCATTTCACAAGTGTCAAATATTGATTAAAATGTTAGTATAGAATATAGTTTTCTCAGAATGTTTCCATGGAAATGTTAATAAAAACTCATATTTGAAACTATATAATATAATCAGAGGAAGATTGTTTATGTCAATGATAACAAATGCTCTAGATATGTTAAATATGTGGAAGTTAAAACATATTTATGAGTGTTCATAATAAAAACAAATAGGACTCTCTCTGTGATCAAATTATGAAATGTTGCCATCATCCCCAGCCCTCCCCACATAAAACTTGATATATATTGCCTGTACTTCCCCATGAAGACACTGGGCCAACTGTGTATCTTATGATGTATGACGCAGACAAATCATGGCCAGTGCAAAGCAAAACATCCCTGAAAGGAAATGCTTCAATGAAGGCATTGTTGTGAGGTTTGTTGACCTTTTATCCACAGCTATTAATCTGTTGTATAAGTATTTATTTTCTGCATGTGATGGGATGCATAATTTGGTTATAAGAGGATATGGGGGACGAAATGAGAGCGACAAGGGGCATAGGAGATAAAGAGGAAAGAGAGAAAGCGAGGTGGCCCGGCCTGGTCCCTTGTGGGCTCCCACAATGCCCTGATGGGCAAACCAGCCTGCTTCCAAGCCGGCAATGGTGTTGTAGCTGCAAAGGCAGCCAATCTGCAAGGTAATGAGGTGAGACAGAACCGTGCAGCAGGGCCGTTTCTAATATGATTTGGTGTCACCCTGTAGCTTCTAGGTCTCTGTGCCATGTCACACCAATATGCAACCATCCATTATAGTTGATACATAGCCTGGCTAATAATTGTGATCCAATGTAAGCATCCATTACAGTTGATACCACAGCCTGGCTAATAATTGTGATCCAATGTAAGCATCCATTACAGTTGATACCACAGCCTGGCTAATAATTGTGATCCAATGTAAGCATCCATTACAGTTGATACACAGCCTGGCTAATAATTGTGATCCAATGTAAGCATCCATTACAGTTGATACATAGCCTGGCTAATAATTGTGATCCAATGTAAGCATCCATTACAGTTGATACCACAGCCTGGCTAATAATTGTGATCCAATGTAAGCATCCATTACAGTTGATACCACAGCCTGGCTAATAATTGTGATCCAATGTAAGCATCCATTACAGTTGATACACAGCCTGGCTAATAATTGTGATCCAATGTAAGCATCAATTACAGTTGCTACCACAGCCTGGCTAATAATTGTGATCAAATGTAAGCATCCATTACAGTTGATACCACAGCCTGGCTAATAATTGTGATCTAATGTAAGCATCCATTACAGTTGATACCACAGCCTGGCTAATAATTGTGATCCAATGTAAGCATCCATTACAGTTGATACACAGCCTGGCTAATAATTGTGATCCAATGTAAGCATCCATTACAGTTGCTACCACAGCCTGGCTAATAATTGTGATCCAATGTAAGCATCCATTACAGTTGATACCACAGCCTGGCTAATAATTGTGATCAAATGTAAGCATCCATTACAGTTGATACCACGGCCTGGCTAATAATTGTGATCTAATGTAAGCATCCATTACAGTTGATACCACAGCCTGGCTAATAATTGTGATCCAATGTAAGCATCCATTACAGTTGATACCACAGCCTGGCTAATAATTGTGATCCAATGTAAGCATCCATTACAGTTGATACCACAGCCTGGCTAATAACTGTGATCCAATGTAAGCATCCATTACAGTTGATACCACAGCCTGGCTAATAATTGTGATCCAATGTAAGCATCCATTACAGTTGATACATAGCCTGGCTAATAATTGTGATCCAATGTAAGCATCAATTACAGTTGCTACCACAGCCTGGCTAATAATTTTGATGTAATGTAAGCATCCATTAGCTTGGCTAATAATTGTGATCCATTCATTTCAGTGCAAGGATATGAAGCCTGGCTTTGGTCATTATTCTTCATTTGTAGCATACAGCATATCAAATTATTTCTTGTAGCAATTATTTCCCATATCTGATATTGTGAAGGAAATATTGTTAACTTGATCAATGCTGTGATAGTAGATGTAGTACAGTGAATGGGCCGTGTAGATTGATGAATTATTGAACACAGATTGCAAATCCTTTGCAAAATGTAAGCGTGGCCATTGATGCGAGTCTCACTTGGACTGAGTTGAGCTGTCCCAGATGGTAGGAACATCATATTAGCATGATCAAGGAGAAGTTTGGAGGTAGTCAGGAGCTTGCTTGTTATGACAACATATTCCCATCAGATCACAAACAGGAACAATACTAGGTAACCCAATTAATTGTGGCATCCCCTAGTCTTTAATAACAGAATCAAACACTTTAGTGCTTGAGGGATTCATGGAGGATACAAATAAGAATCAATAAATGACAAAACAGATTTCTTTTATATGTACTTGTAAGCTATATGCTTGGTATCTGCAAAGAGGCACCCCAAGGACAGTGGGGCCTTCAGATCAGACTCCACTGGCCACACTCCGTGCTCTCCCCACCCCATCTCATTGCTTACAATAGATAGCACACTCTACATTTCAATTATGATAAAATCACCACATATATATATTGCATGTATTACAGGTTTGATGATGAGGATATTTTATATAAATATATGCAATTTCATAACAAAGATAGCTGGTAATTTGGGATATCATTATTCACTATAATTAAGAATCGACCCCGACCTTCATGACCAGTAATTGTGGGCCGATTGAATTAAGAGAGTGAAGGAATGTGCAGGTATTATGAAGTAGGTACGCATGATGGTCTGTTGTATAAGTACAGCCGCATGGCACATAGCAGTTCAGGTGGGTAGATAGTCATGAAATGCTATCGCACTGGAATCCATCCAGAATCTTTAGCCAGCAAAGTGAGAGACTTGTAGGAAAGTGGAATGCTGTGCAGTTGATATAAGACTCAGGCAGGGCCGTGAATGACATAACAACCTCCAGAACTTTTTAACAGGGAATGTGATTTTTTTCCCTCACGGCACCTCATCTAGGAGTTTATATTTATCCTAATGAGTCCCGTCCACATGGATTTCTAGTCTTCAAACTCATCCTCAAAAATTGACCTTTATATTGTATTATCTTGCAATTTTATCTTGTATTTTTTCAACTCCAACCTCTTCATTTAAACTGTTCATGTTTAATTTTATTATTTATATTTACAATGATCCTCATCACTGCTCCACAGTCTGTTGATAACGTTTTTTGATCAAGAAGGTAGTTTAGTAGTTAGCATGAGGAAGGTATTATAACACAGCCCAGCCAATAATAAAACACACCTGTTCCTCTGCTACCATCATTAAACTGTAGTTGCTGGACACAATGGCATAATTCCAGCCAGCCTGTGCATCATTCATCAGTCATGTCACAACATCAGTATGGTTACCAAGAATTGTGACCAAAGAAGTTCACTTTAACACTCTTCAATCTATGTTTGAAGATTTTAACCCCAGTATATCCAAATGACAGAACTCATGCCACACATATTTCATGGCAAAACTGTATCATTGCTGAACTGTATGTTTCAATGGTGCTTTGAAATATTGCAGCAGAAATTGGTTTATGCCCTGTCACAAGCATTTTGAAATTTTGAGGTTCAAATAAATCCCAGAATTTGAGCCACAAAATGATTTGTTGTTTTATATTATTACACAAAAACTTGAAGCCTATTGGCATGTATTTATTTTTAATGCTTTTTGGCATATAAACTGTCATTTCAAAGAAATGTATGATATCCTCATGTCATATAAATCTTATAAGCCAAGATTTGGGGCCAGTATTACATCAATGCTAATGGAATGAGCACCTTATAAATCACTGATAGAACCAGCCACTTTGTAAATCACTGATAGAACCAGCCACCATGTAAATCACTGATAGAACCAGCCACCTTGTAAATCACTAATAGAACCAGCCACTTTGTAAGTCACTGATAGAACCAGCCACTTTGTAAATCACTGATAGAACCAGCCACTTTGTAAATCACTAATAGAACCAGCCACTTTGTAAATCACTGATAGAACCAGCCACCATGTAAATCACTGATAGAACCAGCCACCTTGTAAATCACTGATAGAACCAGCCACCATGTAAATCACTGATAGAACCAGCCACTTTGTAAATCACTGATAGAACCAGCCACCTTGTAAATCACTGATAGAACCAGCCACTTTGTAAATCACTGATAGAACCAGCCACTTTGTAAATCACTGATAGAACCAGCCACCACGTAAATCACTGATAGAACCAGCCACCACGTAAATCACTGATAGAACCAGCCACCTTGTAAATGCCTGATGGCAAAAAGTATGTAACATTGTAAATTTATATTTCCCCGATCATTTGCTTTTCCTCAGATTCATATTTCGAACTCTTATTTCTGCACCATTCTGTAATGCATTTGTGTTTTTATGAAGAATTTTATGAAGGAGAAATGAGAGATGTAGAGTATATGCAGAAATGAGATGTGGCATACCTGTTACTGTGTGGGGAGTGTGGTAATATTTCTCCACCAGATTAAGATGTTGTATAACACTGGGAATGAGTTATTCTGAATGTCTTTCAAATCTTAATCACACAAATTAATGGGATCGGACATGAGAATGAGATAAAAGTATAATGGAGGCTCCTCTCCTGTGATAGAAGCACTGGGGCACAACCTGCTATGCAAGAAAAACTTACATTTCAGTATAGATGTGACACATTCTACCTTTGTCGAGATTTCTGTTTAGAATTATGCTGATTATATAAGGTGTCATTGCGTTATTAGCTGTCAGGATTGGTGACAAATGTATTGCTTGTAGCGGGTAGCCACCCTTTATGAGGGAAGGTGGTGGTAATATCTGCAAGCCATGCCAGGGCCACATTGAGAGAGCACCGTGTCGCCTCAAACGAGATGGTTTCATTACAAGATTGGTCCTTTGAGAATCTCTTGTTGCAGAAGAAAGGTCACGTGCTTCCTATCCAAATCAGCTGTCATCGCAATCCGCCAATAATTGGAATGTTTCTAAGCATTGGCACAAGGTGGACGTTTCACGAATTATCGGACATTATGGTCATATTATCAGGGCGGGAATGGTTGTTACAAGACATTGGGAAACAGGATGACCTGCTTACAGAGGCAAGACGAGGCCATTAGGTTGTGAGGTGAGGCGGCAGGGGAATGATCATAGAATCATTAACTGTTGACACAATCTGCCGGGCAGACCTGTAGCAGATGCAATCTGTGGCTGCAGCCTAATCTGGCAGCCATGGTCACAACACAGCAACACACACACACTTCTCACACATACACATTGCAAATTAAACATAAAAAATGGTGTCCCTACACCACTTAATTGCCCAAAGCAAAGTCACGTATATCTGTTGTAATATATTAATCTGTGACTGGTCCAAGAGGGGCTTATGCTCACAATCAGAGGTCTGGATATCTGGACACTTTGACCATATTGATTAGACTGCAATGCCATGGGTATCTCTCAGACAAGATTTAGGAAGAATTTATTGGATATATCTAAATTTATCCACCTTTAATCATACTAGTTGAGAATAATATACAAGTTCAAGTCCTGAACAGTCACATTAGATTTGACAAACACCTGCATGATGGTTTGCTGTTAAATAGTCATTCAGTGGAGACTGACTTTGTGCACCACCTTGAGCCAGTTAACAAGCAAAGGTGCGGGAGTGCGCAGAACAGTATGGTGCATGAGGTGGCTATTGAGACAGACAGTTGGCATTAGACTGGTCTCTGGTCTCTGACGCACTCGGCGTCACCCTCTCTTATTGTCACACCAGGGGTAGCTACTCAGGCAACCACCGCTTCTTATTTAACACTGGCAGATTACATCTGAAAGCCTTATGGGTGAACAGAACACCCCATCTCATGTGAGAATATGTTTTTTTTTATTTTGTTTCTATTTTATTTTGAAGAATGGTATCTGATTGAATATGTTAAGATGGAAGGTTAAGCAAGTTGGTCTAAACCTATATATGGTAACACATATTTGCCACTTTCTCTGTATTTTGATACATTACTTCATTTTGTCCTTGTATTTTCACAATTTAAAGCGGAAATCATGACTCAACTGTGATCCAAGTTGGCATTCAAACTGATAACACTTCTATGACGTTTGGTAAAACTAGGCCACAAACTGAAGATATATCAGGAGTTTTGAAGAAGTAGAAGAAGAAAAGTTTGTTTAAAATTGGTAACCCCTGGTGCTGATAATGACAGTGGCGTCGGGCACCTCGCTGGTCATTAGGGAAGGTTGGAAGAGTCCAGCCAGTTTACGGGATATGCCGCTCCGCCAGAGATTGATGGTTGTACCGTCCTTAATTACTTGTTAGAATTACATGGTCCTCCAGGGTCAGCAGGAATGACGAGGGATTCGGCCACAGTGGTCGCTGCAGACAATGGCTGACTGAGTGACCGGTTGTGGTAAATGACTCTAGAATATCAGGGCAACAGTTGCTACAATAGTCGTCACTGCAATCCCTGGCCACTGATTAGTAGGGCTAGAGCTGCAACAGTCAGAGTTACCACTGGAATTGGCAGCACGGCCTAGTAGACCTGAGCTGTCAAAATCAGAGTTACCACTGGAATTGGCAGTGATGCCTAGTAGACCTGAGCTGTCAAAATCAGAGTTGCCACTGGAATTGGCAGCAATGCCTCGTAGACCTGAGCTGGAATGTGTAATGCTTATGTGGAGGCCACAGCCATTGCAACCAGAGTTGCCACTGGAATTTGTAGCAGGGACAAGAAGACCTGAGATCTATAGCACTGATTAATTATATGATTGATAAGCTTGAGCAGTTACAACCAGAGTTGCCTCTGGAATTTAGCCAAAGGATGCATTGTCATATTCAAGAGTGGGGAAATTCCCAGGGACATTGGTTGTCAGGTTGCATTGTTAGTCACATGGCCAGAAACAACGGTTACCAGATTGCATTATGGGGGAATTTATGATTATGATCATATGGTCTCACTCCAGTTATTATGTATACCAATAGTAAATACAAGCAGCAAAGTTTTAATTGCATTTTTCATATTATATTTTTTTTATACAGGGTAAAAATGATCAAAATACTCTGTGATTGATAGAGTTGAATAAGTATTAATGAGAGCTATCTAGAGTCATGAAAACTTTGAACTTTGAAAAGAAACAGTTCTATACTTTTATAGACAAAGAAAGTGCCATGTAATCATTTTGTAAAAGGTGTTTTTGTGTTTTCGCTTACTGCAAGGCTTCAGTTCGGAAATAATGAACAATGAATAAACTGGAAAACCGCACAGATTCAGCCATGCATAGCTTTATTGTTGCATGAAGTGGTCACTCTTTGATCCTGAATGTTGCTCTTTATTTGTGACCAAATAGGTTCCTGACCCTAACTGATTCCTCTTATATTGTGGTTAGCAGTGACCTTAATTGATTACTGTAAAAGATGGACAAACTTTCAACATATTATACAATAACAGGTGACGTATTTCAATATTTTCTGGCCTGCATTCCATATGAACTTCGGAAAGCACAAAGATGTCTTGTTGTTTAAGAATGTGAATTCTTGGCATTGAAATATAAATCATCTTGCCAAGCGCCAGTGAAATATAAATTTCCCATTAGATTATTTAGATTTATAATGGTATATATTAAAGTGCAGTCAAGACATGTAATCTATTATCAAACAAGTACATGGATTCAGGTTATTTCTAGTCTATTTTGGTGTCTCAACCCCGGGATACGTCATGTTCCAATTATAGCATCAGCAGCCCATTCATTCCCCGCTCCTCTATATTCTATTACAGAACTTATCTCAACCCTTGCCTCTCAGAGCACGCAGGGCACCATTTTACACCAAAACTTGATGTCACAAAAACTTAAGTTTTAAGATCACTATTGGAGTTATGAGAAGATAGAGCTAGTGTCTTTTGACAATATGAATATCTTCACAGACTTAGCCAGGAGGGTGTGCTTCTTTGCAGCAAGTGGCAATGCAAATATTTTGAGATCAATGCTTCCATCTGACAGTGCTCTAATTTTGCATAAAAATCGAGCAGAATTTGTGTTTTCCTTATCTGTTGAGGCCAATATTGGCCTGTCAAACACCTACAAAAATGTAGGAAAAGGCTGGGTGGTAACAGATGACGGGGAAATCAAGATTCAATGGGACACAAATGTTACATCTGGTCAAAATGTAGGTATTAATGGTGCAAACAAATGCAGTTGTAAGACATGTTCCATGACAGGTAGGGGATGCACAAACTGTAGTAAAGCCTGTAAAGCATGCACTGTTAAGTGCAGGTGCAAGGGAATTTGTGACAATCCTCACAATAATATGGGAACATGTGACAAATGTCAATCAGCGTTTACTGTTCAAATTATATTTGAAGATGACACAATTGCAAGTGATGAACAAATGGATGAACCTGAAGTGAATTTATCAAATGCAGAAATCATTGATGGAGAATGTAATAAAAGACAAGAAGATGATTCTGATGATGATCTTGATATGGACAATATTGTGTTAAATGAAGTTGATGATTTTAACTTATTTTTTGATGAACAAGAAAGTGATGATCCATATTTGAGCTTACCTCCAATCTCTAATTTGGTGGATGATGATTTAGATGTGTCTGATTATGAGTATGATTAATTTTTCTTGATCTAATTACAGACTGTTATGTACTTCCCACACATGTTTTATGATGTACTTATTAATATGTAAAAGTGAGCATTTGAAATTTGCATGTCATAAAGTGTGAAAATAAGCTATTTCTAGATATAGCTTATATTGCAATGGTCAGTTCCTTTCAACAAAATATGTTCTATTTCTACCCAGCCTTTCCTATTCTAAAATTGTGTGAATAAAAGTTTTGAATGGAATTAAATGTGTGGAATTTCTATTAAAACAAGGCTTAACCCATATGCAGCCCCTATTAACTTCTGCACTGCCTCCTGAAGAATGAACCAACATTGTTTCCTGGGTAAGAGGAAAGGTACATATGGGTTTTATGATATGTAACAGTGCTGTGTGTGTTGGATGGCCTGACCACGCTGGCAGGGTGTGTGCGTGTGATGAGAGGTCTCTGTTCTGGGGTAGCCCCCTCTCCCTCCTGAGTGACGCAGTGATGACGCGACGTTGGGAAGCAAGTTATAATTGGAAACATGACCTGAATGCCTCATATACAAGTTAGAGAAGAGAACTTGATCATGTATGCTTATATACTTAGATAATAAAGTGTGGTGAAAAAGGATGAATTTGTAATGGTTTTGTCCCAGCCATGTTCCTTATTTTAACATTTAACTGTGTGATGATAGACCATTCCTGAAGTCGTGAGACCCGAGCATCGTCTAGAAACTGCTGTAAATATATTTAACCATGGTGATTCTACAGTAATATTGGGACAGAAATACACAGAGCTCAGTCACATAACTAGACTGGGTATATACTGGCTGTACAGCAAGCAGCGTGGGGCAGAGTGTACATCCACAATACCGCACATTCTCAACTACATCCTGGCACTCACATGGCTATTTGATCAGAGACACAAGTGGCTTATGATGTTAGAAACAGCTATTGTGAATATCATCATTGTATGTTTGATAGGTGTGAAACAAGTTGAAATATTGGGTTGATAGGCATTCACATTCAATGTGAAGCTTCTAAATAATCACAGGAATAGTGCCATAAATGAATATTTTATGTGAAGGCAACTTATGAGTGAATAGGAAAATTGTTAGGGCATTCATGACTCTCATATTGAAGATGCATATCATTCATGCATATCATTCATATATTTATTTATATAAATTTTTGATTTATAACTTCACAAACAATATTGATTTCTGTGGAGTGACTGTTTCAAAAATAAAACATCATCTGACAAGGAGAAACCCTTATTCAAATGGCAGAGTATATACAAACAGTGACTTGGGGCTTAGCAATTTTGTGATGGTCCCAGTTTTATGAAGCGTTTTCATGATACAACTGCATAATAACAATGCTGTAAAAGTTAGAGATAAAAAGACTCATTTTAAAACATCTCCAGATGAATCGATGCAATTTTCACATTATCAGTAAATGTTTGACACATACTGCAGTGCCTCTGGTGGTGAGGAGGGTTTGGGGACTGGGTGATTGAGCAATATAAATATATAATAAACTCAGGTCATCATATTGCTTTAGTTCTGATGGCAGCGATGGTGTCCCTCTGCAGCATTCATTTATGATACTCATCACAACACCAATTTCATTAGACATGGGGAGCACATAAAAATGACCAAAAACAGAAATACAAACTCCGCCTACGCAGCTCTTTGTTTTTGCCTGAAATGTCGATCACCATGTGCGTCATGCCAGAGAGGACTGTGGATGGGATTGTATGACCTAATTAATATTGTGCATACAGGTAATTAGGTGTGATTGAGAGCTCTCGACAATGCCAGGTCATATGGCATTACGCTCTTGTTGAAATGTCTTAATTATTGAGTTACACTGATAGGAATATTAGCATCTGAACATTCCACACAACTCCAGGCTCCATCATTCTCTCAGAAAGATCCACATAAACTTTAAATCCTATTGGTGAAGTTTTCTCCATAATTTAATCATGGATTAATTTCCCAAGACTAGTAATTAGCGCAGGTTATCCCATTAGTGGAGATCTCTGCTTGGAGTTTTTAGGTCAACTGCATGTGGCTTTCTTGTTATTAGCACCTGCCTCCCAGATTCTGTGGTCTTGATCTCTGTCCATCTATCCATCAACAATGATGGAGGTACTTGAAGGTTAAATGTGGAGACCAGTGGAGGTTTATGGTGGAGGTACATGGAGGTTGAATGTGGAGGCTCATGGAAGTTGAATGTGGAGGCCTGTGGAGGTTGAATGTGGAGGCCTGTGGAGGTTGAATGTGGAGGCCTGTGGAGGTTGAATGTGGAGGCCTGTGGAGGTTGAATGTGGAGGCCTGTGGAGGTTTTTGGTGGAGGCCTGTGGAGGTTTATGGTGGAGGCTTGTGGAGGTTTATGATGGAGGATTAGAAGGAAAGCCCTGGTGTTCTTGCAGACACATCTCACTATGTAATTGATCTGTATTGATTTGTGAATGCTCAAATGGTCAGAGTTTGCTTGCAAGGTTGAATGATCCAACCTGCACAGGGGTGTCTTGAAGAAGTGTTGACCCAGTCATCTACCCTGACCACCTTTGCTTCTCCATATGATCAAACTTTTGCCTATTATCATATAAAAACAAAAAATCCTCTTTTTTGGGGGGAATCTGTTATTTTTACTACCATGTGATTTTGGAGAAAAGAACAAAAAAAAGCAGACATATGGAATGGAAGGCTTAGGATTGAGTGGGGGCGAAGTAGTGGTCAGCAGAGGGCTTGAAGGCATATGTACTGGTCCCAGGTTGTAACTGATAGATCTGCAATCAATACAAGAGTGAAGGCAGAAATGGAGGCTGCGAAGAAACTGCGCCAAATGGAAGGCAGAGATATTGCAAGAACAAAATGTTTATGTGACTTTTGTCTCCTTTGAAACTTAAAGTGATGAGATGATTTGAAGTTAAATGAGACATAGGGCTATCAAAGGGCATTTTTTTATAGGATTATATAAAATAACCATTTACTGTACATTGCTGTTCTGATATGCAATTTCCTAGCAAAATGGCGTGAGCAAAGTAACTATGTAGTACATCAAAGAACACAACAAATTATGTTTAAAACTTGGATGGTCCCATTTTCCCCATGGCCACAGATCGGTATGAGACATTTGTGATTTTAATGAGCCATTGTCTCATGGTGCCCCTAAACAAGATCTCTATGAAGGTTTCATAGTAATTCTGCATTCCAGAATAACTTATAATCAGTGTTCTTATTTTGTTAAAGATTTTGAAAATCACTTTAAAGGATTTAGAATGGTAAAATTCTGAGAAGGGCCAGATGTAGTGTAAAGCCATGAGTTATCTCCAATACCTCGAAGCCTTACATAAAGCCTGTAGCCATTATAATTAGATTGCATTTGGCACCCATACATGCACTGAGACTTTCAGTTTTAGATCTTCCCAGTTTCATAGGAATTTGCAAGTCCGGCGAGATTGGTTAAAACCACCAACGGTAGCTCTGTGAAAACGATGGCCCATGCCTGCAAGTGTGAAGGGAGGGGCCGGCCGGGAAATGAGACATTTTCTCATACATTGGAGGGCCCAGTGATCTCTGATAATGATTAATCAAAAATCAATGAGGAAGCAGTTCCCTTGAGTAGAGTTTGCTGGGAGTTGGGTAATTCAGCAGAGAGTCACTTTCACAAAATGGCCACCCAACCCCGCTGGCAAAGAGCTTTGCTTGCTTCCTGAGGTTTGCAGGGGTCGCAAACTTCATGGCCAATATATTAATGAGATTTTGAACATTTCACTTACTCCCAATCTGATCTTGAGCATGCTACTATTGGCATTGCATGTGCAGCAGTCTTATACCCACACAAGGGTCATGGGCCATGCTGCAGTTGCTTAAAGCACGAGCTTATTAGCAACACTTTTTATGTAGTAACCAATAGGTCTTGGGTTTGATTCCCAGCCATGCAGGCATTGAATTCATATTATAATTTCTCACATGTGCTGAGACCGAACCTGAAGGGTGACCTATTGCCTTGTAAATTGGTGAGAGGATGGGTTGGTCTTGTCATACTATAACTGAAATAATATTAAAAGTGATGTAAAACCCTATAAAACACTGTTGGTAATCTTCAAAGATATGCTTGGTCACTGGATTAATTCAATGTGCACAAAACATAGTCTCCAATCTCTGCTGTACCTCGCTGATGTTTTATTTGGGTCATGTGGACCATAAATGGTATTTGCTTAAATTGAATTGGAAAGGTTAATCTTTTCTTTCAAATGTTCACTGTAAAAATTCATATGAATGTAGTTAAGGAATAAAGACCTTAAATAAGAGGAGGGATAAGAGTGAAGCGATGATGAGTGTCGCCTGTCAGAAACAGCATTCCTGCCCACTCATGCCACAAAGTAACAACACAACTTTTTTTTTTTAAAAAGTGTCGCTATCAAATAAAAAGAAGTATGTTTTTTAAAAGGACTGGGATCTGAAGTCCCCTTTTAAGAGTTGGCAGTAGTTTGGTGCTGGGAGGGAGTCATATCTCAGCGTGTTGTTGAAGCAGAGAACATGGTGTTGTGCCATTAACAGGCTAACTTAGCCAAGCTTAGCCGCACTCGGCCGCGAAGCTTTTCAGCAACTGATGGCCCTCTGGTCTTTAGGTAAAGAAGGGCTTTATATGCCCTGGCTCAAGCCTCACGCTCTGCCTCATACGTATACCTCGCCCGGATTACTGCTCTCACTACGCTCACCCAAATTGTCCCATCTCCCTTAGAAACTTCTCCTCCTTCTCATCATGATCACGTGTCTACCACCATTAGCCCTAGTTAAAATAAACGCCAATAAAATCTACCAGGGTTCAAGAATTTTAAAATTCTAGCATTAAAAATATATTCTGGCTCAAACAAAGCCATATTTTAGTTACTAATGTTCAGCTAGGTCCAGAAATTTATTTGGTGACTAATATTCATTGAAATATTGATTTTTACTTGGTAACTGATTTTTACTTGGTAACTGATATTCAATGAAGATGACTTATGATCAGTAATTCATGAAAGCAAAGACATGCATTTAGTAACATTTTTTTGAGTATGCCCTTGAAGTCCAGGCATGTATTTTTGGTGATTGATATCCGGTCGAGTCAATATATGTGTTTGGTAATTAATATATTCAGTCGAGTCCAGGTGTGTATTTGATGAATTGTAAGCAATGTGACCTAATGTGTTCACACCTAATAGATGTAACCAAACGGAAACTGACTGGACTAAAAGTGAAGACACCAGAAAAGCTGCTCAGCTTATAGCCGGCCATCAGGGAATTTAGGAAATGATAAATGCAAAGATTTCAGTCTAGGAAACAAATAGGTTTTGTGGGTGATTCGTCAAGGAATACTCAGCTAGGTTAGAAAATTAGCCTGCATCTGAAAATAAGCTTTTATTCTTTCCTTGACAGAAAAATTTCAAATGAATGATTAGTTTTCATGTTGAAGAGGAGTTTCATGAGCCAATTAAAGAAAAGCTTTGGAAATGCGACACGTTGAAACAGGGATGGCTTAAATCTGATATTTTACGATATCGTTTTTGATTTGCATTCTAATAGATAATCAATGTGTAATATAAGCTTGACGGGACATCCTTAATGCTTTTTAGTTGCAATTTCATCAGCCTCCGGCTTAAATTATGGTTTGTATTATTTTTCCTTTAATCATAATAGAATCTCATTTTGTGATAATTATATTTTACCATCATCTTAAACATGTTTAAAGGGATTGCTTTAAGATGATCATACTTTATGCTTGGTAAATTTTGGATAAATAATGAAAAATATTAAAGATTGTATGCAACAGAATACCTAGTGTCAATGAGCGATTGCTTGGAAAACAAAAATATATTAATCAGGTCAGAGGTCAGTGGTGAAAGATCAGATAATTAGGTCAGGGGTCATGTTTGTTATCACACCAAGTTGGGAACCAAATGTAGGTGAAAGAGTGTCCCTGGCCTGACAGTACTGCACTCTTAAGTCTCCCTGGAGAAGCACTTCACGATATCCGCCAGCAGATCATGCCCTTTTGTAAGAGGATTCTGAATGGTGATGCATTTAAAAGAAGAGGGCTGGGTTGTTAACATTTAGCATATTTAGTGTCCAGATAAATGTGATTTTTTCCAGTTGATAAACACAGAATCAAAGCCAATTTCTATAGATTTGAGGATGGAGTATTGTCCAGTGCCCCTTCAGACTAACGTCTTGAACAAGGCGTAAATCTAATTGTTGTGGTATGGATGGGGCAGGCTTTGTTGGGCAGGAGTGACCTGGTCACTCAGTTCCACTCTGTCCGCCTGTAATTGACTAACTCTTGCTGAAGGCTGGCCAGTCAGGGTGGAGCTCCTGCCCATGACAGAGAGTATAGGTCACGCTGGTCACTGGGCGTCGCCTGCAAGCAGACAACACCCCCAACATCTAGTCACGCACAATAACAGCGACCTGGCCACAAGTCATGCTAGAATATATTGCACTGTCCGGGGGATCAGTCACACAAAATATCTTTTGTCGAGGGACTAGTGAATGTAAGCTTACACAAAAATTATCTTGTAGGTCTACGTGTTGACTCAGCAAAGCAATTAGGCATCCCAGAGTTAAGGGACCTGCAAGGATTTATCATACGTAATTATGTATCATAGGGCTTTTCTTAATAGAATATAGAAGTGTATGATTAAATATCGTCTTTACCCTAACACCTCATTATTGCCTTGAAAATGTAAACTCAAAATAAGTGTGATTTTTTTTTTTACAATAATTTGCTGTCATTAATTCATTCTACAAGCTAATTGGACAGTTGCTATTTGTTGACATTTTTGGAGTAACCTTGAAAAGATCATCAAAATATAGATCTTGATCAAGTTTCCTTCAAGATGAATCCAACCCACAGAGGTGAGTTATGTAAGTTGTGATTGTTATACAAAACCTGGCCTTAAGAGAGATAGCTAAAATCTGTAGCCTGGGGCTGCTTGTGCTGCAAATAACCCCCACTATTTATTTACCCACCGGAACACTCTTCTTCTATGATACACTGTGTACCATAATGATCTCTGGATCTGGCATGGGCCTTATGATATATTCTCATTGTATAGTCTCTACTCTTTTATATATATAGTCTGTACCTTTATAACGATGTACAGAGCCCATATATGCCATAGGAACAATCATATATGACATATAAATCCAATGAGAGCAGTTGGTGCAGTCCTTCTATATGATATAATGTATAGTTATTGATCAGGGATTCTTCAGGATTAGTGGAGTTATACTGAAGCTTTGGTCAGTAAAGTGTTAATGTTTGCACAGTGAATGACCAGGTATGAATGTGACTTCATGTGATAGTGACAAGATATCCTGAGATTAGCGGAAGTAGGATTTTACCTAAATTTAAACATATCTGTACACAGGGCAATATGATGATTTAATATTCTCATGAACATTGTAAAATGTAAACAGTGAATTATAGAATAGAAATTAGATCAAACAATTTGGCAAATGTATTGAAATAAATCAGTCGTATTAATATGATTGAGAAGGGGGGCACTCAATGATATTGAGAGCAGTGTCACCCACTTTGTCCAGAGCGTTTAATGACACTTGCTCCAGTGTAGACATCGGAGCATGATTATGCATATATATCTGAACTAAAAGCCCAAGCCAGATATGAGAGAATGAAATCACACTGCAGTCTGCAGGGATACGTAACATCCTGCAGGCAGGCGTGGTAATCAGCGATAATGGTTCGGCAGTCGTAGAACCATACGCGTGCGCCATGCTCACTGGTCAGGTGACGTGAACGTTATGAGACTTGGCAGTTGATTGGGGCTTGTGGGCTCAGGCTTATATAACTTTAATACCCGGCCTACTGAGCTATAGAAAATGACACACATCAGATACAAAAGGCATAGCATTGCACTTAGGTGCAGGAGAGCCTAGTGTTGTGTACTCATAATGCTGGGGTGCCGTAATGGAGAGTTATTGCCACAATAAAAATGCCAAAGGTCACTTCATACAAGACATTGTTCCAGGTACCGGCTATTGTTAGGAATGGACCAACCCGCCACTTCATATAAGATATTATAATAGGTACGGTCTATTGTACAGGCTGGACCAACCCACCCTTTCAGACAAGATATTGTAATAGGTACAGTCTACTGTACAAGATGAACCAACCCACCACTCAACACAAGATATTGTAATAGGCATGGTTTGTTGTACAGACTGCACACCACCCCAACCCCATCCCACCCCCATTGGTGCATTGATGTTTTGTGTAGAAAAGGCTAATCATAGGATAATCACAAACATGATAATAACAAAGGATTTGGTCTGATATCCCATCATGCCAATAGTTGCAGGGGTGAATATGAATGTCTTATATCAGTGTTGAGCCCTGCAGTCCTTGTGGTTTCATAATACCTCTCTGCACATCACAGTATTGGTCAGTGAGTAAGATTTTACCATGATTTAGCACTGTAGAGGTGACCTTTTTTGTCATTCATAACTTCACATTTTCCTGATTTCTAATGCTTTTACAATGACATATATGCAGCTTTTCCATTCAGACCGTGCATAACGCATGTTATAAGAAAGCCCTTATTTATTGGATTTATAAAAAAATGAACTTGATAATAAAATGTTGATCCCTGCAAGCAGAGCATTACTGTTACCACACCACTGTAGCAGCACAATAAATCTGCTCATAGACTTTGACCACAACTCAAAGCTTTTTTTTTCTGCGGCCCTTCAGAATGTGATGAATTGTGGTGAGGTCCTCAAGGTGGACAAAAGCTTCAACTTCCCCTTCGAACTGAAGCTCATATTTGTTATTCAGTCTTCCCCTGCCCTCTGTTTCCAGCCGAGTCTACATATAAACCTTGACTTTTGTCTGTTATTATTGTTGTTTGAGACTTTATGGTCATATTTGCCCCCCCCCCCAGACTTGGCAGTATAAGAACACATTAAGGTCCTGGGCCTCACTGTTATAATGTATCATATATTCTTTATTGCTTTTGACCTTGTCCTGCTTGACCAGATGAGGTCACTCTTTTAGTTTATACCAAAAAGATGTTTGGTACAAAATGAGTAGAAGTGCATGTTAGACTTGATGATCATGTTGACATGCTGACTTTGCTGACCTTGCTGAACTTGCTGACCTTGCTGATAATGCTGTCAATGTCATCTAGACAGTCCTTGACTGAGCTTGAGAGTCTTAAAACTAAATATACAAACCAGACATTTTTATGGAATTTTCTCATGTGAAATTCAATCTCAAGGACATGTGTAAACTGAGCGGAAGAGAGGCTGGGAAAAATAGGTAAAGAAACGGGTCTTGGGGTTCTTTGATACACAGTTTTTGTATAGCAGATGGCGCCACAAGAGGGTGAATGCAGACCACAAGTTTCCTACCACATCAAAGACAGTCTATACAATATGAGCAAATAGCAAAAAGCAGACATGTTGCAGACATGTTGCATGTCTTACTCACTATTGCCAGACTAATTTTGTTGTAGGAGATGCTAGAACTGATGCTGATATTATTAGTTCCTCATAGCAGAGGTGCTGGACCCGCTCTGTAGTATTCAAAGAACTCTAACAGTTCTAGACAAAACATCCGCTTGGTCATGCATATGCATGTGACCCTATGAGATCTCATAGGGCCATGTTGTTACAGATATTCAGGTCCAGAGCATCCCTGTTTTTCAAGCCGTAAATCTTTCGTGAAGAGAATGGTAAGAAATGTAAGATTGCAAGGTATTGGTGCATTGAGGCCTGGCGGCATACCTGCTGGCGTGATGGAGTCGGCAGAATGGAATCCACATTGACAACTGTGTCTGTGCAGTGATCATCATACATCAGGCTGCAGCCTATTATTTGCCGCTGATGAACGCTCATTCCAGGTCACTTTTGGCAAGCTAAATAACAGTGCCTTTTAACATGACAAATGGGACAGCTATTTTCGCTTGATGAATCGGAGTGGGATATGTAGGCTGAAAAAAAACCAAGAAACCTGGAATGTTATGCTGGCTTAAGTCAGATGGAGAAATGAGCCACGAATCTTTCTTGTATGAATGAGGTGTGAATATTTTTTTATATGAAAGAGATGGGAATCTTTTTTTGTATGAAAGAAGTGGGAATCTTTTTTCCTTTTTTTGATTGAATGAGGTGTGACTTTTTTTGACCAAATAAGATCAAATAAGATCATTTTTTAGTTTGTACAAAATGACAAAATAGATGTTTGGTACAAAATGAGTAATAAATAGTGCTGTCAGATTTGCTCATCATCTTGATGTGTTGACTTTGCTGACAATGCTCTATTTTGGTGAAAAAAGAAAGTAGTTCCCTCAGAAAATCTGTCACTAGAGGCACTCAATCCCAGCACCCATAAGAGCAGTTCAGCAAAAAAACTATAAATGTGGATTTTGGATTGCTAAATGCAAATAATTATAATTATGCATATCTCTTTGAATTAGAATTATTCAACTGAGATGATAGAAGAGATAGAGGTAACAGAACTGAGCTGTCGACTCAATGAGGTCATATTGAGCATTTGGCTTTCTATGACCACATGGGTCCATTGTGTGACTCTATTATAAGGTCACACTGGGGGTCACATATAGATGCTGTGTGAACCGATATAGTCACACTTGGTCATTGCAATACCCCATAGATGCATACTTACTTCACGACATGACCCTATTTGATCACAATTTCCATTGACCAAATATTTTTGATACTTTAATAAAGTGTGGAATGGGATGGGGAGAGATTATGCGATTCTATGGTCAGAGCCTGGAAAGGGAAGTCTTGGATGGGGGATAGGTCCAGTGACTGCTCTAACAATGTCTTGTGTTATGAATCAGGCTCAGGTTAGCACAGGGCACAAAGGTCGCACCTAATAGTATCGCCACCTGCGGGCAAAACATATCAATAAATGATTGGAGTGGAGACTAGCCTCTTATTTCAGCGGCGGTGGTGATAGAGATAGGCAGGGCTGTTTTATATGCCAGTCTCTCAGCTGAAAGCATCTTCCATGACCTGACTTGAATAGGCAAGTCCACTAACGGGCAGGCAACAACACTCAGGGCTTCTTACATTGTTTACTTAGCTTGTCTGCATGCTATATCTCATACAAATGAACTCCACAACAAGAAGTGTACGTCTAAAGTAACATTTGATTGAATACTGCAGACAGCAGTCAAATATCTCCTGCTTGCTTGTATCATGGGTATCAAATGCTTTGTAAAATTGAATTGCTACATGCGTTCACTTAAAGTTTATAAACTTAGATTTAGCTATTTTTTGTTCATATATATTTGTACAGCAATAAATCAGGCTATTGGAAATGTAACAAACATTTTGAAATCAGTCTGAAATGGCGGTATATAAATGTTTTATTATTATTTTATTATTATAGTGAGATAATGAAGGTAACAATGTGGAGTGCTTAATAGAATGCATATTTTGGATGAAGGACAATTGACCATTTTTAATGTGGGTTACATCATGGGGTTAGCACTTGGTTTGTGTGAGATCTCAGATGTGCGTTTTTGCAAGGTAAAGAACTTGACCTTTTCAAATGGCATGAAAACAGACCATTTTGAATGGTAAATATGTAATTTTGCACCATTAAAAAAAAATGATTGAATGGTTAACAAAAATGAGACTTTTTCACAATGAATTTGGAAATATCCATCTTACCAGCTGTGTAAGGGAAAAGCTTCCTGAATGAAGGTGACAGCTTGGGCCAGAATATAGCATTGTGTAACAAGTAGTTGGAAGTACAGTGAGCCTCGGCTAGATAATATATAGATAAACAGTAAGAAATCAATTTATTGATACAACCCAAGTGTGCCATAGTAGAACTGTGTTGTGGGATACCACAGAGCTTCCTGCAGTATAACATCAACCACAGCAGTGTTCTGCAGACAGGCCTCACAGTCACCATGCATTTAAACAGTCAATACACATAGTTTGACCTTACATGCTAGATCAATAACACGGTGTACTGGAGCCTATAATCCTACAATAACGCCCCCTCTATAAATCATGTATTTACCGTTTGTGCAATGACCTACATCAGAGACTCAACAACTCATTAGTTCAGAATTAAACTAAAAAATGACTGAAAATAACTCGCTTCACTTCACATGATTTACAGCTTAAAGTATTTTGGGATTTGTTTGGTGCTCACAGTATATTTTAGCCTTTGTATTCAACTGATAGAAATATGTATACAAATGATCCAAACAATGCCTCTTGTCATCAGGAGGAAATTTACCACGACCTTGAATTGTAGACCGGGTAGATATGATGACCTTGAATTGAAAACAGGGTGGAAGCTGTGACCTTGAATGATAGATAGGATGGATGTTGTGACCTTGAATGATAAACAGGGTGGATATGGTGACCTTGAATTGTAGACAGGGAGGATATGGTGACCTTGAATTGTAGTCAGGATGGATACATAGACCTGACTTTTGTTCCGTAGACAGAATGCCACTGTAGAGTGAGACATGGCCTGGTAAATGGCCTTGATATTGTATGCTGGAGAAATATTGCTGTGTTATTACAGAGCGAGATAGCTAGACCATGTCTGCAATGTTGAGATTTACAGTTCCCATCCGGATACAAGGGAAATGCACAACACACCACTCAGTTCATGATATTCCAAGAGGACCCATTAAAAGGTGACCGTACCCAGATCAGCTATTACTGAAGCACAGCGAGAGCATGCATTCTGAGTACAAGTGAATAATTCAAAAAGGTGGTTTTTTTTACTGCAGTTCTCTTGATTGGAACATCCGTAGCTGTGCATCATATACTCCGAATATAATCTGTATGAAAGACATAAATTCAGTGAAAGTACATTGATCATTTGAAGTTATAGGTTTGTTCATTCTCACATTAAAACTATGCTGTAAGTACTTATTCCTGGATTAATTCCAAAACCTGGTACATTACATTCAGAATATGTGTACCTTTTTCTGGTAATTTTTCATTTTAGAATCGTTCATACACAATAACATATCTCCTAATTTCTTTTGAGTGCAGAAATAAGGACCTACACCATTTTGTTATTTTTTCTCAAAGTAGAACTTGATTGAAGCATTTTTGTTGTTGCAAGAAGTGGCCTCATTTATTTCTCGCAGCCCCGAATCAAGCCTGTCCTGCTGATAAGAGGAATGGCTCTACCTGATATCAAGCAAAAACACAATGCCAATTTCACGTCAATATCCTGGACATCAACAATGGTGCAGAATTGTCCACTCCTGATTTGATACACAATCTATGTAGCGCGTACTAAAAAAGAATTGATTCTGGTGCTTTGGGTTGTATGGATTGATATGCAGAGCAGTAGAAATGTGTGCCAGCATTCTTTGTGCCATAACTTATTTACAACCTTATTACCAATATTTGATAGTTAAATGTCAAATGTCATGTTTGATGTTTCCCTGTACCAATAGTCATGTATTGCACTGGACATTAGGGTACAGTGGGAATTCTTGATATGAATGTTAAGATAACCATCAATTTGATCTTTTCATCCATATTTGTAAACATCTATATATTAATTAGTAAAAGCAAACCCATGCCTTGCCACGCAGATACACAGCCTGAGCTTATGCATATTAATCAATTTATCAAAGGATTATAAGCATCTGTCAAGGTCATTGAATGGCTTAGCATTTGCTAACTGGGGCACTTGAGTTCATGTTTTGTCAGGACAAACTGTATGACCTTCATAAACTCTGAAGCAGATATCTTGTTATTGATACATACATGTGTTAAATATCATAATATATTTAAATAAATAATTCCATGTCCTTTTATATCATAAATTTGAGTTTGTCCTATGTGAATGTAGCCTAAAGTGTGGGGTATTTGATACCTATGGTTCCTGACCTTTTTACTGGTCACCAATATTTACTACCTGTAAGAGGACATGACAGAGTCCCCTGCTCTCAGTATGAAGATGATCATCATGGAAGTCTGATAGTTTCCAGTAAATTTCTCTCCACTTTGAACAATTAGCTACTAATGAAATAAACATTAAGCAAATTAGCAATGTCAAACTTGAATGGACCATTTATCAACATTTATTATGTCAACCCATTTGCATTACCAACACGAGTTCTTTACATATGTTCATGTCATACATTGGTTGGTCTGATCATAGTGTCACATGGGTAATCAAACAAAAGATAAATATAACTATGCTATTACATATCAATTATTAATAAGATGTTTGGTTTCACAAAAAAGCTTTTCAAGAGGCAGATAGATGTGATTTTTATATACTAAATAATGCATAAAAGATGAGATTTTGATTTTACAAAGAGCTCATTTTAGATGAGATGAATTTTAATCGTGAGAATAGAATTACAAAATTATCATAGCTGACGGATCCTGCAAATAAACTTGAGATTTATTGACATTATTATTAATGAAGTATGTGAAGGCTAAAAACATAAAAGATTGTTATCTGGCATTTGAGTGATGACTGACAAGCATAGGTTTCCTTAGGCCACTGAAAAGGTTACGGTTTTAATTAGGGACCATAATTGCATCCCAAGGGAGCAGAAGCATGTAATAAGCCTGGATATGGAGGGGGAGGCAAGAAAGAATAGACAGCACCAGATTCCTGCTATATATCTCATTGACTGGGAACACTGTGACCCGCTCTGCTTGTTTTGTATCTCTTCATATATTATTTACCTATATTGAGTGCTGCCACCAAAGCCGACTCTGGCAGCGCGCCATCAAGGTGCTGCAGCTGCTGCTGTGCCTGTGATCTTACCAGGTGTACAGTGCCACACATATAATGTCCGCATACCCCAACAGTGTCTGCACCACCATCTTATGCTCTCTCACAATCAGTTTGTCACTGGCATCTTTGTATTTGCTTAAATGGATGCTTCACTGATTTTAATGGTGGGATAATTTCATTTGAGTACAATCATTCTTGAGGTTAGAAATACCTGTTTCGTGTCTACATGTACTCAAGTAATGTTAAATCCCAGCACATTACCAAGGTATTGACGTGACTTACAAGTCTTTTTAAAAATAGACAAAGAGAAGATATCCCTAGAAAAATCTGTAATAGGTACAGTTACAGAGAGGAAGATAACCCTCACAGACAGGATATGTGAGGATAGAAAATAATAGTGTTGTGTAGGAAGCCAACCCTCTTGGAACAATTCATTCACACAAGTGTCCTGAAGGAAGCCATCCCACCAAATACCACTCATGGTGACTGAGAGCTGTGGGAGAAACCCACCCTCACAAAGAACAAATCACAGAAGAGTGAGCAGAGAAATATCTGCCAGCCCCTTATGTGGGAGAAACCTTCCCTCACAAAGAACAAATCACAGAAGAGTGAGCAGAGAAATATCTGCCAGTCCCTTATGTGGGAGAAACCTTCCCTCACAAAGAACAAATCACAGACTAGTGAGCAGAGAGATATCTACCAGCCCCTTATGTGGGAGAAACCTTCCCTCACAAAGAACAAATCACAAACTAGTGAGCAGAGAGATATCTACCAGCCCCTTATGTGGGAGAAACCAACCCTCACAAAGAACAAATCACAGACTAGTGAGCAGAGAGATATCTGCCAGCCCCTTATCAATGTACCTGAAGGATAAAAATTCCAGTTAGTACGAGATACGCAATCAAATTCCTGTAATAGAGCAACAGATGGCAGGATGGCATGGAGAAATGAGAGGATATTCATGAGTGGTGTGAGAGCAAGATTTGGGGGAGTTAGCGAGCAGATTTGTGGCAAGCCTACCGCTTGTCAGAGTGCAGATGAATCTGATTGTTAATTCAGAGTTCGTAAACAGGAAAAATGCCAAAACATTTGCTGGAACAAACTTCTTGAGACACCCTACAATGTAGCATCTTTTCATAATATTTTTCTTGCAATATAACAGGTTTTTTTTTATAGTTTTACTCTATCTTTTAGAATTGTAGTATTTGGATCATATTTTTGAAATTATACTCCTCAATCAGTTTAGTTGAATGACTTGGCAAGAAATGGCAAATGATTGATTTTGTTTGTGTTTTTAAAAGCTAGTGTTTGTGTTGGCCTGAGTGTGGTTTAGATGAGTTTGCCTACTCTTGGCATGAAGGGTCAGAGAATGAACATGGTGAGGGCATTATGTCTGCATGGAACAAGGCCAAGGACACCGTTAATCATCACACAATTCTTTGTTTCTGGTATAGAACAATCATAAAGTTGTCTCCACCATCTAAAGATCACCACAGAAATGACAAGAGACCCTTGCATCCTAAAAGTTTTTTTTCCCAATATTCCATAATTTACTTGTCTGAGCCCATCAAGATGGTCACCTGTACAATACAAATGAGAATTGTTTAAGTATAAATAATTTGGAACAAAAAATAATTTGATCACATTATAATTGGATCTAATGGAGTCGCAAAAGATTATTACTGTCTCCCCATATTTTGTGAAGTTTCAGGTATGTATGACCAGATATCATACCTTTGCTATGCATTATCAAAGCAAAGGTACTTTATTCATGCAGTGGTTATGTGTGAACCGATTCGTTCATGACTGTGTGTGACTTAACAGTTCATTACCGATAGCAGGTGTCATGTTAGAGCAAATATGACGAGTTATATCAGTCCTGTGAATAAGCATTTAAAAATGTAATTAATGTTCTCTTAAAACTTGGAAAAAATAATTTAGCCCAAAAGAGTATCTATAATACACTGATCAGACAGGATTTGTTGTGAATGGAAACATCAGTTGAGAGTCTATGAAGCATGGTAGTTGGTCATGTGTGACCCTGTAGATTTATGACCTCAACTGTTTTGGTTTAGGGTAGGTGGCACAATTCACACATTAAGAACAGACCAGATAGAGCAATATGCATGATACATGCCATGGAGGTATTGAGAGTACCACAGCATGCAATCATCAACCCTTCACAACCTTATGCAAGTTAATCCATCAGACCTCTAGTGCCACTGAGCACATTCCTCTATCAGGTGGGTGAGGCCAGGCACGAGAGGTGCTCACCACTGATCACCGGTATGAAAGGGCCTCTCTCTACCCTCTAAACTACAACTTATCTTATAATTCACATTGAAATGTTCAGGCTTTTTCTAATACACAAGTGTTTTTTTTATGAACTGTTTTCTTGTATAATAGAGTATTTAAGTCTTTTCAAATCTTTTAAAAGAAGATTGACATTTTTTATGTGCCTTTTGAACAAGACCTTTCTTGTTGAAGCAACTTTACCGAAAATGGCAAAAGAAATATTGTCAAAAACAGATGTACTAAATAGTGCTTGAATGCAAGCCTATATAGTGTTGTTGACTATGGTCCACTACTTCTGGCACCCTATCTTCAGTGTAGTGGAAGGTGATGAGAGAGGGGTGTGGGGTAACCTGTCAAGCGTATTTAATCCATGCGTTGTTGCCATGTGAGAACCTCACGGGCTGAAGAAAAGGAGCTTACGCCAAGTCTGCGAGGGACACGTGTCGGGCGTATCGAACCCGGTGGTAGGAGTAATAATACGGGTGTCCAGTGCGGTCGTCCAGCCCGGTCGTCCGGCGTGGACTCGCTGTCAGCTGCCGCCCTCCCGGATCAATGGCACCACCACAAAGGGCCAAATGATCTGGTGCCTTTGTAAATCAGAGATGCTCCCCAAGTTGCAGCCCTCCGCCAAAGCTGAATTAAGCATTATTGAGTCCCATTTATTTAAACATGTTCCTCGGGGGATTGTTGTCTAATTTGACACAGTTTTGCTGGTCACAGTGCGTTAAATCAACATTCTTGTCAACTCACATCAATTTGTGTACATAAGAAATCATCCTAATTTAGTGTAGAGTTTTGTGAATTGAATAAATCTCATGCTACAGGTCAGTAAATATGTACACATTTTGTTTTGGGCAAAGATATGAAGTGCTGAAAGCTTCCCATTCCTTTTTGCCCACTCAATTTATCCCCCTCATCCCCAATTAGTCAACTTCTGTGCATTTGGAAGACATTAAGTGCATTCATACGCTATCATTTTTGGACTAGGATATATGTATATATATATATATTTGTGGGTGATTATATATATTTGTGAGTGATTATATATATTTGTGAGTGATTAATGATGTTAATCTGTTATGGTGGACTGGCTTATGGTCACTAGGATTATCAGGATTATGCCCAACACTGATCTTCAAAGGGGAAAAAATAATTGCCTCCTAAAAATTGAGGTCTGAAATGATTTGCAGGCATTCAGAGATTCAGCATTATTCACTTGAAAGCTCATCCAGAACATTGTGTGTCCTATCAAAAGATTTATGTCATAGTCCAACAAATATGTACATCATTATGTCATCAATACAACAGTCTAAGCCATCATTTAAACAGATATGTGTGTGTGTGTGTGTGTGTGTGTGTGTGTGTGTGTGTGTGTGTGTGTGTGTGTGTGTGTGTGTGTGTGTGTGAGCAGTATGATTTGTGGGAGTGCCCGGAGGTGTAGTGAGGTGAGCGGTCGGTGAGGTTTGGTTAAGGACGCTTATAGGGGCAAGCTGGGGGTATTGATGTAGAATTGAGAGGTGACTCTGACACTTGACAAACGAGAACCTCAACCAAGCAGGGATCTACCATTTTCTGATTGCTGCACCAACACCATCAGAAAAAATGTAATTCCGGGCTAAATCAGGCAAAATGAATGCTCCCTGTCAAGTGCAAAATAGAATGTAAAGCCAGGGTAATGAATGATCCCTGCTGCTAATACTTGTGGCGGTATTATGATCGTCACCCTTGGTCCAAGTCTCCATTTAATTTCCATATCGGGGTGAGAAAAACATAACACCTTCTATCCAAATTGAGATAGCAAGTGCATGTGCAATCTCAAAGAAATCTTAAAGACCTCTGTCACATTGCAGTATACTTGGAAATGTTTTACTTTGATTTTGATAATGTCTCAAGGCATGCTAGTATGATCACAAACACTTGTAATTAGGAAGGGTAAGGATGAAAATATTTGGTAGCTTACAACCTTTTTCCTGCAAAATGTAAAGAGGCTTGAAGAAGAGAGACAGTTCGATTTTTTTCCTGGGCGATAAATATGTCATATTGATTTCAATATCATTTCCCAGACATACATCTGTACCACAGTTTATTCTGGTTTTGGTTCTGTTTCTTAGTTTCCTTTTTTAGTAGCATATGCCGAAAATTTAGGAAGGTTTAGTGATGTGCATATAACAAATAAGCAGGCCCCAAGGGCAGTGTAAGAGTTTAGGATGAGGTTAGAAGCTTTGATATGCTGGAGCCATGAGGATTTAGTGTTGTGTACAGTAGAAATCTCGGCAATCTCATACACCACAATATCTCCATACATCAGACTAGCAGCAGGCGTACTGGCCCAGTGGCGGGCTGCCGTGTGGGCCTACCATAATATGGTCAGGTCCCCTCCACCTTGTTATGAACATATAAGTGAGCCATATTCCCAAACACTATCACACTGCCATCTGCTCTGCCTTATATCATCACTGACTAAGTGGCTAGCACATTTGACCAGCTACAAAGGACAGTGCCAGTCATTGTTGTGAGGTCATGGGTTCAGTTTTTTTATTTTAATATCTTATTATTTCCATTCATAAATTATATATTCATAGGCTATAGCAGTGATGCTCCATGTAGCTGGAAGACTGTGTTATCTACATTGTTATTTCATAAATACAAATATTAAGATCAAAATATGTAGAAATATATATAATAGAAATATATATGTGTGTGTATTCTCTCTAATATTACTTAGCTTTATCCACATGTCTTGCTGTGCTGCTATCCGTCTGACAGAAAAACAAGAGTTTTTTAAGAGAGTTTTTTTAGCTGTGCTTCTCCTTTGAAGCTACTGGTTGGACTTCACAGCTATTAGTAGGTAAGACGGTGTAGTTTCATGGGACCAATCCTATCTATTTTGCAGAAGGCTCATATTTTTGTGCATTTTTTTATGATTTTTGAAAAAAAAAAATCTAATAGTTGTCACTGAGCTGTCAAGTCTGCAATACCACGGGCCCACTGAAGCATTGAACAAATCAGACAACTGGAACATCCAGAGCCTCATGCTTGTCATCTCAACATTGTTAATTGCAGGTATATCCAGGAAATGTTCACAAAAAGTAGAGATCAACATAGTTAAGGCCAAAGTTCTTTTATGATAAATCTACAAATATATTATGCAAACAAGTTTCCCTGAGATCACAATTGCACTCAAGAGACAACTGACACCAAATCTGTCGGCATGTTGACAAAAGGTCATTTGCCTAAAAGTATTACAAATCTATAAATCTAATTCTTTGTGTTGTTTTCACTTCTCTATTTCCCTTCTTGAAGGCTCAGAACATGGTACAAACCCTGTAGGTTCAGTTAATAACATCGCATGTGACTTACCACTAAACTAGTTGAAAAGTAACAGTCTTTCCAAGTATAGTCTGTAATTGACCTCATATATCCTATTTGCAACATTATCTTGACCTTTCATGCATGTCAAAATGCAGTAAACAGCTGTTTTGTGGATCCATCACATGACTTAGTATCACCAACAATTGGGACTGCTATAAGAAAGTTTGTGGAAACAATCACATATTTTTAAAATGAAATGTTTGAATTAACTTCTCCACTTCTTTACGTGTCATGCATTTTTTGTGATTTATTTATTTTGTTTTAATATCCATTAATGTTTCTTTATTGAGGAGTTCCCAAAATTTTGCTTTTGTTTTTCATGTCATGAAATGTTTACCGTTATTTGGTATTTTGAAGCATGAAATGTTCAGATAAAGAAAACATGTGTGATATAACCAGTTTGAACTTCTTGTTTTATGTGCAGAAAACATGGAGATAAATATTACTTTGTGATCTGATTGTTACGGTCTAAAAATCCCTACTTTGTGCAAAACATTTAGTGAACACACACATTTTTTAAACATTTTCTCTCTCTGATCAGCTTTGAATTCATTATTGAAGATTTATCTGTGATATTTGCCCTCTTGATGAATGAATAATTATTATTAGATATGTAAATTTGATAATTGAATCATTATCTTTCATCAATTTTAATCTTTAAGTTGGTTAATTTTTTATTGTTATTATTGCTCATCATAAGTTTAGATATGATGTGATTCATCAGGAATGTTGAGCTATAATTGAATATTCATGAATATTCATTAAGGAATATTTACATGATAAAGATATGATAGTATTCATAGTATTGATTTATAATGCTATAATATTTTCTTTTGTAAAGTATTATTGTGAAAGAGATATTTGAATGAGATGTCAAGATTTACTTTACAATGGTTGAATATTACTTGTGCATGTACAGCCATCGGTGACTTGCATTGAAAGTTCAAAAGTTCCCATAACAAGTCTGAGATTTTTGTTCAGGACTTTTGTCCTGATATTACTATGCCACATAGCGTCTGTTCTGATGAACAAAGAAGAGAAACTTCATCTTGCCAGAGAAAAATTCAAATATAAAATCATATCAAGCCCTGCAAATATGATAAATAGATACTCCTCTATACTGCAAAACTTAGAATGGGAATTGGTCATATGTTGATAAAGATGCATAAAGAATAATATTTTGGTTTGTGCTATTTGGAAATTTAACCCACCAGAGTTCCAAAGACTTTCCCAGTGTAATATATGCATACTTGGTTGAATAATTAAAAGCTTTGTGCAGACTGACATGTAGAAGAGTTAGAGGAAGAAGACAGAGTTGCTGTATAAACGTGACGAGGCACATTAGCTGTAGGTGGTGGAAGGTAGTTGGAGTGTTATCATATCTGAGAGACAGCTTTGTATGCTAGACGTACCACAGCCTCACAGAGGGAGAGGGTGTGAAGCTACCAACTTCACCTTCCCAACCTCTCGCGTGAGACAACTCATTTGGAAATATTTCTCTTATATTATTTGGTTGCTTGTGTTTTTCTCATTAAAAGAATGTTCATTTTTAGCTGTGCTGATTTTGTCATCGTAGCTTATGCAGTGAGAGCAGATATTTTCTCTCATTCTGTCTGTCTGTCAAACTCCATCTTCTGTTTTTAGACTTACAAAGCAGGATAATTTTCAGTTGTTTCCAGGAAATGTTTATAAGCATTACAAAAAAGCAATGGTTGGCACAGTTCTTAGGCATTTGGTCTTTGTTTTGAGGCTTCAAATAAAGGAAAATGTGTTATTTGTCGATGCATCTTAGGATGAGGACAGTTCTTATCATCCTGGAAAGGAAACATTGTCTGGAAAAGTAGGCTTAGTTGTATTGAGAAGGTGACACTGCTCACAGGTGGTGCGAGGTATTATTACTTGCTGGTACTGAATACCTGTGCAGTTTGTGTCAATAATTTGAAAATTTTCATGCCAGAAACTGAATACCATCTTTACAATACCATCATCACCACAATACCATCACCACAATACCATAATCACTATACAAGTACTTTTAAAGTTGGTCATGATAGTCATTTAGACTTAAAATTCAGATATTATAAATAATCATGATTTTCTTATAATTGATCATGATGGTCTCATATCTCACTAGCTGATGAGAACACATTTGGTACATTCATGCTTTAATTCAAGTAGCAGTTATATCTGACATGATATTAACAATCCTGTCAATACCAAGTGAGCAAGGTTGATATCTGTAGCACATTTAGACGAAAATATTTGATATGGCCAACTTAATCAGCACTGTGGTTTTTAAAAAATTATATTTACAGGAAATGTGGTTGACCTTTTCCACAAAAAAAGTGAAATGTCTTGTTTTCAGGATGTAGATTTATCACATAATTGGGAGAGTAATTTATCAGACCCCGAAGCTTTTGGCATAATAATTGTAAATGAATTGCTGGGCATGAAATGTGACAATCATCAGTGTCAGGTGCAGAGACATGTCACCACTAATAGTGCAGAACCTGTAGAGACATGTCACCACTAATAGTGCAGAACCTGTAGAGACATGTCACCACTAATAGTGCAGAACCTGTAGAGAAATGTCACCACTAATAGTGCAGAACCTGTAGAGATTGGGTGCCAGTGACAGTGCAGAACCTGTAGAGACTGGGTGCCAGTAGCAGTACAGAACCTGTAGAGACAGGGTGCCAGTTACAGTGCAGAACATGTAGAGATTGGGTGCCAGTTACAGTGCAGAACATGTAGAGATTGGGTGCCAGTTACAGTGCAGAACATGTAGAGACTGGGTGCCAGTTACAGTGCCGAACCTGTAGAGACTGGGTGCCAGTTACAGTGCAGAATATGTAGAGATTGGGTGACAGTTGCAGTGCAGAATATGTAGAGATTGGGTGACAGTTGCAGTGCCGAACCTGTAGAGACTGGGTGCCAGTTACAGTGCAGAATATGTAGAGACTGGGTGCCAGTTACAGTGCAGAATATGTAGAGATTGGGTGACAGTTGCAGTGCAGAATATGTAGAGATTGGGTGACAGTTGCAGTGCCGAACCTGTGGAGACTGGGTGCCAGTGACAGTGTACAAGGAACTTTCAAAAATGTTAAAAATTTAAATTTTATTAGAGGTATACTGCAGTTTTCAAGTTGCTACAGGCCATGTTGGTAACACCTTCAGTCACCAAAAATATATTGCAATAAGTAAGTAATAGTATTTCTAGTAAAGAGAGAATTATTTCCCTGCAGCAAGTCATGATATCGTGCTGATGTCAGACAGTTAGTCTATTTCTCTCCCATCAGAATGATTTGCGGTTTTCTTTTCTGAAAGCAAATTCACTGCCTCAGGAAAAAAGGGGATGTTGAAGTATGAAGCTCATTGGCATTGACCAAAGCCATTTTTGTTGAGAAGAATATTGGGTGTCTTGTAAACGGCTTGATTGTGAGCGTGGAGGGCTGGGAGAAAATGAACACGACTGACAGGAGTTGCCCGCTCACATGTTTCAATACATTGGTAATGGTGTTTGTAAGACTGGCAGGCATCGCTGACGGTTCATGCAGCCTCATTTTCAGTTCACGCAGCCTCGTTCTGACACCACCATCATATTAGCTCCTTGTTTAATGCACCACCGTCATTGTACTCAACTCTCTTGATTATTGTGTTGGAGGATGTTGAGGTTCGTTTTTAGATCTGTTAGTTTTTCAAAATTACCATTCCTTGTGTGATCTATATTTTCCTTTTGATATTATGTTTATTGTTTATCAAAAAGAGACACACAAAACAACAAATCACTCAAAATGTCTAATTTCAATCGCAAAATATCATTTTACTGTTACCATCACTTATGGTTTTTTCCATGACCTGAAGATCGGTTGTTTGTTTTTGTTTGTTTTTATCTGTTTTATATTGTTTAAATTCTGATTGAAATTAGTATATAGCTTGTCCGCAAAGATGATTTGAAAATCTTTGCTATCAATTAGTCAACTTGTCATTTAACATCATTATGAGATATATATTTGGTCCAATTTAACCTTTATAGAAATCAATTATACATCCACGATGTAATACTGCCCCATTTGCATTAAAAGCAAATATACCAAAGCTATACTGAATAACAAATTCTGGATTTGTCCTTGACTGAGAAAAACAGAGAAGGTAAAAGACAGCTTCTTTATTATCGAGCGCTAATTTGTGAAGTTTAGGATAACGCCGACAGTTGAATAACAGAAGACTTGCCTCCATTTGTATGCTCAGCTCCACGCTTCATTTGACCTCCATATCTCTATCGGGTTTGGTGCCGAGGCTATGTGTGTGTTAAAAATATGTCATTTTTAATAAGTGCTTGAGAGCACAAGGATTCAAAGGCAGAGAATTGAATGGAAGCTTGTCTGAGCATGGCCGGGATGATTCCTTGTAAATCATCAACTGTATTCAGATGGCGATGCTGGATATCCAGAGTATTTCCTCAGACTTGGAGGCTGGCAATTTAGGTCAAGAGAATTGTATTCTTGTTATGGGATATGCAGATGTCAAGGTAGAAAATGTCGTTTGGCATTAAAGTCAAAAGCAAACATCAGTTAGTTTGTAACAGTTCAGCAAATTATGCTTGACTGAGATTGTGTAAGATGAATAGCAAGAGAGGATAGGATTGAATTGGGGTGTACCAGACAATATAACATTTGTAATATATTTTAACTTTCCAAAATAAAACATTTTTGAAATAATTGTTTTTTAAAGTATCTCCTAGAGGGCAGCAAAGTAGCATAGCATGTGCTGCCCTCTGTTGTATTTTGATATACTCTAATTGAGCTTATTGCTTTGTCTTTGCAGGAGAGTATAGAATATGTATTCCTCGTCATCTTCACAGCAGAGTGCTTCATGAAAATCATAGCATATGGTCTATTATTGCATCCTGGTGCTTACCTCAGAAACGGTTGGAACATGTTAGATTTTGTAATTGTAGTCATTGGGTAAGTATTTCGCTTATTTGTATTTTTAAAATGATATTTATCACAGTGATGTTGTGTGCAGAATTTCCATAGATTTTTAATGTGGCTGCAAGAGCAAAAATATGAGTTTTGTCTTTCATGTTTTGTGGCCAGATAATGTTTTCAGTAAACAAAAGTCCTATTTTTAGTCCAAAAGATGTCAAAAACTTGCACTCATGCTATTGTAGTATTTCCCGACCTCCAGTATTTGAGATCTGTTATGATTCACACCAAGAACCCTGAATGAAAAACGCCACATTTTCAAGAATATGGAAAATTAATGCTCACATCATACAATGTATGGCAAATGGTTAAATTTCATAATGCCCTTAAGTGTATTTACTAAATCTTGATACAAAGCTTAGTAATCAATTTGTTGCAATCCATTTTCTGTTACTTTTGGTCAAGATGCGAGCTCCATGTAGATTATGTTATTATATAAGTTAGTTGTGCGATATAAAATTTGAAATATCAACATTTTTTTAGAAAGGTCACAAGTGACACAAAAGTGACATTACTAAATGTATGTGCATGTTTGTGTGTGATGATAAAACCATGTGCCTCAGTACATAATTAAGACACTTTTGCATGTTAAATAGTACATCTGGGTTGTTATTATCACAAACACTGAGAAAATGAGATGACTTATTTGAGCACATTACTTTTAAGAAAGAAGCAAAATAGAACACAGATTTTATGAATGATACTTCCAGTGAAAGTAGTTAGACAGGAACCAAATTGAGCACTTGCCATTGTTATAAATGCCAGCTGCGAGTGCCAAATGACTGACTTGGGTCAACTGATGTACCAAAAGGAAATCTTGTCATCATAGTTATGTATCACTGATCATATGCAGAGAGCACTGCAGAGTGGATTTGACATAAGCACTGGCCAAGTCGCCCTAAAAGTTTATTGCTTCTGGGCCAGTGGTTTAAAATTTCTACTAGCCCAGATGTTAGTGAATAATTCTAATATTCTCAAGTTTTTATGTTATTGGCAAGTAGTTTATGCCAAAAAGGCCACTGCCACCAGTGGATCTAAGAGCCTAACTTTTTATGTCAGTGACAAAATTCCTTGATATTAGAATAGCCTCCTCTCAGAATTCAGTATGTCATTTTGGTCCAGCTGTAAGAGAGAAAAGGAGTTATATTTCAACGTTCGATCATAATTATGTGATCATGTCTGTGTTACCTTATGTTTGTGTGACCTTTCTTGGTCATGTCTGTTACCTTTCTTGATCTTGTTTGTGTTACCTTGATCATGTTTGTGTGACCTTTCTTGATCATGCCTGTGTGACCTTTCTTGATCATGCCTGTGTGACCTTTCTTGATCATGCCTGTGTGACCTTTCTTGATTATGTCTGTTACCTTTCTTGATCATGCCTGTGTGACCTTTCTTGATTATGTCTGTTACCTTTCTTGATCATGCCTGTGTGACCTTTCTTGATTATGTCTGTTACCTTTCTTGATCATGCCTGTGTGACCTTTCTTGATTATGTTTGTGTGACCTTTGTTGATCATGTTTGTGTTACCTTGATCATGTTTGTGTGACCTTTCTTGATTATGTCTGTGACTTTTCTTAATCATATCCGAGTGACCATCTCAGTGGAACATTCCATGACTTGCTCTTAGACTAAGTCATATGAGGTCATTTGCCAGAGTTTATGGATATAACTGAAAGGCTGTGAAATTTAAGATAATGTTATCCATAGGTTATCATCATTATCCATGATCCAATGGCAAAACATATTATTATCCATGATCCAATGGCAAAACATATTATTATCCATGATCCAATGGCAAAACATATTATTATCCATGATCCAATGCCAAAACATATTTAAGCGCTATGAGCAGACCTGGTCTGGTATAGCACTATATAAATCATTTATTATTATATTATATATATCCATGATCCAATGCTTAAGTAAGTGAATGCACCTTCACTATGGTTTATGTAGAATATATATATATAGATAATTTGATTATTATATACTTATCTATGTCTATATATATATATATATATATATATATATATATATATATATATATATATATATATATATATATATATATATATATATATATATATATATATATATATATATATATTGACATAGATAAGTATATAACAAGTATATAATAATCAAATTATATACTTATCTATGTATATATATATATATATATATATATATATATATATATATATTTATATATATATATATATATTGACATAGATAAGTATATAATAATCAAATTATCTCAGGATATTCATTGTTAAAACGCATGTTTTTTCATTCTCCTGACAAAGGTAATTGTGAAGAGTTGTAAATTTCAGTTGTCAGATACAAAAGTTGTCCCCATAGAGATGTATAGCCCAGCTAGTTTTTTTAATGTTATATAGAACACATCCTTTCTTATTTTCTCCTTAAAACTCTTCACTATCTAAATTTGTTAGCCATGAAATTCCACATAGTTGCGTGAGACAACATGATATCTGTATATTACTTCATACATGTATCTAACACCACTTATGATATGAGTATCTAAAACATTTATACATGTTCACATAGTTATAATGTAAATATTCTTGGACCAGAAAAAATATTGCTATTTTCATGTCAAATTGAAAAAAATATATATTAAATTGTCATGATTACTGATTGTGTAGGTTGGAAATTTTATAAATAATACATTGTAATATTATCAGAGTGGTTTCATTATGGATATATTAGTCATATCAATATATACAAATACATTTAAAGTGAAATTAAATATCTCCCTTTAATGAACAAAGATAAAACCATAATAGGGATGGATAATAAATAATAAATGGAATCACCTTCTTGACACCCACAGTTATCACAAACCTGTAAATGATATAATGTTTAGAAGTGTCAGGGACTGCGATCATTGTCCAGCTTATCTTCAGGATCTTTACCATTATTCCATTTAATGTATAGAACTGATTCATCTTGGCTCTGCTTACATATCTATTAATCCTCTTGTAGATAGTTATTATTTATCAATTTGATATTTTCAAGAGAGTTAACCCCAGAGATTTAGATTTTTTTAGAAGTTATTTGGTGGTATAGATGAATATATGTTATGAGTGATGAGCATAACAGCTGGTTTATTAAGAGTGACACACTTTAGCAGTGTTATCATCATCAGAACATTTGCTTAACGCACAATGAAAGGACATGAGAAATGCATTTTGCTGGGCATTTTAGTCCATGTGGCACGTCAGTTTGTTTGCATTGACATCGTACATGACGGTCGTGTGACAGAGCCCTACACAAGGAGCTGGCCCCACGTTGCTATGGTAACAACAGAAGAGTATATGGCAGTGTGTGGAGTCAGCAGGACAAAATTGGCCAATGGTAGCCCTTGCTTTCCACATCTTTGTCTTCTATATTTCATATACCCTTTGCTTGTCTGCAGACTGTTTCATATCAACAGTTAACCTTGTTGATGCAGTATTTCAGCTAACCTTTTGTAATAGAAGGGTTAATGGTTTATAGAACATGCAATGAGGTATGAGGGGAGCATGTGACACCAGGTTGAGCCAGGTGGGGGCAGCACTGTATAGGTACACAGGTAGATCTGATCTGAACACAGGTATCATGGCCACAGTAAGCTTATAATATCCTTGCCTGACAGTAGCATCAAGTCTGGTACAGTCACATTTTGATCATGATATCTTGTCTTACATATTCACTTCTGACAGTAATAATATCAAGTCTCACAAATTTACTTATGATTTTAACATCAATTCTCAAACATTATCTTCTGACAGTAACACCATATCTCATACATTTACCTCTGATTGTGACATCTTGACATCTTGTTTCACACATTCACCTATGGTGGTAACATTTTGTCTCACATTCACTTCTTAGAGTAGCATCAAGTCTTCCACATTCACTTCTGAGTCTCCCACATTCACATCAGACAGTCTCCCACATTCACATCAGACAGTCTCCCACATTCACATCAGACAGTCTCCCACATTCACCCTGACAGTCTCCCACATTCACTTATGACAGTCTCCCACATTCACTGCAGACAGTCTCCCACATTCACATCAGACAGTCTCCCACATTCACATCAGACAGTCTCCCACATTCTCATCAGACAGTCTCCCACATTCACATCAGACAGTCTCCCACATTCACATCAGACAGTCTCCCACATTCACTCCTGACAGTCTCACACATTCACTTCTGACAGTCTCCCACATTCACATCAGACAGTCTCCCACATTCACATCAGACAGTCTCCCACATTCACATCAGACAGTCTCCCACATTCACTCCTGACAGTCTCCCACATTCACTCCTGACAGTCTCACACATTCACTTCTGACAGTCTCACACATTCACTCCTGACAGTCTCACACATTCACTTCTGACAGTCTCCCACATTCACTCCTGACAGTCTCACACATTCACTTCTGACAGTCTCACACATTCACTTCTGACAGTCTCCCACATTCACTTCTGACAGTCTCCCACATTCACTCCTGGCAGTCTCACACATTCACTTCTGACAGTCTCCCACATTCACTCCTGACAGTCTCACACATTCACTTCTGACAGTCTCACACATTCACTTCTGACAGTCTCCCACATTCACTTCTGACAGTCTCCCACATTCACTCCTGACAGTCTCACACATTCACTTCTGACAGTCTCCCACATTCACTCCTGACAGTCTCCCACATTCACTCCTGACAGTCTCCCACATTCACATCAGACAGTCTCCCACATTCTCATCAGATAGTCTCCCACATTCACTTCTGATACTCTCCCACATTCACATCAGACAGTCTCCCACATTCACATCAGACAGTCTCCCACATTCACTCCTGACAGTCTCCCACATTCACTCCTGACAGTCTCCCACATTCACTTCTGACAGTCTCCCACATTCACTTCTGACAGTCTCCCACATTCACTCCTGACAGTCTCCCACATTCACATCAGACAGTCTCCCACATTCACATCAGACAGTCTCCCACATTCACTCCTGACAGTCTCACACATTCACTTCTGACAGTCTCCCACATTCACATCAGACAGTCTCCCACATTCACATCAGACAGTCTCCCACATTCACATCAGACAGTCTCCCACATTCACTCCTGACAGTCTCCCACATTCACTCCTGACAGTCTCCCACATTCACTTCTGACAGTCTCCCACATTCACTCCTGACAGTCTCACACATTCACTTCTGACAGTCTCCCACATTCACTCCTGACAGTCTCACACATTCACTTCTGACAGTCTCACACATTCACTTCTGACAGTCTCCCACATTCACATCAGACAGTCTCCCACATTCACTCCTGACAGTCTCACACATTCACTTCTGACAGTCTCACACATTCACTTCTGACAGTCTCCCACATTCACATCAGACAGTCTCCCACATTCACTTCTGATGCTCTCCCACATTCACATCAGAGAGTCTCCCACATTCATTGCAGACAGTCTCCCACATTCACATCAGACAGTCTCCCACATTCACTTCTTACAGTCTCCCACATTCACTTCCGACAGTCTCCCACGTTAACTCCTGACAGTCTTCCACATTCACTCCTGATATCACATATTCACTCCCAATCATATCAACAAGTCATCTCTCACCTTCAACCTCTGTACACGTTTGTTAGTAACCAAAACATGGACACCGAGAGGCTGAGATGGAAATCTTAAATTTTGTGATACCATGACAATGCTCAATTGATAAGATGTCAGGCTGGCTTGGCTTATATTTATTATATCTATATAACATCCAGATGCAGAGATCTACACATACAATAAATCAGATGAGAGTAAAGGTTGACAAATCTGCCTGAACCACCAGTCACTAGTAGTGATATAGGGGAGAGACACCTGTAATTTAGAGATGGACAAGCTTGTATTAGACTGGCTTGCAGGATCACCCTGCGCCTGACACGAGTGCAGGTCACCGACCGACCTTTAAGCTCAGTCTTAGACTTCTATCTGATCACACATGTACTTGAGTGTATTAGTAGCAGGCAGATAACATCTATTTGATGATGCAAAATCTCTTTCGTCATAAAATCATAAATAATGAATATAAATTTTTTCATCTTTTTCTGTCTTATAACTGGCAGGGCTTGACATACGCACTGGCCAGTGAATGCTCTGTTGTAGTGGCCCAGTTGGGCAACCATATTTTTGGTCTTTTAGTGGCCCAAACTATCTTGATTTTATTACTCTAATCATTATCCTAAGAACTTCGGGCCACCACTTCACATGCTCTGGTGGCCCAACTGGGCAACCAACATTTTTCTCTTTATGTCAAGGCCTGACTGGCCATGTTTAAAATCCACTGCTATATTTTTTTATTAGAAATATTTAGTGTTTTACAAAAGGAGGATAGAATAAGGTGAACATACAGTGGACACTAGCATCGAAATAAGACGTGTGCCGAGTTTGAAGGTGGCGCCATCTATTGCCAGGCTTTATTAGACTTGACCAGATCCTGATCAGTAAATGAGTCCCTTTCCTTGGAGTTGTGTCATGACCTTCTGTGTGCAATAGGAAACCCAGCAATATTGAAAAGTCTTACACAGATCTCCACAATGTTGTGGGTCTGCCAGCGTTGTCGTGGACCACGCGTGTGACCTGTCACTTTACCCAAGATGTACTGCCTTTTTCTTATTTGTGCCAAGAAAAAATACATTGGTCAAATGTGAAAGGTGATAGGTCAACTGTCAGAGGTCTTCAAGGTCAAAGAGCCTAGTTTTGTAAATCTTAAGGGCTAAACTACTGATTAAGAGTGCTTTTAGGTGTAAATATTAGTACCTACATATTTTTTATTTCTTAATGAGATATCTTCAGTTGCACAGAAAATAGTCTTGCCCTTGCTAGGTTTAATCCTTTGATAGCACAAAAAATGGACATAAACTGCTTTTACATCACAGATAATTGAACAGGCCATCTCAGATATTTATCTATCTGTCTATCTATTTGTCTATCTCGCAATGTGTTTTGCCTATGCCACCATCTTTGTCTATCTGTCACTGTGTTTTGCCTCTGCCATCATCTTTGTCTATCTGGCACTGTGTTTTGTCTCTGCCATCATCTTTGTCTATCTGTCACTGTGTTTTGCCTCTGCCACCATCTTTGTCTATCTGTCACTGTGTTTTGTCTCTGCCATCATCTTTGTCTCTCTGGCACTGTGTTTTGCCTATGCCATCAGCTTTGTCTCTCTGGCACTGTGTTTTGCCTCTGCCACCATCTTTGTCTATCTGTCACTGTGTTTTGTCTCTGCCACCATCTTTGTCTGTCTGGCACTGTGTTTTGTCTCTGCCACCATCTTTGTCTATCTGTCACTGTGTTTTGCCTATGCCATCATCTTTGTCTATCTGGCACTGTGTTTTGCCTATGCCATCATCTTTGTCTATCTGGCACTGTGTTTTGTCTCTGCCATCTTCTTTGTCTATCTGTCACTGTGTTTTGCCTATGCCATCATCTTTGTCTATCTGTCACTGTGTTTTGTCTCTGCCACCATCTTTGTCTATCTGGCACTGTGTTTTGTCTCTGCCACCATCTTTGTCTATCTGTCACTGTGTTTTGTCTCTGCCACCATCTTTGTCTATCTGTCACTGTGTTTTGTCTCTGCCATCATCTTTGTCTATCTGTCACTGTATTTTGCCTATGCCATCATCTTTGTCTATCTGTCACTGTATTTTGCCTATGCCATCATCTTTGTCTATCTGTCACTGTGTTTTGCCTATGCCACCATCTTTGTCTGTCTGGCACTGTGTTTTGTCTCTGCCACCATCTTTGTCTATCTGTCACTGTGTTTTGCCTATGCCATCATCTTTGTCTATCTGGCACTGTGTTTTGTCTCTGCCATCATCTTTGTCTATCTGTCACTGTGTTTTGCCTATGCCATCATCTTTGTCTATCTGTCACTGTGTTTTGTCTCTGCCATCATCTTTGTCTATCTGTCACTGTGTTTTGCCTCTGCCACCATCTTTGCCCACCAGGGACTGTGTCCTGCAGTGAGAGCAGGCTTCGCCCCAGTGTCTGGGGAGAGACGCTTGCACCTTGAGGGTTGCATGTATATTGTAATTGTCACGTCTCCTTTCTCTACAATGCTATTTCCTCTCTCTGTTAGACAATGAGACAAAAAGAAAAAATGTGCGGCACAGCAGAATTTTCTTTAAAATTCTGGAGAGAATGAGGTAGCTTCATAAAGCAAAATAGGTTTAAGAGTTATGTCATATTTGTGAAGCATTGAGCTGCATTGTTAAGCAGTATGGTTGCACTGTTATTATAAAGCAGTGTGCAGCTGATTGTAAAGCAGTGTGCAGCTGATTGTAAAGCTGTGTGCAGCTGATTGTAAAGCAGTGTGCAGCTGATTGTAAAGCTGTGTGCAGCTGATTGTAAAGCAGTGTGCAGCTGATTGTAAAGCCGTGTGCAATTGATTGTAAGGCAACTTATTGTTTGGGAGCATGGCAGTGAATGTCAAGAAGATGGCAGCTGGTGGGTAAAGCTGAATGGCAGCTGGTGGCAGAACAATATTGTGTCTTTAATGTAAACATGATGATGCAGTATACAGCTATATAAGAATAAAGAAATATGCAGACTTTGGATGAAGACACATGGCACTAGTGGGGTCAAGATGAATATCGATTGTGCAGCAACTTTGATGTATGAGCTGGTAGTCATAATAGGAAGAATGGCGAGATATGGCGGGCAGCATGTAACACATCTATAAGAGAGGGCTGCCTGCCGAAGCTATCACACAACAAATAGCTGCACAGATAGATGGCTGCTTCACCACACCTTTGGGCTGGTGGCTTTCTTGATTAGCGCCAGATATGTGGTGGTTTGCCACACTGTGTCTTGGTATTTTGGGTGGTGTGAATGCTACAATTCCTCTCATTGTTGGTGCAAATAACAAGCTTGCTTCCCTCTACAGAATCAAAAAAGCTGAAAAAATGAACTAATTAGGATCTGAGAGTATTCCCCCTCATACATATATATGTGGTGAGCATAATTGCTTTCATGATGTCAGTACAATAAAATAAAAGTGCCACCACATGAAACAGTTCTGAGAAATCATATCAGATATTTTTACAGCCACTTGGTGAATGGAAATCTGTTGTCATATTAATGTGTGTATATATATGCTTTTTAATATTAAAACTTTTCACTATATTTTATTTTAATTTTTGTATTTCAGGTTATTTAGTACAATTTTATCCTTCCTCGACCAGAAGGGGTTTGACGTGAAGGCCTTGAGAGCGTTCCGTGTTCTTAGGCCTCTCAGATTAGTATCGGGAGTTCCCAGTAAGTTTCGCTTCACATTTTTTTTACAATATTTGTACTAAAAAGCCTAAATCATGATCAGCCATTTGTTGAAAATGTGATATGAACTGCATAAAAAATGAAATATTATTATTATAATAAATATATGTGTATCCGGATTTCATAGATAGAATTGTCAAGAAATTGGAGTGAAACACAAACTGTATCTAGAATCCATTAGAGCTTGTGTAATTTGTTTTTGAATCAAATCAGCTTGTACCAAGACCATCATCCTCTCAGATAAAACTTCCATAAAAGGCAGACAAAGACATTGCAGATTTTGGCTGGAAAGCTCTTGACCTTTGACCTGGCCCAGATATTCTAATTGAGTGTGGCTTATAGTGGTGATGAGAGCGGGTGGGAGCAGTAGGCCCATAGGAGCCCAACTACCCAGGCATGGCTAATATCAATCACCTCTCACTGCTATAAAGAACCAATATCATTTTTGGGCAAAACACTCACATTGGCTGTAATGGTGTAATGAAATTATAGCGTCCTCCTAATTGTGTCGATGTCATTTACAACTCACAGATTATCTGAACATCAAAGAAAAACGGCAAGCTCGCCGGGCTCAAGCAATCGTCCTAATAGCATTTCCGGCATTTGTAAAGTGATTTCTGCCCAAGATAAACTTTCTCTTTGATTTTTGTCTGCAAACATTTAAATGTTACTTCCCACTTCAGATTTTGAAATTATTCTAAGAATAGAAATTACATCTATCTTCCTTGTCCTTATATTGAAATTTACTGGAAAATATCTTTGAGAAGAATTTTATCTACATTTGGTGACATAATCGATGCAAGCCTCTCAAAATTAGCAAATTGTAAACATCATTTAATGCAGCAGCTTGGCAGAAGGGTGATGTCATCACTTATGGCACCTGCCTACCTTCAGTCCATCATCTTGTTGAGACATACCAACTTTACTTCATACCTGTTAAATTTCATGAAACAAACTGGATAGACATGGTATTCCTTTTCCGAGCTATACAGAGCATAGCTCCTACAGTGAAGGGAGATGTTCTGTCATTCTGTCTGTCTGACAACTTTAATCCTCTCCTCTGAAACGATGGGTCAGAGGTCTTGGCTATTAATAGATAAGATGTATTTTTATGGAACCAATTCTTTCTGTTTTCCATTAGGCTCAGATGTTTTTTGCATTTTTTAATGATCTAAACAAAATTAACAGTTATCACTTTGCTGAGTTATCAGGGAGGCTGCCATTTTGAAATAATAACATGACAAATATCAGCCAATGAGAATCGAGATAACAGCATCAGTATGTAACATACATTTTGATTGGCAGAAATTATCATCTGCTCAAGTCTTCTTTGGAAAAGAATTTAAATGATCATTTTTTAAACAATTAACAAGCATTTCCATGAAATATTCACCAACATTAAAAAAGGAATGAACAGCATAGGTTTAAGGTCATTGGCCTATGTTTTTTATATATGCAAGCATGTAACCACTTGTGAGACATCACCATTAATGATATACGTGATTGTGTTTGCAGGTTTACAAGTAGTGTTGAATTCCATTCTGCGAGCTATGGTGCCTTTGTTACACATCGCTTTGCTAGTTATATTCGTCATCATCATATATGCCATTGTTGGACTAGAGCTGTTCTCAGGAAGTATGCACAAGACATGTTTTTTAAACGGCACAAGTGAGTACTTTTGTATATTTTATGTAATTATTTATATTTCACTATCTGTTAAGATTTGCCACCCCCTTCTCTCTATAATGTATCCTGCTGGCTAGGCCTGCTCTGTCTTGTCATAGGTAGATATCTGCTCTACCTGACCATAGATATCTATGATGTATCCTGCTGGCTAGGCCTGCTCTGTCTTGTCATAGGTAGATATCTACTCAACCTGACCATAGATATCTATAATGTATGCTGCTGGCTAGGCCTCCTCTGTCTTGTCACAGCTAGATATCTGCTCTACCTGACCGTAGATATCTATGATGTATCCTGCTGGCTAGGCCTGCTCTGTCTTGTCATAGGTAGATATCTGCTCTACCTGACCATAGATATCTATGATGTATGCCGCTGGCTAGGCCTCCTCTGTCTTGTCATGGGTAGATATCTGCTCAACCTGACCATTGATATCTATGATGTATCCTGCTGGCTAGGCCTCCTCTGTCTTGTCACAGCTAGATATCTGCTCTACCTGACCGTAGATATCTATGATGTATGCTGCTGGCTAGGCCTCCTCTGTCTTGTCATAGGTAGATATCTGCTCTACCTGACCATAGATATCTATGATGTATGCCGCTGGCTAGGCCTCCTCTGTCTTGTCATAGGTAGATATCTGCTCTACCTGACCATAGATATCTATGATGTATGCTGCTGGCTAGGCCTGCTCTGTCTTGTCATAGGTAGATATCTGCTCTACCTGACCATAGATATCTATGATGTATCCTGCTGGCTAGGCCTCCTCTGTCTTGTCATAGGTAGATATCTGCTCTACCTGACCATATATATCTATGATGTAGTTTTTATCTTTGATGTAGTTTTTAAACTGTGATGTAGTTTTTTATCTTGAATTTCATGTAAATACAAATGCCATTTCTAGATCAATATTTGATTTTGCCTGGATCATGAAGATTGCTATTGTGATATGAGTGACTGTCTTCATAAGAGCAGCCTCATGTGTTACGCGTCCACCTAGACAGTGTCATACATATTTCATGATTTCAACATGCCACAGTTTTACGGAAATGAAATTGGCTAATGTTGGAAATTAATTGACAACTGGTGAACAGCAGCATCCTGCTTCCCGGGAGCAGATGATTTGGAAATTACTTGATATGAGAAAATAATTCACAAGCCAACCATTGACACCGCCATTCTCTTGTTTCTGATTTTAAGAATGCTAGTAGAATATGTATTTCATTTATTTAGTAGGGTGTTATATTGATCTGAAATATGTCTCTTTTGATGTTCACAAATTACGATGTGTCACTTGGTGCCAGAGCGAGGATGTCAACAAGTAATGAAATCATATTTATCCTGACCCTTGTGGACCAATCAATGTATTATATATAGTGGATAAATAAACACAGAATGGTAACTCTGAAGCATATATTGTTCACATGTGATACACCAGCATTATTGTTACATGTCAAAATTTAAAAAGATATGGATTGTTTATTGGTAATCTTGCTATTTTGCATTGCAGAGGATATAGGAAAATTAAATCCCACACCATGTGGGAAGGGCTATTCCTGTGAAGACATACCAGGACTAGTCTGCGACGGGTACTGGGACGGCCCAAATGATGGCATCACGAACTTTGATAACTTTGGTCTGGCCATGCTCACAGTGTTTCAATGCATTACCCTTGAAGGCTGGACCAATGTCATGTACAATGTAAGTGAATCTGTGGCGCCCCCTTTGGCTGGGGAGGCGGCACAGCTTGGAGATTAGAGGTCATCCACTGCCATCCGCGCAGGGATGATCTCGGCAAAAGGAAAGATCGTCAAATGCTGGTGGAAAATATAATATGGGAAATGCTTCTGAATAAATTGTGGATACAAGGAGTGGATAAATAGATCTATGCTGGAAGATCATTGCTGCGATTGCATATGCATTTTTATGACGGAATTCAATTATCGTATTTGTTATACTCACTGCAGTTTATTTTCGTATCAGAAACCGAATTAAATTGGTTTTATTATGTTAAAGATAAAATATAAGATAGCTTATTAAAACAAAGATATGAGGATTCAAGTGAAATGAAGTTTTTTATTTGAGAAAAGATAAGTTGAGTAAATAGTTGTATGCCAAGATTCTGTGAAGATGCTATGTTCATGTGAATGTTACAGATAAACGATGCAGAGGGCAACAGTTGGCCGTGGATCTACTTCATAAGTCTCATCATCATAGGTTCATTCTTTGTTTTGAATCTTGTGCTTGGAGTCCTCAGTGGGTGAGTCCAAACAAGTCTCCACCAACAAAACTCGAATCCATTTCTCTCACTTTTTCTCACTCTCTCTCTATCTTTTTTCTCTGATCTGATGTGTCATGCATGGACTCATGACCTTGTGAGGAGACTGTGCATGACCTCACATGGTCATGATGTCATATGACCTTACACTTGAATGGTCCACTAGAGGCAGTCAGGGCAGTCTCTGTGTTGACTGCTTCTGGTTTATAGCCATATTTTTTGCTATTCTGAGAGGTGAAGTATGCCAAAACATGCCATAATAATATTAACTTTCTTTTCACAGATAGTTCACGGCATTAATGAAATGTATGAGAAAGGATTTATTTAAGAAAGTACAAAAATAAATATTAAATATATGTGAAAAAAAAATCACATTTTGCCAATAAACAAATTTAGCTTTAAAGAGTATGTGATAAAGGCATAAGAATGAATACATTTTGTGATATTTCACCTCTCAGGCTGTAGATAAGATCGCTGCATGTCATTGTTAGCTTGTTTGAGCCAGATTATTTGACTTCATTATTCTAAGCGCATGCTCTATCTGATGTTGTGAACAAATGTGTTCACATTGGGTCACTGTTATTAAACCATATAACACTGTGTGACAGTTTGTCGATTTGGGGTATTATATATTTATAGCTATTATGTTTAAAATATATACATACCTACATGCATTCCAGTGTTTTTGATATTTTCATTAACTTTATATAATAATCTAATATCCAGTACATATATATGTGAATGTAAGCATATATATAGAGGATTTTTATATCAAAACTTACATTTTTTCTACTAATGGTCTGTTGGTTATGCTTCCCAGCCCCAGCCCTGGAGTTTGTGGGATAATGATAAACTACTCTAATATGTTGTTAATTAGGCAAGAATATATTTGCCTAAAAATACAAAAAATAGAGTGATTTTTATTTCAAGGAAATTTGATAATATTAAAACTCTTGTTGTGATTTTGTTGGAGATTACTCTTATTTTTTATATAAAAGCATGTTCCAACTTCAAAGTTAATTTTGGCATGATAGATTGACATTTTTTGGATTTTGACTATTTTTTCATACTAAAATTGGAGTTTACAGAGTCTGAGATATGAAACATGATGGTGGAGATATATTTTGTGTATATTTCTCATCAGCAGTTGGATATCCATCACAGACTCAATTTTTCGCCAGGATACCCCGGGGGTACCAGGGGAAATGGGAAGCAAATGAAGTTAAACTGAAAATTTGGCCAATTCTTTTGTCTTTCGAAAATCTACATCACATTTAAGCTTTATATGTAAACTTTTTCAATTTCACACTTGCTGCGAACAATGTTCAGCTTTTATGCTCAGTTCTGGCAAAAAAATGTGGAAAAGTTTACATATAATCTAATAATACACTGGAAGCCAGGAAGAAAAAAGGTCGACTAGAAACTGGATGACAAATCACATCTCTCAGCTTTTCACTGAATCCATATATCAGGAATCGGAATAATACCTCACTAAGAATAATCACCAAATTAATGCTTATAAGTAACAAGTTTTAAAACATAACGGGACTGCGCTATAAACCTTAGAACAAGATATGTTCCCCCATAGTATAGTTGGCATTCATACCATTGCAAACATATTACCCTTGAATGTTATGCCATTCATCCTAGACATGACATTTAATGTTTGCCTGAGAAATATTTATAAGAAAAGAAAAACATTTTATATGCACACATTTTAAAGAAAACTTATCCTTATTATTTTTGTGAATTTATGAAAAAGATCTCGTCAAATTTTGCTAATAAATATTTTTTTGTTATTTGCCAAAAATATTTTTTACAAATATATAGGAAGCTGTGGGCAAACTTTTTTGTGGATAGTGAACATTTTTGCAATGTGTTGAATGTTCCCCTTTAAAAGTTCCCAAGTGTAGTATCTGCTTCAGGTGTGATAATCGCTTTTAATTTGCTTGAAACTACTAGGAGCTTTGTATTAACCTTGTGTGTTATATAAATAGTTACCTATTAATAAATGTTCTATGGAACAGATCCTATATATTAAAAGCCACCCCAAACATAATCTTCCCAAAGCAAATGGGGTCAACCACTCCATATTGAGATAAATGTCCTGATAAAAATAATGAGACAACAAACCTTTTCCATTCCCAAATAATATTAACATGTTTCGATAATATTCGATGATATTTTATAATATTTAATGAAAATGCAAGCGTGTACCCATGTATAATCTACACCATGGTTGTGTACTAAAGATAATTTGTAATAAGATGTGATGAACCCTAAACATAACTAACCTTGGACTAAAAAAATGAGTTATGATAGACCCTGAATGAGATACTTCACGTTATGATATAACCTGGACAAGATACCTTTGATATGATTATGATATACCCTGGATGAGGTATTACATTGGGTTTTGATAAACCCTGGATAAGGTACCTTGAGTTATGAAATACCCTGGATGACATACCTTGTGTTATGAAATACCCTGGATGACATACCTTGAGTTATGATATACCCTGGATGACATACCTTGAGTTATGAAATACCCTGGATGAGGTACCTTGTGTTATGATATACCCTGGATGAGGTACCTTGTGTTATGATATACCCTGGACAAGAATCCTGATATATGAATTTCCTGATGGGAGCCTCTCTTTTCGTCTTGTTTTCTGTCATCACTCCTTTCCGAATCACACAAACACCCTAACCGGACAATATATTGTTGCGTTACAGAGAATTTTCTAAAGAAAGAGAAAAAGCCAAAGCAAGGGGGGATTTTCAGAAACTTCGGGAGAAGCAGCAGATAGAAGAAGATTTGAGGGGATATTTAGACTGGATAACACAAGCAGGTAAGAAAATAATCTCTTATATTGAAATACCTGGCAGATTTTATTGCCTTTCTAAGAAGACTATAATATTTACTATTTTCATATTGTTATTTTTTTTATATATATTCCATGTGTATTTTTATCATAGCATTTTCTAGTTATATCTTCTCAAGTTGTTCCCTGAATCAAACCTGAGCATAATTGAACAAACCTGTACTTTTCTAGATTTTCAAAAATGTTGGCCAATATCACTGTAATTTAAAATGTCTGAAACAGTAGAGTATAAACACTGGCTGTTGAAGCCATTTTGCTCAGAATGCTTCTGGATTCTTGTGGAGATTGATTTAGAATAATGTACACACATCATCTGTAGTACTTGAGTAACCTTTGAGCACCTATTTACCATATACTCACAGAGTGTAGTAAGCTCAGTGTGCCCAGAGATACAGCTTCCCCTCTCAGGCTAGTTTAAAGCTTGTTGGAAACTGATCCTGCAACTTTTAATCTGCATCCAACAGTATTTGAAAATATTTTACAAGAAATATTTGATGATATAACATGTTTTATCATCATAAAACAGCGAAGATTTGATGTATGTTAGGACTTGAAAAGTATATTTAAAAAAGATGTAAAAGTTTTGAAAAAAATGATAGAATATAATTCACTGAATCTTTTCACAAAATTGTTAAAATTAATTGAAAAAAGTTAATAATGATAGATAATAATTGTTATCTAATAATTGTTGTTATCTAGTAATAGTATAAGAGATAACAATATGAAATGCTTGATGATTGCAGAGGACATAGAACCGGAAGGTGAGGATGCAGGGGACGAAGATGGGGCATCACCTAGGCAACGTAAGTCATCTTCTGAACCTTAATGAATGACATGTTTAACCATACTTATGTGATGTATATCATGTTCATTGTCCATGTCTAATATTTATATCAGGTCAGATTGTAATGGGCTAACAAGTTAAATGGTTTCATTATTTTCAGGTTAATCATTTTCATTACAAAGATAACTTTACTAATGATGACATGTACAGTGGTGCCATCTGCCTTAATCTATGTTGTCCAAAGCAGTCATCTTCTTCCTTATTGTAGCATATATAAAATCTAAACTGTAAATAATTGAATAGAATGTTTGTCAGGTTATTGCTTTTTTTTAATTGGCCTGAGGTATAGTGTGAATATTTCAAGACATGCTCTACAGTGGACCCACGCTTGGTGCAGGTCACTGACCTCGCCACAGAAGTTTACTATTGGATGGATACGCATGCCTAGTAGGCGTGCACTGCTAACACAACAAGAGAAAATAGCACATTTTTGTGCGTGTTCTATGTGTTTATGAGGTGAAGCAGTCAGTGGAGCTGATTGTTAGCAGGGCCCTGAAGCAGGACAGGCTCCCCAGAGATTAGATATTACCTCCCAGCCAACCTGGGACTTCTCTACACAATCACAACATGCTTGCCCTTGCTGGGTTGTGTTAACCCCAGAATGTGTTGGCCTGTAAGCTGGAAGTGTTAACCGTGTTGGTGAGCAGTGCAAACAATGTATCACTATCATGCCTGTAACAATGCATAATCCTGAAGATATTCAGCTCCCTGTAAGATGCCCAGATCTCAGCTCTCTGTAAGATGCCCAGATCTCAGCTCCCTGTAAGATGCCCAGATATCAGCTCCCTGTAAGATGCCCAGATCTCAGCTCCCTGTAAGATGCCTAGATCTCAGCTCCCTGTAAGATGCCCAGATCTCAGCTCCCTGTAAGATGCCTAGATCTCAGCTCCCTGTAAGATGCCTAGATCTCAGCTCCCTGTAAGATGCCCAGATCTCAGCTCCCTGTAAGATGCCTAGATCTCAGCTCCCTGTAAGATGCCCAGATCTCAGCTCCCTATCAGATGCCCAGATCTCAGCTCCCTGTAAGATGCCTAGATCTCAGCTCCCTGTAAGATGCCCAGATCTCAGCCCCCTGTAAGATGCCACGATCTCAGCCCCCTATCAGATGCCCAGATCTCAGCTCCCTATCAGATGCCCTGATCTCAGCTCCCTATCAGATGCCCTGATCTCAGCCCCTATCAGATGCCTAGATCTCAGCTCCCTGTAAGATGCCTAGATCTCAGCTCCCTGTAAGATGCCCAGATCTCAGCTCCCTATCAGATGCCCAGATCTCAGCTCCCTGTAAGATGCCCAGATCTCAGCTCCCTGTAAGATGCCTAGATCTCAGCTCCCTGTAAGATGCCCAGATCTCAGCCCCCTGTAAGATGCCCAGATCTCAGCCCCCTATCAGATGCCCTGATCTCAGCCCCCTATCAGATGCCTAGATCTCAGCTCCCTGTAAGAAGCCCAGATCTCAGCTCCCTGTAAGAAGCCCAGATCTCAGCTCCCTATCAGATGCCCAGATCTCAGCCCCCTATCAGATGCCCAGATCTCAGCTCCCTGTAAGATGCCCAGATCTCAGCTGGAGTACTGCTATGCTATGATTGGAGACTTTTAATATTTGAAGAGAGAAAGGAAGCAGCAGTATAAAGGTGATATTTAGGAATTGTGGTTGCTTGTTGTCGACATTGTGCACTGCATTGTTGGTCACAATGGGTTTGATCATTACGGTCTGGATGAACACAGCCCTAATGATCATCTCATGTCTCACGTCTCACACCCAGCTGGCTGATTAAACATGCAAACTTGTCTGTTATGCACTCAGTCAAGTGCTATGTTCACAGCCATCCTCACGCCTCAAACGAGAAATACTCACCAGACTGTACCATCTCTCATACACCACATTATGTAATTACCATGTTTAGAAATCTAGCGAATGTAATGGGGGTCTTGAATTGATTAATTAGGTCACTAAAATGTAATAACTCATGTTTTAGTTTGATAGATGGGCTATAAAGAGACTCTCTTTCTGTGCTATATTTCAGTGATAAGATTGAAAAATATTCATGTATATTATCAAGGTGGTATAATCAATGAAGTCCATGGTTATATATTATCAGGGTGGTATATTGGAGTCCATGGCTATATATTATCAGGGTGATAGAGGCAGAGATATTGGAGTCCATGGCTATATATTATCAGGGTGGCATATTGGAGTCCATGGCGATATATTATCAGGGTGGCCTAGGCAGAGATATTGGAGTCCATGGCTATATATTATCAGGGTGATAGAGGCAGAGATATTGGAGTCCATGGCGATATATTATCAGGGTGGCATAGGCAGAGATATTGGGAGTCCATGGCTATATATTATCAGGGTGATAGAGGCAGAGATATTGGGAGTCCATGGCTATATATTATCAGGGTGATAGAGGCAGAGATATTGGAGTCCATGGCGATATATTATCAGGGTGGCATAGGTAGAGATATTGGAGTCCATGGCTATATATTATCAGGGTGGCATAGGCAGAGATATTGGAGTCCTATATATTATCAGGGTGGCATAGGCAGAGATATTGGAGTCCATGGCTATATATTATCAGGGTGGCATAGGCAGAGATATTGGAGTCCATGGCTATATAGTATCAGGGTGGCATATTGGAGTCCATGGCTATATATTATCAGGGTGGTAGAGGCAGAGATATTGGAGTCCATGGCGATATATTATCAGGGTGGCATAGGTAGAGATATTGGAGTCCATGGCTATATACTATAGTAAAGCAGGAAAATTCTGATTCCATATTTGCACACTGTTCAAATTGTATGAAAAAACATTTCTGACTCCATATTTGCATTTTGTCATAAGAGGAAAGACATGGATATCTGAACCAACCTGCTATCCAGTTCATTTAGAAAGTTTTTGATTTAGTGTTATCAGGATGCAGTAATCAGGGATTTTTCATATTTGATTTTGACTAGTTTCACACATTAACAATTATCTCAACAACATTGGTTTGATACAATTTCATTAAGAGAGAGTGGATGCCCCAGAAGAGATGAAGAAAAGAGAATGGCTGGTATTAGAAGTATGAAAGATTCCACCGGCAGGGTGCACATTATGCATACAGGTGCCGTAAGTGCTGTTGTTTATGACAACCTTGCATATCTGTCTTGGTACTGAATAAGGCAGTCAAGCTTAACAATAGAATATGGAATAAAGATGATAAGTGAGACAAAGATTTTAATTCAACGGTACAAGGTTTCATATATTTTGATATGTTGAGATGAAAAAGAGGCAATGGGGTAAAAGATGTTAAGCATAGTTGGTGTGTATGGGATATGGTGTCTGTATGGGATAGGAGGTGTGTATATGTGGGACAATGAATGTGTGTGGATTAGGAGTTGTGTATATTTGGGGTAATGAATGTGCGTGTGAGACAGGAGTTGTGTATATTTGGGGTAATGAATGTGTGTGTGAGATAGGAGGTGTGTATATTTGGGGTGATGAATGTGTGTGTGAGATAGGAGTTGTGTATATTTGGGATAATGAATGTGTGTGTGAGATAGGAGTTGTGTATATTTGGGATAATGAATGTGCGTGTGAGACAGGAGTTGTGTATATTTGGGGTAATGAATGTGTGTGTGAGATAGGAGGTGTGTATATTTGGGGTAATGAATGTGTGTGTGAGATAGGAGGTGTGTATATTTGGGATAATGAATGTGCGTGTGAGACAGGAGGTGTGTATATTTGGGACAATGAATGTGTGTGTGAGATAGGAGGTGTGTATATTTGGGATAATGAATGTGTGTGTGAGATAGGAGGTGTGTATATTTGGGATAATGAATGTGCGTGCGAGATAGGAGGTGTGTATATTTGGGGTGATGAATGTGTGTGTGAGATAGGAGGTGTGTATATTTGGGATAATGAATGTGTGTGTGAGATAGGAGTTGTGTATATTTGGGGTAATGAATGTGTGTATGAGATAGGAGGTGTGTATATTTGGGATAATGAATGTGTGTGTGAGATAGGAGGTGTGTATATGTGGGACAATGAATGTGTGTGTGAGATAGGAGTTGTGTATATTTGGGGTAATGAATGTGTGTGTGAGATAGGAGGTGTGTATATTTGGGATAATGAATGTGTGTGTGAGATAGGAGGTGTGTATATTTGGGATAATGAATGTGTGTGTGAGATAGGAGGTGTGTATATTTGGGATAATGAATGTGTGTGTGAGATAGGAAGTGTGTATATTTGGGATAATGAATGTGTGTGTGAGATAGGAGTTGTGTATGTTTGGGGTAATGAATGTGTGTGTGAGATAGGAGTTGTGTATATTTGGGATAATGAATGTGTGTGTGAGATAGGAGTTGTGTATGTTTGGGGTAATGAATGTGTGTGTGAGATAGGAGTTGTGTATATTTGGGATAATGAATGTGTGTGTGAGATAGGAGTTGTGTATGTTTGGGGTAATGAATGTGTGTGTGAGATAGGAGTTGTGTATATTTGGGGTAATGAATGTGTGTGTGAGATAGGAGGTGTGTATATTTGGGGTAATGAATGTGTGTGTGAGATGTGAGGTATCTGACATTGGATAGGAGTTTGCTGTAAACTGTGAAGAAAAGTGACAGGAAACTGTAAAAGTCGCTGATAATACAAGGTGTAATCTGTTGTAAGAAGAGTTTATGGGCATAATCGAAAGGTTTACGGGAAATACACTTACATGCGGGGAGTGAGCTACGTTGCACAGTGCCCTCTGGAGGAGCAAGATTACACAAACACACCATATAAGGCTGCAGCAAGTCCCCACTTTTATGACATGGCCAGATTTGAAGATAAAGTGCTTCTGTCTGTCTGTGTGTATGCTATACTGCTGCTGAATTTCTTCCCAGAGAATTCTTGACCCGCGAGTTATATACATCAGCAGAATGCATTTCTAGTTGGGTAATCACCTATTGTGTTGTGGTCTGAGTGTCAATTTGATAATCGCAAATGTCACCCAAGTATTATTTCCGAGGAATCGTTAGTTTCGGGCATCAAATAAACAGGTTACTGAGAAACAAGATTAAAGAATCTCTGGGGGGGAATTCCCAGAAGTTTCCACAGAATTCTATAGACTGCTTAGGAGCAATTCTCAGCCATTTTCACAGGCAATTTAGGAGAAAGCTTATCAGAAACTTAATTAGTACATCATAGAAAGTATCATTTATGTTAACAGTACTCATTTTGAGTATCTTATAAATTATATATTTCAAATATTAATAATGTAGAATTCATTGTACATGAATTATAGGTATATATTCGCCCTCTGGCATGAGGAATGGGTTTGAAGCTCATTTAAAATATTGTGCAATATAAATTATTATCTTGTATTAGATATGCCAATTATCTCCTATCAAACATGCCCATTATCTAGTAACAAATATGCCAAATACCTGGTATTAAACTTGGCAGTTGTGTGTTGTCAAACATGCTAAATAGGTGCTAGATGTACTGATGGGTATATATTTATGGTTTGATCCACTATTGCAGCCATTATATTTGCTTAGACAGGAGAGACAGGAGATGGATGTGGTCTCGACTGACATCTCATCTCTATTACCTTTCCTTGTGTCATCAGATAACCTTCAGGCTCTTGTCTTGTTATGCGACATTCATACTTAACTATTATGTTTTCCTTTCTGTCTTAGATAATAAATAGAGCACAGATTCACTGGTTGTCAATATGTATACTTTAGACATATCTAGTTTCTGATATATTTAGGTGTATATGTTACAGAAATGACACCAGCACTATATTATTTTAAGAACAATAAAAATTGTTAATAAGGCCTGTGTTTGAACCAGTCAGATCGGAAAGTTTTTCTGATTTACGGGAGAGATAATTATCACATTAGAGTACGCAGACATGTGTAGACTGGAGAATTCTCTACCCAGCATGCACCTGACAAGGTGAACAGCTGACATTGGCAGCTTGAGGTTTTTGTAACCCCACAAAAGGCAAAGATAAGCTCACGTATATGAATTAAATGGACCAGTCAGGCCGTACATCTATTGGGTCATGTGGCTGTTTTGTCTTGCATAATCGGTCCAATTGGTATATATATATATGGACCGATTATGCATATATATATATATATATATATATATATATATATTTATTTGATTATATTTTTGATATATATTGATTTGATTATTTTGATGCGAGCTTTAGACTGACTATTTGCTCACTGTGTCTGTGAATGGTACATAACCACACATGACCAGAAGTGTGTGATTAGGTTCACAGATGGATTTGACTGAAGAAAGTTTGAGGAATTAAATGTTGATATGGCAGTATCAAGGTTAATGGCACTGTTCTAAGCCTTCATCTGCAGGAAGAAATATCAACTACTTAGCTGACAACACTGCACTCTACACCATCACTACCATATTAACCAAGCTCCAAATATGCACGACTGAAAATAGATCAGTTTTTTCTAAGCTAAAGGCTTTTATATTTTTTAATAGATTTAAAATAGAGTTTAGAATGTCATGCATTTTAAGAGATGATATGAGTTTGTTTACGCATGGCAGGGAATGAGCAGGACAGGATGAGTTTGGGTGACCCTTCCCCCATCATATTGTCATGTTAAAATTGGATAGACTACAGCAAGATTTCCTCAGGTTGGTTATCATTATGCGTCATTTGCCACAACGATTCTTTGATTAAGGGGGCATCTGAAACTCACAAAATTGGGGTCAGCCTCAGGCTGCTCAATTCATCTGACGGATCACATCAAATGATGGCTGATGCTGAAGTCAAGGCAAGGGCTCGCACATTGACTAAAGTCTCTCTTTAAGTTCTGCCAGCATAGAGATGTTGACTCAAACTACAATCTTGTGAGAAGTTTTTACAATGGTGGAGGGATTCTTTGGGTTTAGATGTTGAGCTACTATTAATGTTTCTTATTTAAACATGCAAATGGACCAGTGATTTGTTCAGAACACTGTTTATAAAGAGACATGATAGTTTGATTGTTGTTAGAGATGGACCTTCTGAAAGAAGTAGATGATTTGAGCACATAGATTTTAGCTTTGGATTGAGTCCAGATTGGAACTCCTGATTGAGCTATCAGTTGGTACCTCAAAATGATTGTAAAAGAATTGACCTCACCACAAACTAGCCCTAAGTTTGTTTATAACAAAAATAATTTCTTTTTCCAAAACTCACAATATAGATATAAAGAGAGTCAACATAAGGACTCAATGGTTGTTTGCTTGCCAACAAACATAAACTTTAAAAAAGATAATTGATGTATTTTGAAGGGTGAGGAGGGAAGTGTGGGTGAGGTGGAGTGGCAGATAGATCTCTGTGATCAAGGAGGCGTGGAGATAAGTAGGCAAGGACTAGGCTAATCCTGATGTGGGATTTGAAGCCTGGACCTTAACAAAATATGACAAACACATTCCCCGTTAGTCTTGAGAGGAAATCCTCTGATGTGAGATAACAAATATTACCCAAGAAATAAAGGCCTTTATTGGAAGGTCAAAGATATGTGGCAAAACGCAATAACCACTGCTCGACCTCAAAGATGACAATTTCTGATATGAGGAATGCAGCAAAAAGAGTCTTATTTGACTTTTGACAGTTATTGTCGGGGCCTTGAGATTACGTTGTCATTGATATGGTCCTTCTATTCGCCTGATAAATCTGTCGTGCAAAAATCAATATCAGGCTTGAGATCAAGAGGAGTCTCAAACAGCTTGTCCACAAATACGTCGGTGGCTTGAACATTTTATTCAGCATTGCTGTGAGAGAACTATATCAAATATGAATTCTTTTCATCATCACTGCTAGAATACATTTTCCAAAAAGATCTCTTTCAGTATTTTGTAATCAGGATGAATCCTCTTTGTTTATTTAATTAGAATATGAATAAAGATAAAAGGAGGAAATGAGTCAAATTTTGTGCTCTGTAAGAGATAGCTGTATATGATGTATGAGATAGCTGTGTACAATATATTTATTCAGGTTTATAATCAGGGAAGTATTGCACAGTGTTCAGGTATGAAATGTCCCATTCCAATTTTTCCTCTTTGTGAGTTACGAAACATATAATTTTCCTTTGATTTTTAACCCCACCATTTGGTATGATGTTGAACTTCACCTTTTTGTAAGACATTGAACTTGATGATATTGTATGATATTTAGATGAAGCATTTTGAGTTTTGCTGAATAAGAAAGAAGTTATAAAATATCTTTGTTTATGCTACAGATCAATGTCTACAAAATACTTTCTTACTCCATCCTTTGCCATTCCCTTTGAGGAGAATTAACTTAATTTCTATAGATTTATCACTCCTCAGAGGCAAATTGACAGAAAAAGTTGACCCAAATCAGTTTGTGCTTTGGATTCCACAAAAGGCAAGTAGATGTCCTTACGAGGTGATGGGAAAAAAAGGCTAAGTTTGCATTCAGGGCTTGATATGGTGAAAATTGTATTGGTTAAGGCAATAAGTAGCTGCGTACACCGTTGATGGAGAGGCTCCCTACTTTCTGGCCATCGCTTCTTCCACTGCCATCTGGTGCAGAGAACTGTGCAATATATGACAAACCTAAACCTGCACCTCCCAGATAGGATATTGTTGGTGAAAATTTCTGTTGTGCTTTCCCTTTTTCATCACAAATAAAAACCAGAACCAAGAACCTCCACGACCTCAGAAATATGTCCAGGTTAGTAACCTTCAACCATGTTCCAAGGTTAAAGGTTATTTCTGTGAATGTAATTATAGAATTAATACAATTTCTTAGAAATGTCCATCTTGGCAAAAAATTAGTCTGAAAGCAGATGTGACTGGGTCAATTTCCATGGATGTGATTCATCACCAACAATATATTAAATACCACCTAATGTGTTGGTAACTGGTATTTGCTGCACCAGTTTTCCAAGATGTGGTTCGTAATATATTTAATGCTGCTTGACAGCGTGCCTGCCATAATATTGCGGTGACATGTGTGTGCTGCTTGCAGCGTGCTGTCTTTGGGGCATAGAACCTATTGCGTCCCTTCACAACCTTTTTCTATTGATTTATTTGTTCTGCAGCAAAAACACCCCAATTTCAACTTGTGTGGATATGACAGAATGTTCTTACAGAGGTTGTACTTTGCTGGTGGTGCGGTGAAGCGTGAGCTGAGCTTCACACTATAAGTTAATCTACCCTGCTGGGGGATACGATGATCAGTCATCTCGGTTATTACAACGTTCACTACAATCTATATGCATGTATGACTTCAGGGAAAAAATACAACAGGAAGGTATTGGTGAGAAGGTTTTCTCAACCTTCCCACAAGGTCCATTACCTTTAAATTTGTCCTAATATATATATATACTTTGGTCTTTTAAAGATTGAGATTGTAAAATATACTCAAAATCAAAGGGGATTTAGCTAACATTTGTCAGTTGCAGAACATGCTGGATTAAATTTATACAGTGAGAGTGGAGTAACTGAAGAAAAGGAAAGGCTTTGCAAGGCCACTTATTTGTCTTGCCGGCCTAGAGTAAGATATGCCGATCTGAGTCAATCGTTACTTTAACATCAACCCCTGATTTTAGAAGGAGATATTTGCAGAACTGTTGTGAGAGGTGAACAGAACTCTCTGTCAATACACTTTAGTCAGCAGGCAGTTTGGCAGGGGGACAATTCATAAATTCTCAATGTCAAGGCACAATCAGGGAATGGACTCAGTGTAAGGTAAATAGGTGTGTAGGGGGCGCTGACGTCGATGAGGACAAATACACTCACTGACCGGTATGAGTATTGGCTAATTCCACACATTGGTTAACATTTGTTCAGGCAACATGGCAGCATTTTGTCCACCAGAACATCGCTATGGCGGACAAATGAAATGCTTCCTCTGGTCGATATTGAAATAATTGCCTCTGGACTGGTCAATATATGAATATTGCAGTCAACACATAAACACTGGTAGCCAAAAAAAAAAAAAACCTTGGCCAGCGCATCATGTGACACACATAGATAGGTGTTCCTATAGGAGGTATCTAAATGCCCCATGACAATAGGATTAGATTTGATTTGACCATATACAAGATGAAACACTTATTAGAAAAGGAAATTGTTGGTAGATTAGGAAGAAATAGAATGCTTGCAAGGAGCTTTGAGTGAGATTGTTTGTTTGAGGTGGGTAGAGTGCTGGGATGTCTCATTGTGAGTCTGTCCTTGATTTGCTAATGATAGCTCCTGTGTCAATGCAAGAAAATCCAATGATGGCTAAGTGATAAATGGCAGATTAACTTTATCAAGACCTTGAAATGTCCATAAACGCTGACCCGAGTTGTTCCACACTGGAGGCTTGAGTGGGCAGTTTATATGGCGTCAGATGGTGACAAAATAATCTTCACAGTTTGAGTCATTCAGGACATAAAATGCGGCCCAAAAGCCGTCATAAAACATTACCGTTTTGCAACATTTTGACGGCCATCTCTTGAAAAGACAGATTGAGATGGTGCCAAGCCTGTCATCTCTCAGCTGTCGTTGTGCACCTGATAAGTCATGATAAATAGGATACCTCGTGACCACTCGTTTGACTGTCCAAAGATGTAGGAGCTTCCGATAATAGGATAATTCTTCATAGAGGAGGAGAAATGCCAACCTCCATGGACTCCATCTGACAAGTCAATTTAAACTCAAATGGTCACTGGATACTCAGCAAAGAAAGGTTTCTATGCTCAGCGTCCAAGGAGGAACTCGCACTTCTCAACATTACTGTTAACAAGACAACTTGCTCAGTTTGTTGCTTTTATCAGATTCAGTATATTTTTCAGTCATATCAAGTCTGCCTGAGTGTTCCCTTATCTTTGGTTATTATCATTAAGGGCGGATGTATTGAAATAGAACAAGTTGACAGATTTATTGACTGGGAACAAATAGAAGTGTGTATGACAAGCCATAGATATGGCAATCTTTGATATATCTTTGGCAATCTTTGCCGACTGTGGAGAGCCAATGATATTCTCAATTTGAAGAGGAACAGGAAGTGAACCAAACAGGAAGTGACCCCTGGGTCATGTCAGTTAGAGTCTTTTTATATTACCTCTGTCAATGTAGAAAAGGGACAGATGATTGGACCATGACAAAAGATTATTACAAAAATGTATGTGTTGATATGTTGGTGCATTTGTATTTGTATGGTATCTTTTGGACATTTATGGAGCATATACATATCCCATGGTGCATGGTTGATACAATTTTATTGGTCATTGTTTCATTGATTGATTGATCATGAAATTTAAACATGATAAACTTATGCTTGAGTGCTTATAATGTTCATATGATTGTGTCCTTTTTTCAGTGCTTGGTCTCATAAAAGGACATGCGCAGTCAGGTATTTATTTACAATTCAAAATGGCCTCAGTATTTCAATCTCTTTAAAGTACTGAGAAAGTGAACTGCATTGGGTCCTCCTGTGCGAATGATCAGGACCAGAGTATGACAAATGTTCTAATTGTTTGCCTCTATAGCAATATTTGCATGAGTGTTTGGTTGGCCATATTATCCTTCAGCTAGTTTCTATCACTGGTTTCTCTCTATTCTCTCTCTCTCGCTCTCTGATATTGTGACAGTTTCCCTGTGGTTTTTCTTTACACAGTTGTGTAATGATTTGGTTTCCTGAAGTTTGTTTTTCACAGTGCAGGTGTTTATCTCATCGTCGTTGCAATGACAATTTTCCAAATGTTTATTTAACCACAGTATTGTTATGACTATAGTTTTCAGTTGTGTTTTTTCCAAGATTTTGACATTCACAATATTTTAATGATTTTATTATTCTCGTGGTTTATCTATTCACAGTTCTCCTACAAATTCTGTTATAATTTTCCAGTTTATCTTTCACATCATTTGCTTTTTCAGTGGTCATGTTGTTCAGAATTATATTTCATTATGATTGCTTTTACAAGAGAACCTCATTTCAATCCATATACATTGCTTTCTATTCTGGGGAAAGCATTTCTAGGGGGTTCAGATTATTTTAAAGTCATACTTGGTTCTTAATTTTTATTATAAATAAAACAAACCAATGGCAATTTCAGACATAGGATGTTTTCTTTAGTAGTTCTCAGAAATGTTCCGTGTGCAATACTGGCAAGCAATACCTGTTAGGATTAGTTGCATTTGTGAGTGGGTGAGATGCAAGACAGGTCAGGTCATCCTCAGGGTGAGATGCAGGACAGGTCAGGTCATCCTCAGGGTGAGATGCAGGACAGGTCAGGTCATCCTCAAGGTGAGATGTAGGATAGGATTTGAGGTCATCCTCAGGGTGAGATGTAGGCCAGGTCAGGTCATCCTCAGGGTGAGATGCAGGACAGGTCAGGTCATCCTCAAGGTGAGATGTAGGATAGGATTTGAGGTCATCCTCAGGGTGAGATGTAGGACAGGTCAGGTTATCCTCAGGGTGAGATGTAGGACAGGTCAGGTCATCCTCAGGGTGAGATGTAGGCCAGGGTGCAGGGTGTGAGGTCACTCTCAGGGCAAGATGCAGGACAGGTCATCAGGTCATCTTCAGGGTGAGACGCAGGATAGGGCATTAGGTCACTCTCAGGGTCAGATACAGGATGGGGCACATAGGTCATCATCAGGGTAAAATGTAGGACAGGGCATGAGGTCTTCCTCAGGGTGAGATGCTCAGAATGCAAATCTTGCAAGCAGTGCAACTTAAAAGCAATTTCCCAGTCGAGTGTAAGGACAAAAGTTGGAGCATCGAATGACTGAGCTTAACAGCGAGGCAGGATGTTAAGAGACAAGACTGATTGCTTGTGTAAGCAACAAAGTGATTGGTTAGCAACACTACGAACACAAAAAGTGCTCAATGAATGGCTGCACAAAAGGTCCTTTTAGAACTATAGTAAATTAGAATTTAGTTTCTACCTCCATTGCCATGGCTGGCTTCATGTTTGAACCTGAATTAGACCCACATGGTACAGGCATACTTACTTTCAGAAGTTCCACACATTTGCTTTTCTTATAAAAGAGGAGGTGAAATAATTTCAGGGCTTGAATAAGAAACAAAATCTGTTTTTCGAACAAATTTATCAGAAAGAATATCCAGTTTTATTGAAAAGAAATTCTTAATAGGTTGGACAGTTCTCATTAGTTGTCAATTACCAATTTATGAGAGAAATATATATTGGCCAAGTACAATTTCAGCTAGAGTCTTGCATTATTCATCAATGTTAACATTATGGGTGTTAAATGGTGTTAAATGCTCACAGTTTTTGTAATCTGAAATATCCAATAATCTGTGTATCAAGCAGAATTGGTTTAGAAATTGTCCTCACGAAATAATGTCAAAGAGGTTTATTCCATTGTTATATTTGTTTGCACACAAATTTAGAGCTTGAGATATTTCCCTTAACAATATAAACTCAATGCACCCATGATTTGTTCTATGAAAGGTTTTCTATCACTATTTCCCAAAGGCTGAACCAATCTGTCGTTTCATTTTGGCAAAGGTCATTTCTCTCATCATCGTTTCTGTTATTTTTTATTTCACATTTCTCTATCAACGTAAAGCTTTCCCTCTGCCAGTCAAATCAGCAATGGTGTTCCATGTTCTACAACTTAACCCTCCTAGTGCTGACAGCTTCCAGGTGTCCTTTAAATTAACCCTCCCACTGTTGAAAGCCTTCAGATGTTCTTTATATTAACCTTCCCACTGTTGAAAGCCTTCCAATGTTCTATTAAGTAACTCTCCCATTGTTGATACCTTTCAAATGTTACCCTCCCACTGTTGATAGCATCCGGATATTCTATACTAACCCTCCCACTGTTGATAGCCTCCAGATATTCTATATTAGCCCTCCCACTGTTGATAGCCTCCAGATATTCAATATTAACCCTCCAACTGTTGATAGCCTCCGGATATTCTATATTAACCCTCCCAGTGTTGATAGCATCTGGATACTCTATACTAACCCTCCCAGTGTTGATAGCCTCAGGTTATTCTATATTAACCCTCCCAGTGTTGATAGCGTCCAGATATTCTATATTAACCCTCCCAGTGTTGATAGCCTCCGGACATTCTATATTAACCCTCCCAGTGTTGATAGCCTCCGGATATTCTATATTAACCCTCCCACTGTTGATAGCCTCCAGATATTCTATATTAACCCTCCCAGTGTTGATAGCCTCCGGACATTCTATATTAACCCTCCCACTGTTGATAGCCTCCGGATATTCTATATTAACCCTCCCACTGTTGATAGCCTCCGGATATTCTATATTAACCCTCACACTGTTGATAGCCTCCGGATATTCTATATTAACCCTCCCAGTGTTGATAGCCTCGAGATATTCTATATTAACCCTCCCACTGTTGATAGCCTCTGATATTCTATATTAACCCTCCCACTGTTGATAGCCTCCGGATATTCTATATTAACCCTCCCACTGTTGATAGCCTCGAGATATTCTATATTAACCCTCCCACTGTTGATAGCCTCTGGATATTCTATATTAACCCTCCCACTGTTGATAGCCTCCAGATGTTCTCTATTAACCCTCCCACTGTTGATAGCCTCAAGATATTCTATATTAACCCTCCCACTGTTGTTTGCTGTCATATTATGTGGCTATTTCCATAATTGCATATCTCAAGTAGACCATCCATTTTGAAGCAAAATCATATTTTTTTCAAAGGGTGACAAATATGAACTGTTAAATGCAGTTATATTTTCCTAGTTTTTATTTGAATAGAAAATTGGTATCGATAACATTCAATGGATCACCCAGTGTTGTGTTTATTCTTTTCTGAAATTGAATTTTCTGTTACTTTCCTGTCCCTAACAGTTAACCAAAAGGAAGAGCAAAATACACAAAACAGAGGTGAGATGGCGCCACCAATTCCATCCATATATCTTTTTATCTAATTGTTGTCTTTTTACATATATTATATTTCAAAATATTTCTATTGTCTTTTATGTCCATTTTTGAAATTATAATGGTAGATTGTAACTTAATATGGTGTTGCACTAAGTGCAGGACATTTGGAGAATGTTACGGTAAGCTCCACAGCATTGAATCCAGGTCTTGATAAATGCAATGCATAATTGGTGCAAATTGGATGCCTTATTGGTACCTAATTGGCCAAGTCAAGAAATGCATACATTCTAGCACACTCTATCTGAAATACCTTTATATTATAATCTAAAATTACAATACACTTAATTTTTTAATTGTGTGACTGATTAGTATTTATATCACATGCCCAAAACGTGCCGAGATGTTACTCATCTCTTGCAATACACCCAACTTCTCCACTTGCCTAAAGATTCTGAGATACAGTTAGAGGTATACGTTGCAATTCCAATACTCATCAGTGATGCTTTTTTGAAATACCAGGATGTGCCTAAGATGGCTATTTTTCAATATCAGCTTTTTTACATATTTCTCTTGCCTCTCTCTCTCTCTCTCTCTGTGATATTTATACGTGTAGAAATTTCTTATTTTTTGTCAGTGCAGAATTTCACTTTTCATTTCATGTTTAATGTATGATACAAATTTTGCTCATTGTTATCAGCCTATCTGTTATATTTTAAAGATGTAATACAAGTTAAAGTATTCTGTAACTGGTACCATATCTTTTTGTGCATGCAGTCTGGAGCATCCAGGTTCTCTTTGTTGTGATTCTATTGTGGTCACAACTGTGTTGTTTCACCTGTTTGGTCTTTCCATATTTGATTTCATATTTTGGTACCTTCACAATTTTAAAGGAAAGGATTCTTTCCATCTTTAAAATCTTAACAGTATTAAAAAAACTAATACAGTTAAGAAAAAAAAACATCAACTGTGAAATAAACTGATTTGAAATATGTTATGCAAGATATTGGTGTAGTCCAGACTGCTTAAATCAGAGATGTTTTCCACGATTACAACATATATGATGTGTTGAGCTTTTATATTTGCTCCATATGATAACATACAAGATCAAACCAGTAAAATGGTATATTTTGGCAATGGGTAAATACCTCAAACAGTGAAAGAATGATGCTTGTTGGCAAGGGAGGATGATCCTGTTTGCCTATTGTCACCATGATTTTCACTTAAGCAAATCAATGACCTTGCACACTGGCTTCTGTACAATGCAATTGTTCTTCAAACTTTTGTGGCAAAATTCAATTTCCAAGATGAAACAGCGCAAAAAAAGTACTGGCCATTTGCAAAAAAGGTCACACATTTTCATAGAAAAAACACCAGGGGGAGGGTCAAGCAGGCCACCTTGTGGAATTATGTTAATCTCATTAATGACCATTCCCTACATATTTTGAGGTAAAAAAATGGCGATACAAGAGTGATATTTGTGTTTGTATATTTTGTCCCACAGTTAAACAGAAGGACGGGAAGCACAGAGGTAGGAGAGAACCCACATGATACTTAATATGTCTTCACTTTTTGTAGTTTGTTCATTTATATGGATGTAAATAGACTGATCTGTCATAGGATAGTGGATTTTTTGTCCTTTTCAGAAATAGAAATAAGAGTACGTAGATCATGTATAAATCCATAAATTATAAATAAAAGGAAGAGATGAAGAAATTCAAGAAAACAATTTAAGTGAACAACACATTTTTATTCAGTCATTGCAATATATAATTTATAATTTATGAGATAAATGCTATGACAGATCAAATACTATTCAGTGTTGAACAAAGTTTTCTTCTTGTTGTTGCCAGAACACATAATGTTGACCCTAATATATCCACTAGTAAGAGTAGTATGAGTGCCAGGAGAAACCCGTAATGCCTCGAATGATGTGCCGATAAATCCCCCCAAGACTCACTACTCAAAGCACGGTTACTTCTAGAATAGACCAATCAGGGTTTTGTTTCAGATTTTCACCATATTTATTTTGTTTTCTTCATACTTTTGAATTGACATCATATTTGTATATTTATATATATATATTACATTTTCATAGTACCCAGTATTATGTGACCATTTAATTTTGTTGTTGTGCATGTTCCTAAATAATAAAGATGATGGTTACTTGGCATATTCATGAATCAGATATAGAATTGAGCAGACCACAAAAGGATTAAAATGCTTTTGTTCTCTGCCAGAGTGATGCATGATATTAGAATTTTAAGTTGTAAAATTTTCTTTCAGATTAAGATTGTGATATTTTTGTTTTAACTTGTATTTCATTATGTAACAAGTGTGTTTTTCTCACACGTCCATTAGTTCTTCGTCATGCAGCCTACAAGATAAAACATACAGATACAAAATACAGATTTACATTTTATCTGAATAAATGTTCAATACAGGGGTGTGGGGTGGTCTTTAAGAAAGTGGTAGGATACATGGGTTGAGCAGTGTATCCCATATATGGCCTCCCACTCAGGGTTGTAATCAGGGGAGGGGCCCTGAAGGGTTAAAAACATATTTAGGTGTTCTGATATTTTGGACTTATGTGTCATTTAAATTGGTTAGATATGATGAAGTATTCGTGTGAATATGCTTTCTTCTCTTGAAACATTGGATTCCATTGTTACATTTGTGAAGAACTAACTCTACTTTGTAAATAATCTGATGAATTTTGTTGTCTCTGCTTTATTTTAAACAGATAAACCAATTAGTGAAACAGACTCGTCCGAAAAAACAGAAGAGTTAGGCAGTGGGGAGATACAGCAGTTATCATGGTGGAACAAAAAGAGGTAGGTTAAAAATAACGGATATTCCCCCCCTACCCCACCAACTATGTGAACATCCTGTATATATCAGCAAACACTGATTAACATTGCAGTGGAAAAATTCTCTCAAAAGATATGGACACCCTAAGAAAAGTTTCAATGACTGGTTTTTGCAGATATTATTTATGACAAAGTCTGATGGGACATGGTCAATTAAAAACAAATATTTATATACGTATGGGCAAATTGTGTTTAATATATCTTGTGATGTTCACATTATATTTATATCCATATATTTATATGGTGGAAATGTTGAGATAAAGTGCTTATTATGAAGCACATTCCATGCTCTCAACTGTCACCCTACCATGATATGTAAATATCTGTGTCACACTTATACTTTTTAATGAACTACAGTAATAACCTATGTACATGTATGTATTAAGTACACTTTTAGTATTCACACTCAGTAATACCTAGTTTATAAGAGTAAAACATAATAATAATAATTTCAGAAAAGTAACATAAACTTGGATCATCTTTACATTTAACTGAAGAAATTATTTGAACTTTCTCAAAAGAAAGATTTTTTACAATTATATGATATATGTGCATGAGACTATATTTGTTATTTTCCATATATATACATATGTTTATATATATATATATATATATATATATATATATATATATATATATATATATATATATATATATATATATATATATATATATATATATATATATATATATATATATTTATAATTAATATTTCATATATTTCATTATAGGTGTTGTGTATAAGATTCTATCTCTTTCTATAAATTAAAGTTGATACTAAATCTTCAGCTGTGGGCAGAATGCAGATATATACACGTTTTGTCACAGTTACTATTATGGGGACGATAATTTGGTGAAATGCATTGAAATCTATTTCTTTCAAGAACATTTTATTGAAAAAATCATGACAAATTGAAAAGCTCTAAAGGGAATTTTGAATGTTTGGGTAATTCTTACGTATTATCTGAACCAAACAAAAGGAATTTTTATTCACCAAAAGCTATTAAGATACCATCGACCCTAATCTTGGTATTACAAAATCATCGTCAAAAGTGGCATTCCCTTGTATATTTCTTAGCATACATGTTTATTTCCCTGTTCTACATGTCAATGTTGTAAACAAAAACACTGAACCAGGCTAAACCGTCATTCACAAGAAACCCCAGGCGAGCAATAGAATCCTTCCCAAAATAATCCTCAGAGAATCTGTAATCACTTCAGTTAAATTGGGTTAAGGTTGGTTCAGTACTTTTCCAATTTGAAATTTTTAATCCGAGAATATATATATATATATATGTATTATTTTGAAAGATATATTATTTAAAAAAAAATTTTATGGTTTAATTTTTTCTACTACCAATTTGAAACAATTGGGAAACAGCATACTTTTTGTTTTCTATTAGCTGAAAATCTTTCCAAACCTGAGATAGTGATGGGAATACAATGTAAGAGAACAGGATTAGAGGGCAGCACTGTACAGACTTCCTGTTTCATGTGGTGCCCTCTGCATATATCTATTACAATTTCCTGTGCAAGATAGCATTGTGGCAGTCAGTTAGGCATAAAACTGATATCACCATGTATCAAAACTTCTTTAAATATTTGTCATAATGCCATTGCTTTTCCAAACTTTTCTCTCTCTCTCTCTTTCTACATTAAGTGTAATTTGTTTTGTTTGATATGGCGAACACTGCACAAACTCCTGAATGAGTGTAGACTGTATATTGTATATTGAGAGGAATTTCCCACTTCATGCACCGTGTATACTATGTGCATGGCTTAAGGTCCAGTCAACAGATGGCGCCAGGCTCCTATCTTGCCTCCCATTAGGCGGGACCCAATGAGGACAAACAGAGCACTTGGTGGACTGATTTTGCCATGTTCGGTCTTGAATTTGACAGGCATGGCATAATATGGTCTACCAAACTGCTCTGTGTGAACTCATATGGTCACGGTTATCCGTGGTCAGATAGATGTTTGACTCCAACTGGTCTATATTGAGAATCCAGCACATGTAATCATTGATCTCATATAAAAAAAATATCATTTTAGCAACACTTTGAAATGTCAAAAAGGGCAATTTAAGAAGTAAAGATATTTGCATGTCTTTTATCTTCTATCTTTTGCATTTATCCATTATAATTTATCATATTTATCTTATCTTTGTCCAGTGTACAATAGATCAGATGAAATTGTCAGACAAGCCATTTTACTTGCCTCTTTTTTACTTAGAGTCTTTGCCTCCTCTATTTTTAAGTCTGTTTGTCAGTATCGTCTCTTACAATAGTCTGGTATAGCATTGTTCAATCACCACTGTTATTTTCACATGTAATAACTATACTCAATTTTTTTTCACTTCACAAAGTACCGTCTGTGGGCTTTCATATGAAACTAGGTAGGTCCAGAGTTCCTATTCACAGTTCTCATTGGTTGTTTGCTGCACAGGAGTAGCCAATCAGCAGTCAGTATGTAGGCTTACTGACGCCTTTAGAACAATGGTGTTCCTAGTTCACTAAAACAACACACTTTAGCCAGTGGTGGCAGCTAACATGTTACTGCTGCACCACTGTTTAAAGTGTGATTATTTTATTTAGTATCAAATGAGTATAACAAATAGAAAATATATGGATAAATATTTTTTATATATACGAGCAATTAACCCTTCTTAGATCTTCACATCCATGTACCATGGTGATATTAACCTTAGTGTCAGAAATGATCAATTTAACCCTTTAGATTCAAACACACTATTATATTAACCCTTGAAAATGGACACTTTTTATTAGATAGCAATATTCAGCACGGGGATATTAACCCGTTACGTGTGAAAATGATTTTCAGAAATTTCTGTTTCCATTGCTAAAGAAAAATGTGTGATTTTGATTTAATAGGTTTAGATAGCTCTCTGCTGAAAATCGTAAAGTATTTTAACACTAACCAAACTAACATAAAAGATTACAAAATGATGTGAAAGAATCAAGACAATGTTGCCAATGTGAATCAAACATTGGGAACATCCATTGAAAAAAAAAAAACCTACGTACAAGGTTTGAGTAACACTGGCAATATCAATGAGTTTGAAATTTTGACTACTCCAGAAGGATGAATTCACTTAATTATGAATTTGGGAAAATTGCATGGAAACTTAATGTGATGTCAATTTAACACCTGGGAGATCTGCTGAATACTTTTCCTAAATCAGAGTAACACCGGGACTGTTATATAGAATATATTTATCATTGCCAATGGGGATGGTTTTATTAATTGGTTTTAACTTGTTCAAGTGATATTCAGAAGATAAAACCTAAAGGCCCTGTCACACCAGAACTATGTCTGCTCGGAGTCAAATGTGCATTGAATACTTGACAAATTGCCGTGATATCGCATGATTTTGGACTGAAAATATTTTAAAAGTGAAATAACAATGTTGGCTAAACGCATGCGCGGCCCTCCCACGTTGTTTCAGTGGCTTCCACTGAGACTGCAAGGCGATCCTGAAATTCAGCAGAACATAACTTTGAGGCCCTCACAGGTTTTGAAGTTCTGATGGGTTTTATATAAATTTTACCCCCAGTTTTCTTTTAATTATTCAAATATGACATAATTACATGATTATTTAGAGGTGCCATGCACATGCTCGGCCATTGTGGAGGCTCAATGGCTGTAATATCTGTTTTCATAAATTTGCCGCTGTCTGCAAAAGAATAAGTCTACTCAAGAGTTGAATTTAGAAAATGTACTAAATCACTGATTTAGCACAGTGTAAATTGCTCTAAATATCAGACCCTGATGTGACAGGGGTTTAACCTACAACATATAAAATACAACACATGTCTGATAAACTTTATTAAACTATTTTATAACACACATATTTCAGTCAATTCTATCCTCAAACATTTAAACAAAGCTAACATAATAGTACATGTCATTTTTTAAATGTGATATTTGTGATATATGTTAATATCAAATGATTGTCTTTCAGAAAGAAAATCCCCCGGAGCTAAAACTGGCAACATAAATGATTATGAACACTAGTTACTTTATTTTTTGTGTTGGTACATTTATGGGTTATCCCTCCCCCCAAAAAATCTATCCAATTTGAAACAAAGTTTACTTAGGGATAAGTTAGGCAGCTTTCCTGATTTGGACATTGTTTCACACAAATATTTGCGGATCACAAGTCATGATGAGAAGATGCAGTTATCCAGGCTAGCCTCCAGGGTTAATCTGGCCAGTTTTTCACGGACGCCAATTTGACTGAGTGGAGATGGGTTGTATGCTCCCACAAATTGACCAAATTGTGCTGCCTTGATTTCATAGATAACATGATTGTGTGACATTGCCATATATCCAGCAGATACCAAAGTGAATTGACCAGTGTCATTACCTTCGGTATTGTTCTGTCATATGGAAGGGTGCAGTCTTCTCTCAAACAAACTTCTCGCAGCCAAAAAACCTTTCACAGCCAGAATTCTTTCTCTGTCAGAATGCCCCTCACAGGTATAACAACCCTCACTGTGAAAAAAATATCACATTCAAACAACACAGCTAACAACCCTTACAGCCAAACAACCTTTCAGTCAAGCAACCCTCTCAGCCAAACAAACTTCACAGACAAACAACCTTCACAGCTAAACAACCCTCTCAGCCAAACAACCCATTCAGCCAAAGGAAATCTCGGAGCTAAAATACATGTGACAGCCAAAAGATGTCTAATAGCTAAAAACTCCTCTCATCCAAAACAACACTAAAGTCTATATATTTCTTACAACTGTCACAAATCACAGGCAAACGCCCATCTACCTAAACCCCTTTTATCCATTGACCTGTGTGTATCCAAATATTCTCAAGCACCCCAAAAATATTTTACCTTTTTAAAAATTATTTCTGGGCTTATTAACAGGGTGGTGGTTCCATTTTCAGTTGCGTAGCTAAAAAAGATTTTATTTTAATATTTTATTACAGAGATCAACCTGAGCTGGAACCAAAGCCTTTCTTTCAGCACCAAAATTTTTGTATGTAATGAAATAGTCGGTAAAACTAACATTTAATTGTATGTGGCCTTGGCAGGAGGAGACTGGCAAAGTGGAATCGTCGGACCCGCAAAGCGTGTCGCAAAGCGGTGAAGTCTCAGGCATTCTACTGGCTCGTCATCGTCATGGTGTTCTTGAACACATGCGTCCTTACGTCTGAACATTACAACCAGCCTCCGTGGCTCGACAAATTCCAAGGTAATAGCAAAAGTCCAACTGCTTGCAAAGAATCTCATGCAAAGTTGATAAATGATTCATTTTCTAAATAACTCTTACATCATTTTTTTAAACTTAATGTAAACCACAATCAACTCTTTTTTATTAATAATTGATAAAAGTACCAATAAAATAGTTTGCTTTAATCATGATATAATTTTATTTATTTTGCAGAGATTGCCAATCTTTTCTTCATAGTATTATTCACGTTGGAGATGTTTGTAAAAATGTACAGTCTTGGCTTCCAAGGATATTTTGTATCCCTCTTCAACCGTTTTGACAGTTTTGTGGTAGTATGTAGTATAGTGGAGGCCATCTTCACGTACACGGGTGTCATGCCTCCGCTTGGCGTCAGCGTGCTCCGCTGTGCCAGGCTGCTACGAGTCTTCAAGGCCACAAGGTAAACACCAAGATGCATCATATCATTGAATAGTCCAATATATTGTATACTGTGATGCATCATACCAATAAATACTACAATATATCATATACTGTGATGTATCATGCCATTAAATACTCTAATATATAAAATACTGTGATGCATCATATCATTAGATACTCCAATTTATTGTGTACCGTGATGCATCATATAATAATCCAATTTTTTTAATACTGTGATGCACCATATCATTAAACATTCCAGTTTGTCATGTACTGTGAAGCATCATATCATTTAATAGTCTATTTTATCATTTGGTTGTTTCTCTTGATGTCAAATATGTATTTGTTATTTCTAGGTATTGGTCGTCACTGCGCAACCTGGTGGCGTCACTGTTGAACTCGCTGCGTTCCATCGTCAGTTTGTTGCTGCTGCTGTTCTTGTTCATCGTCATCTTTGCTCTGCTGGGAATGCAACTGTTTGGGGGCAAATTCAACTTTGACCCCACAACGGACAAACCCCGCAGCAACTTTGATACATTCTGGCAGTCACTTCTCACAGTATTCCAGGTAGATATGTCATGAAGATAATCACCATACAAACTTATGCTTGATACTCAGAAAAATAAATTTGCAGTTGTAGTGCATTCAGAGGTAGTGGTAACTGAATATCCTGCCCTAGAGGCCTCCTGCCAATCTCTCTGATCAATGATTAAATTTAGAGGAGATGTACAGTTCTGGTTCCGGTAAAGTTGTGTTGATTGATCGGCAATGGGCCTATGTGTTGATTGATCGGCAATGGGCCTATGTGTGGATTGATGAACAATGGGCCTATGTGTGGATTGATGAACAATGGGCCTATGTGTTGAGTGATCAACCTATGTGTGGATTGATCGGCAGTGGGCCTATGTGTGGATTGATCAGCAGTGGGCCTATGTGTGGATTGATCAGCAATGGGCCTATGTGTTGAGTGATCGGCAGTGGGCCTATGTGTGGATTGATCGGCAATGGGCCTATGTGTGGATTGATCGGCAGTGGGCCTATGTGTGGATTGATCGGCAGTGGGCCTATGTGTGGATTGATCGGCAGTGGGTGTATGAGTTTTGGGTGCAGCATGTGAGTATGTGTTGATGAGTTGTTGGTTTGTTTCAGATCCTGACGGGTGAGGACTGGAATGAGGTGATGTATGACGGCATAGAGGCGTTCGGAGGAGTGGCATCTGTAGGAATCATCATCTGTATATATTTTGTGGTTCTTTTCATCTGTGGTAACTGTATCCTTGATGTACTTTATTTAAGAAAATAAAATGACATTTTGTTTTATTTTTGATCTTCATGTATATATCTAAATGTGAAAATTGAGCCTCAAATGATCACATTTGCCAATTTAGAAACCTTTTTATTTGAATATTAACAACATCAGTATAAAAGAATTTTTATATGCTACACAATTAATTATAATGAACAGAATCTCATAAAATACAATTTTATATTAAAAAATCTAGAGAAGAAATTTAGTGAAAATGATACAGGATGTATAAAAAAAATATAATAGGATATAATAGCGATACAAAAAATAATGATACAAAAATGATTTTATAATACTGATGGAGAAAAGTTAATAATGATACAAAAAAAGATTTTATGAGAATTTATGGGATTTTATGATTACAAATGAGAGAGGACTAATTTCCTTGACTGGGGACCTCTAGATATCCTGTTGAATGTCTTCTTGGCTATTGCCGTGGACAACTTGGCTGATGCTGACAGTCTGACGGAGGCCGAGAAGGAGAGTGAAGAGGAGAAGGAGAAGGCCAAGCAGCTGAGGAGATCCGCCAGCCCCACTGCCCAGGAGGGTGCCGACCAGATCAAGGTCATAGAGGTACCTACATGTACCCACAGCAAGGGGGTCATCACTTGTCTTAACATAAGAAAAATGTAAACTTGGAATGATAATATGATGTGGGAAACTTATAACAGATGGCTGGTACGATGAAGTTAACTTAAGCAGATGACTTGTACGATGAGGTTAACTTAAGCAGATGACTGGTATGATGAGGTCAACTTTAGCACATGATTTTTATGATGAGGCAAACTTTAGCAGATATTTTTTATGATGAGTGAACTTCAGCAGACAACATGTATAATGTGGTAAACTAAGAATTAACCAATAAGATGTGATAAACTGGAGTATAGTATAATATGCAAAATTTAAGCAAATGATTAGTATGATAAAATGGTAATCAAATTGGCTGGTATGATATGTTAGCTTTGCTGTTTGTTCAGGATGGGAAGGACCATGATGAAGGTGTAGGCACAGATGAGAACGAAGCTGGCAGCAATGGAGATCTTCCACACAGTGCCAATAAATCATACCATAAACGCAAAATGGGGTTCGTATTAAAATGTGTTTAATCAGATGTGTTCAATGTTGGCTGGATGGGAGCCGAATATTCCCACCAGATGGCAGCAGTTCACAATGTTTAATTTTGTTATTTATGAAAGAGATATTATGACCTGTACAAAAGATTTTATTGCCTTATTGCCTTGCAGTCTATCTTGTTTAAAATTCTCAATTGACTATTTAAAAGAAAACAACAAAAATGCTATTTTAAATTAAATGCTATTTTAACATTACCTATTAAATCAAGAAAGAGAAATAACAATTAAACCACCTTTGATATTTCTATGCAATATTGATCAAAGTTTGGTGGAAAAAATACAACTAAGTGTAAACCCTGAAGACTATAAAGGTGTCAATACATCCGAAAAATGAGGCCTATTTTTGTTTATGATAGTGACAGTTTTGACCGTGAGATGTCGCCTGACAGTATTGGGAGCGAGCACCACGTGAGAGTGGACGTGACGGACACCACCGATACCGAGGTAGAGGACGAGTACAAGAGAAAACACCCAGGTAATCACCTCAACAACCTTCAGATGGGTGTGAACACTGAGGTTCACACAGTGGTTATAAATATAGAGGCATATGTCTTGAGTGTATATGTGTGAACTCTCAAGTTCACAGAGTAGTTATCAGTATAGTAGAGTGTGTCCATAAAGGTGAATGTATAAAGGCGTGATTACGGAGATTCACACAGTGTTTATCAATATGTATACGTGTGAACCCTGAGGTTCACGCAGTACAGATACTCCTGTTTGAATACCAGTATTGCTGGTTGTGGTAACCTTTTAGAATGTAGCGTTGTCATTTTTTTGTTTTCAGTGTCTTCCTCATTAACATTCATGTAATTTGTGTACATATATTTTGGACCTCTTGTTCAGAAGACTTGAACAATTATTGTTCTCTTCATTTTTGTTTAATCCTGTTGATGAATGTCACATTTACATTAGATTTCATTAATCTGCAACATTTTATTATTGTCTTTAATTTTGAACGAGGCATAAAATCATAATGTTTGTTTTTCCAAAAGATATATTTTTATTAGCAAAATTAAAATCAACAAATTTTTCCTGTGTGTTCTTAAACATACAAACATCTTAAGCTGCCATATTTTCATCCTAGCAGAAAACAGAGAGGACCTTTTGTAATAATATGAGTAATAATAGATGTGTGATTGAATTTATTAAGTTTTGGTGCTGATTTAGGCAGAATAAAGTGCCACTCATACATAAAATGTTATATTTTCTGTATATTTACATGTTGTTATAGTATCTAGTATTATATTACTCTTAGCATTATTGTGTCCTGAAAACAGTGCCCATAATAATATGAATAGTTTTAGAATGTGTCATACACAAAGAAAAGAACAAAAGCTTGAAAATGTCAATGTGGCTGAAATTATAACCCCAAAAAATGTTTTAGAGGTCGCATCTGAGAACAGTTTTGTTCTTTTATTCTTTTGTGATGTGTATGATAGAGTAGCGGTGGTGTATATATATACATATATATGTAGTGGCTTGACTAACTGTAACAAAGACGAAAGCAACCGCGCTCACACTGGTGGCGGGAAACAGGAAGCACTCGTGTCTAATGATCCTCACTGTTTTAGTGCCTTTTTCAGACGATGAAGAGGACGATGAAGATCTGGAAGACGACGAAGAATATGAAGATGAGGAGGAAGACGAGACTGAGTCCAAAACCACCACGCAGGGGGCGCGACCGAGGCGCATGTCAGAGGTGAACATGCCTAACGACGAGAAGTTCCTCCCCCCAGCATCATCACTCTTCATATTTGGACCAGAAAACAAGTAGGCAGTGACGCTAATATACATCCTGATACGCACTAGGCTGTGATATCTGTTGTGAGGAACTGTGCTGGCCTCATAAGCCATCTTGCCTCTATTATCACTCACTAAGGAAATTCCACCTTTGTGTCTTTTATAAGTTTCTAGTTAAATGTTCAGACAGATATATAAACATATATCAGATTATTTCTATTCTTAAATATCTCAGTTTGATTTGAAGTGTGTTTTGGTTGCCATTGGGATAGATAAAGCATGTGACCTGTATATTGGTAGGTTCCGCAAGTTTTGCCACTTCATCTGTATCCATTCCTACTTCGGCAACATCGTCCTGGCCTGCATTCTTATCAGCAGCGCCATGCTGGCCGCAGAGGACCCCCTCTTAGCCAACTCCAAGAGAAATCAGGTAAATAGAAGCAAGCCTAGGCCACGTTTGGCACTTTATCTGTACGATTCTGACAATTGCTTGTGGTTGGTGACTGCTTCATGGTGTATTCTTATTATTATCATTAAAATATGCGCATAATCAAGTTAACCCATTTTTCTTTAACAATGGCGTTTTACTTGCTTAATTGTAACGTTAACCAGCTCTCAGGCCACAGGCATTGAAAGCCAAACCATGCATCAAAAGCATTTTAGATGTAGATTATATGTATATGTGAATTTTATATACATTATCCTTGTAAGAGAAGTCAATGTTAGAATGCTTTTTCTGTTTGATTGGTTTTCATTGCCTGCTAGCTAGAGTCATTTGAGCCTTTCCTCTTAAATCACTATGTTTGAAAACGCATTTATTTACAGTATGATAATAATAGATTTATTTAACATAACAGTTTAAATTCTAATCATTCATAATTATTTCTGCATGATTAAATTTAACACATAAATCTGTTAAATTTCTCAGACTAAAATGTTCCGGGTAGGTTTGTCGGATCGCCATGGTTTTCTATTCTACATGCTTCATCTTAAACACATGCCTGTCGGATTGCCCAACATTTTGATTAAATGTGGCATCTCCCATAGGCATTAAGCTGCAATGATATATGTACACAGTAAATTAACGCCAATGTGAATATTGTTGTTAATTTTCTCAGACAAAAGTATCACGGGTAGGTCCCATTCACTATAAAGATATGACCGCAAGGGTCAACGTGACATTTTACTGTTTGTGGTTTTGAAATTTCATCTTTCTTGCTTTTCCAAAACCAAAACAGACACTCTTTGATGAAAGTTAAGATTGTAGAGAAAGAAAAATTATATAACTCAGATGATATGTTCTTGGTGTGAGACAGTAGAAAGATGTTAAAAGAGAGAAAACACAGTTTATAAAATTTCTGGTGTGTTCCCAGTCTGTAGCTTAGAGTTCAGAAAGAGTGATGGAAAAAAGAGATCTCCTGAATTAAAGTGAAGAAAGATAGAACCAGATGTTGTGATTTGACTAGATAATTAAGTCTGAGTGAATCATTTTTGTATTTCCGCAGTTGATGTTTACTATTGTGTGTGCATCTCCGCTTTCACACCCCTCCCCGTGCATGTTGTATAAACCACAAAATGACCCCAAATATCATTTGTTATAAAAGTTCACCGATTTGTAAAGATATGTATGTTTTAACGAATATCCAATAATCATCCAAAAAATGTAAAGATTAAGTAACCAAAAAATAAATATGCCAGTAAATTTGTCTTCTGTGACCGAGTGTATTGCTATCATATTGTAAGTGTAAATTAATAGAACTGTAGTGTATAGTGAAGTACTAGACCATAACTGTTGTAAACCTTATGAAGACATTCAGCTTATGGATATTTGTTGTGCCATCAAACACCCACCTACTTTTAAACTAATATTTGTTTGTCTTTCTCTTTTTCAGATTTTGAAATATTTTGATTATTTTTTTACCAGTGTGTTCACTATAGAAATTTGTCTTAAGGTAAGTATTAACCATGCACTTTAGCTAATCCCCTTATTTCAATTTCATTTCATTTTAAAGTTTCAATTGTTGACACATTTAATAGGATTAGGTAAAAATATAACATTTTTTCTGATATTAAAAAAAGTAAATTTAATTTAAAGGAATGATCTATATTTATACAATTTTAATGCACCCTCTGCTATGGCCATTTTTTCATACTAAACCAAAAATTATACAAACAAATTGTTACTTATTTGTTGTCAATATTTACCTGTTGATATATAGTATGATATTATACACATGTACTAACATTCTAATTGTTGTCAATTATCAAAATCAGATGCGATCATCTGAGGCGAGCTCTCAACTTTCTGCTGAATCATATCTTATTCAAACTTATTTTCACTATGTTACATTAGAGAAAAAAATACTTTGATTTAAACTGATTATTTCTTATACATTACTATTGATTTTTATGCATGCAAATAATAATCTAACCAAAGATTTTAGATTTTATTTGGTTACATTACAAAACAGCTTTAATTTGAGATTTATGTTTATTTATTTATAACCAAAACAAATGATTTGAACCATTTGATTAGAAAGTGGAGATAGATTATTGCGGCTTGGAATGTGGAGAGCTCGGGGTTGGCAGCAAGGATGGTTCGGATTGTTCTCTTATGAAGGCCATTGTGGTACTTGTAGGTTACTGCCTATGGATTTGTCTTACACAAAGGCGCCTTTTGTAGGAGTTTATTCAACCTTCTAGATTTACTTGTTGTTAGTGTCGCCCTAGTGTCTTTTGGATTAGAGTAAGTATTATCCCAATATTGAATATAAATATATATTATATGTATAGATATATATCACATATAACTGACTGCATTTTGCGGCCAGGCACTAGCACAGAGTACAAAAGACAGTATATTGGTTGGAGTTTAAAAAAAAGTCGTGTTATTCTTGGCAGAAGAATATAAGTTGAGGGACGAGGTGAGAATACCCGAAATATCAACTCTCTGAGAATGATACGATTATTTGCAAAATTCTTGTTGAAAACATGGGATTATTTGTGAGAAACAAACATAAATCATTTATCAAAAGACATGAATCATTTGTGAAGATATATGGACGACGTGACAATCACAACATGCCTGATTTCTGTTATTGTTCAATATAGACATCCGCTTGCACAACGAATCCTTGCCTTCTTTCATATCTAGTATTTTCAATTGTACTTTAACATTTTAGGTTTTAAAACTGAGGGTAACAATTGTTCATTTCTTTTACAAATTATGATTATTTTGAAGTTAGATAACCACTAATCACTTTTTTATTCAACATATACATCATTGAATTTGCTATAGTTAACTATATCTCTTGACACTTGTTATTATTCATAAGAAGTTTTAAGATCACAAATATATTTGAAGAATTTCTGTTCTAACAAATTTGTTTAATTAAACTTGGTATATTTGACCAGTTTTCTTCAAAGATGCCATTTTGTTTCATCATGAATAGTTCGCAGTCTTATGCAGGTTTCTTTCAGACCATTAAACTAATTCATTATTTCTGAAGTTTGTTGTTTCCCACCAGGTTAATCTTATCTTGACCTACATACCAGGATATTTATATTTACGATTTAAAACTGTATGTTATTATCAAAGTTATTTCATTCCCAGGATTGTTTCTCAAAACAAAATTTTATATTTTGTTGTAATTAATGGGTAATTGAATCATAAAACAACTACTTTTTATTTTGAAAAAAATATTCTTGAAACTGATTTTTTTTGTACAAATGCTCTTATATTTCTTGTTGTGGGAGTAGTTATGATTTCAACTATGAACACAAAGTGTGTTATCACATAATTTTTACAGGAGCATTCTATGTTGTATATGAAGATGACTATTTGTTACGATATGCTGTATTTTTTTATTTGATCTATGAATTTCAGTAATGAAGCCATAAGTGTTGTTAAGATTCTGCGTGTGCTTCGTGTGCTGAGACCTCTGAGAGCCATCAACCGGGCTAAAGGACTCAAGGTAAGATCAGGCAGCCAAAGACAACCCCATAAATGATAACAGTAAAAAAAATACTATAATCTTTATCTCTTTTAAAAGTTTGAACCATCGTCTTACAATGATGATGTTTGAACTGAAATATCTCAGCAGAATTGCTCAGAATTAAGATAATATATCATAAATTGATTTTGATCCTAGATTAATATATGAGAATTTATTCATTCTTGTAATAAAATTATTACTTTTGGTAAATATGTTTATGATTGTTTTCTATGCTGGGAGTGTAGCTGTTTTATTTCAGGATTGATTAGCACTGTGCCAACTTCAAAGACATGTTTCACCATATTTTAACCAATTTAACACACATTGCTTAAATAAATCTGGCCTTGCTTTAAGAATAATATATAATCAGCCAAGCCTTGAATAGATACTTTATTATTTTTTTTATAGAAAATTAAAATTTTCATGGATTTATTGCTACGACTAGCAGGGAGATGTGATTATTAAAAATGGATGTTAATAACAAAATTATGATATTTTGAAATCATTTTTATTGTTTGCATGGCTATCTTCTTAAATGCAGAATTTTTACTGACGATGTACAGTAGTTACATAGAGGACCACAAGATGGCAGCACCATCGATATTTGGAATTGTGTTACAAGTTTTTACTTGCTTTGCAGCACGTGGTTCAGTGTGTCATAGTCGCAGTCAAGACCATTGGAAACATCATGTTGGTCACATTTCTGCTACAATTCATGTTTGCCGTTATTGGTGTCCAGCTCTTTAAGGTAAGGGTTTGCAGAAAGAGGGAGCCACTATCCGGGGGGCAGGGGTCCATCCCAAAAGGACGAGAAAAAAAAACAAAAAACGGCAGGGTATGACAACTTTCAGGTTTCCATGACAACAGGTTGAGGGACCCACACGCAATGAAGGCTGGTGATTGGTCGAACTGTTTCTCCCCAAATGCATACAATAGGCTGTTTTGTTTTTTTTGTTGTTTTTTTTTAAAAGACAAGGCAATGGTGATCTAGGTACTTCTCTATGGTTGCAGCATGTTGTACAATGCGTAATAGCCGCAGTCAAGAACATTGGTAACATTTTACTGGTCACGTGTCTGCTGGAGTTCATGTTTGCCGTAATAGGGGTACAGCTGTACAAGGTAAGGAGGTCTTGGCCTCCTGTTACCTCCCCATTCCTCACATCTCCTAACCCACCAGATCTTCTCTTTCACATCAGCCTTTAATCACGCTATTTTTTGGGCATTAAACTGATGTCATTAACCACAGTTTGATGCACTCTATCGCATGGGCCTAACTTGGAATACGTAAAAAAAAAATTGTTGTCTTGGTGCTACGAGCTTTGAATGCTACCAAATGCACACTGATGGCCAAAAACAATTGGAGTGACTTGTTTTTAATGCAGTGTTGAATGAAGTTTGGGTAACCTTAATATTTTTCTGCTTTCTTATGGTGCAATTTGAACAGACATATGTTCCCATCGCCCTGCTTTTTTACTGGAACACCCCATACATATGCTTTCCCACCATAATGGTTATGCGGACGAAGAATAATTCTACTTGTTTGAATTGATAATTATCAGAAAAAATTACTGGAACAATGACCTGTTTGTCTTGTCAAATTAAGTGACCTTACCAGGAACGGATAATAATTGAAAAGGCCCTGACAATTCATTTTAATTAACCTGTCATGCAGATTACAATATAAGGAATATATGGCTAAAACATTTTAAACTGTATTCTGCATATTAAAAGAAATTGTAATAGTGATATCCCTTGCGCAATATTTCAAAGCAAGTGCAATGAGGGAGTATGGGAATTGCTGTTTTCAAACTCATTTTGTGAAACTGTTTGACATTTTTTTTACATACTGATCAATTTCAATCTTGTTGGATTTCCCCTGTTTTTGAACCATGTATATTTACAATTCTGGAGGTCAAATATAAGCCCTTATAAAATGTTATGCACTCTCACAGTTGCTATGGTGAAAGTTTACATTTTACACTGAATGCTTGTATTACGTTTGATTGCTATTAACAGATTTAAATTGAATGTTTTTCTCAAATATATACATTTGAATATATTTATATGCGCTTCATTAAAAGATTCTAACTCACAGCGTAAAACCACAATCATTACAAATATTATTTTTATTATATAAACTCCATTTGTTTGATAGATATATATTTATTATGATATAAAGGTAATAAGTACAGCAGTTCCTTACAACAAGAATGAATGTAATTGAATTTATTGTCTTATTCTCATCATATTTGTGTTCTGCATTTCAGGGAACCTTCTTTCAGTGCTCTGACGGCTCGAAGATGACCGAAGCAGAATGCAAGTAAGTAGGTCAACTCCATAGCAACACACCATTGTATTATATATTCAAATTTGGCATTTAAGTAGGTCAACTCCATAGCAACACATCATTGTAATACATAATCAAATTTGGCATTAGGTAGGTCAACTCCATAATAACACACCATTGTATTATATATTTAGAACTGCTATTTTTTTTAATTGTAAGATCTGTAATATCTATTAGTAAGTAGGTCATCTCCATAGCAACAGGTCATTGTATCATATATTGAGAATTGACATATTTTCATAAGAAGATGCTTTAAGTGACTTGATTAAGACATTGAAGGTATAAAATGTTCTAAGGGCAATTATCTCGAAATCTTGCAAACATAAAAAAAAAATCATCATGAGGTCTTACAATCCAAATACCTTTCTCTGATCATAAGATTTAAGAATGCGACTGAAGATAACATTTCTGCTTTGCGTTTTGCAGGGGATATTACATTATTTATAAAGACGGTGACATCAACCGGCCGGAGGTGCACGAGCGAGTGTGGGAGAATAATGACTTTAATTTTGATGACGTATCTCAGGCTATGCTTACCCTCTTCACTGTCTCCACATTTGAGGGCTGGCCTAAGTAAGTGTCCTGCATATATCCCAGGGTATTCTCACTCCACCATGCCCACAATATTTTCCCAGTGTCTAAGATAAGCCGACTCTCACTGGGTCATTAAGTTTTTTTTTTTCATTAAGTTATTAGTAATTGTTGAAGCAAAGAGTCTATCGTTTTGTGTTTATGATTATGTTTGTGTTTGGTATGTAGCGCTATACTTTCAGTCAGATAGGCTGGTCCTCCAATATGAGGGCAGAATTCACATGTGTAAGTAGTGCCATCTGGTGGCACAAGTTTGCACAATGCATCTTTATTTTTTAAAGAGGCACGCTGATGAATAAGTTTGAAAATCATCACCTAACCCATGCCATTACAGTTTTGAAGCATGCTGGGAACTGGGATATTATATCTCTACTAACTGACAGTATATTGGAATGCCCGATTTCATGTTAGGGTTTTGACCAAACCCACAAAATACTATGAATTCATAAGATTGCCTACAGTAATCACATGTATAAAAATAATAGTATTTTTTTTATTAACCAAATAAATTTAAAAAATGCAGCTTTTATTAACATCAGGCATGATGACATCATCATTAATATTTGTGAAGTTTGGTTACACTTCAACCAGCCTCATAATTAAACTCAAAGTTGGTTGCTGTGCAGATATAAAAGGCATGCACCTATATGACAATTAACCTTACCTCACTTCCCTGAAGCAAATATAAAAACAAAGAGAAACAAATTATTTGCTTCGGGAATGAAATCAAATAGTGATATTAACCCATATATATATTGCCATGACCTGATTGTGATATTGTTTTGGGTGTTTATTTTTCAGTCTGATGTACAAGTCTATAGACTCCCATGCTGAGAACATCGGTCCGATTCACAACTACCGGCTGGCGGTGGCAGTGTTCTTTTTCATCTACATTATTATCATTGCATTCTTCATGGTCAATATCTTCGTAGGTTTTGTCATTGTCACCTTTCAGTCAGAAGGTGAACAAGAGTACAAGAACTGTGAGCTGGACAAAAACCAGGTAAAAAATGGGTCCATAAGCCTCATTTTAATATGTATTGAAAGTAGTTTCAATTTTTTTTTAAATGCAAATCAAATTGAATAAAAAAACAAATCAAATTGAATAAAAAAACAAATCAAATTGAATAGAAAATAACAATCAATTGTGTTTAAAAATACATATCAAATTGTGTTAAAAAATACAAATCAAATTGTGTTTAAAAATACAAATCAAATTGTGTTTAAAAATATAAATCAAATTTTATGAATTATACAAATCAAATGTCCATTTGATCAATTGTACATTTTAAAATTAACACAAACCAAAACATATTGTAATAAAAACAAATAATATGGACATTATTTATTCTTACAGAGAAAATGCATAGAATTTGCATTAAAAGCCAAACCACAAAGAAGATATATACCGAAAGCTCGGTGTCAGTACAAAATATGGTGGTTTGTAACATCACAGCCGTTTGAGTACGGGATATTTGTGCTGATTATGATCAACACGGTCACGTTGGCCATGAAGGTAGGTCACTCGCCCCCAGATAAGGGGTGCCATATTATTTATGTTAAAGGAATCTATTTCATATCTCATTGTTTTTAAATGAATTTTAAAAGCTGAATCAATGCTATAAATAACCTGGCAATAGAAAAGGTACATATAAACAGGCTAATATTGATGTTCTGAATTTTTTTTTTTTAATTTTATTTAATTTAATTTGCAGCATTTTGGTGAGATTTTATTCTATTTATGGTTATGTTTGCAGTATCATGGGCAGGGAGAAGGCTACTCAGAAGCTCTTGATTACATGAACATGATCTTCACCGGTGTGTTCACTGTAGAGTTCATTCTCAAATTGGCAGCGTTCAGATTCAAGGTAAGACCCCTGTGGGCCATGCACACACACATAGACAACACACACACACCCATACACACATCCTGCAAAAGGTGCGCCTCAAAACCAGTGTGCAGCATGATGGGAACTTTTTTTTGGTTAAAAAAAATAGTATAAAGTAGCAGGTTTTAAACAGACCAGCTTGACATATCAACAAGGAAAATATGTTGAGTCAGAAAGCTTGTCTAGTTAACAAACTTTGCATTATTTGGTTTGGAGGAAATTTTACAAAACAGAAGCTCTCCTGCACTGAAATTTTGATTCGGCATAGCAACCTGTGATAACAATACAGATACAAAGATATGTACAATACACCATCACAACTCTTCAGGAGCTTTTGAAAGCGAATGTTTGAGAGCAGACATGTCCCAGTTTATGGCTCCATGAGATAAATATAATTCTTACCTTCACCATGAGCAAAACGCTCTTAATGACACAAGGCTTTAGTGTCTCTCTTGAACACTCCGCATGCTAGTTAACATGTCTTTTTTTTTAATAACCAGATAATGTAATAATATTATTATTATTGTATAATTGTCAGATTCGGGTAAGTGAGGACCATCAATACATATGAAATATCACTCAAGTCAAGTCACTTAAATCATATTTCAAACCACCTTAACAAGTTCTAGACATGATTATGTTTAGTAAACACAAGCTTCCACAAGAAGAATGGTAGACCAGTTAATTTCTACTTCTCAATAATTCACTTATCATACCCTTGTTTCTCAAAAGTAGACACTGCATCGTGCTGGAATCAAAAACTTGGACTAAAGTAGGTCAAATTCATGGCTTTATGGTTATATTTAAGAAGTTTTTGAAATTTGTAGTTTTAAGTGTATACTATAAAGTACCTCATTTGTGTAAAGAGGCCTATTTCCTTTGGAGGGTAAGGGGTAAAATAGATTTGTTTGGGGATGTCTATGGGAAGTTTAATTTAGAATTTAATGACCCAGGGTTAATGAATTAAGTTCTTACACAGTTTAACATTATTGCATTTTTGAATAGTTTATAGGGGGTATATAATAGTATCAGGACTTCTCGGGACCGTCTTCACCGAAGTAATAAGCATATATGAATATTGACTGATGATCTCATGGGGCCAGATGCTCACCCTGAGAGGCATGAGAGAAGGTTGTTATATTCGCATGAGGATATTGCATAAGGAAAGGGTGTGGTGAAGGGTGCAGGGAAGCAGCTACAGGGGAAGGTCAAGGCTGTCGTGGAGACTATAGGCAGCTCCCACTTTCCCCTATTAACATTGCGTTCAGTCAAGGGCTCCTACATGTTCTCGGGAACAATTGCTGGATGCTTTGTTCTGTCCAGATGCAGCATTCTGTGCACCTCTCACCACACCCGGACTTATCCACAGTCTCCGCCTGCCTCAACCTCCGCAACTCCGGATGATTTCTGACACTGCAAGATTACCCAATTTCACGTCCTCATTATCGGTTTTTATCATAATTTCAGTATTAGACTGAATGAAAGTAAAAAAAATAACAAAATCTATAAAAAAAAAGAAAGAAAAAAGAAAAAAAAAACAATGGAAGGAAAAATAGAACCTTGGTATGGTTCTGTTGTATTTTGTAGTGAGATGGGACATGCATTGCAAATCAAATTCTGTTTTCTAAACAACTGACAATACATACATTTAAGGATAGAAGCCCTTTGAGTTATTGCATCTTAACATCTTTCTCCTGTTTTGTTACTGTCAGGGGATTTTTATCTTCAATAGAGGAATATTTGATGATAAACACAAACAAAGGGATTCTATACTTTGCATTCCTGTATTATAAATCTAAGTAAATCCATATGGAATTATAAACATATCAAGCAATACAGTATATAACTATTTCCTCTAATAGAATTTATGCATTGCAGAGTTTTCTTCTAGTTACACAACTTTTTTGTGGAATATTGTTTAAAAAAAACATTTAACAAGTAGAGTTCTATGTTGTAATTTATATTTTTTTTAAATAATCAATATGAAAATAATGTTAATGTTAAACAATTGGTGGATGCTTTGTTTTTTAACACAGCATGCTTTCCAGTACCTCCCATATTAGACTCGAGCTGATATTAAGATATTTGCTATCATATGGATGAAAACATTCACAGCTTTGGATATATTCACTAATAAAAACTATCACTGCACAGTCATTTTTTTTTCATTTTTTATACTATACATTAATTATATGAATATAGTGAAAAAAAATCATACCATAAATTATTTACCATTAATATGAGAATTTCTACACCAAAAAAATTAACATGAAAGATTTTGTGTGATAGATTTTAATGGTGACTTACTTTTACTGGTTGATTTCATCTTCTGAAATCTCTATTCTTAATGTCTTTTGAAGTGCAGTGTTTGATAGAGTATTTCTCTCTGCTTCCATTTGTTATTTCTTCAGCTGATATATAATGTCACCAATAATCAGTTATTTACACACAAAATTACAAAAAAATATGATACCCAAAAATGAACCATGGTGGAAATGGATTAAACTGAGCAGTATGAATCTATTCATATTTTTCTTAATCTCTTTTATAGTGCAGATTGGCAGGGGATGAAATGAAACCAATTGTTATTTTTATTTTGATCATATGTAACCTTGTGATATGCATGATAACGTTATTCCATATTGAATGTTATCTTATCATGTACTGTATATAAAGTTTGTAATATAATAGAATGCTACCTAAACAATAATATTTACTAATTAAATGATAATATGTTAAATCTAAATGAAAGGTTTTGTCAGATTTCTCATTGTTAGACAAATTCAAACAAATACATTTTAACTGAAATTTACCATGGTCATGTTTATTTTAACAAATCACCAAATTGTTGATTGGAATTAAATTGAACCAGGACATACATATGTTTTGGGATGGGAATAACAATGAGATTGCTGAGTTGCATTGTGAATTTAAGATAACTTACTAGTGAGATAAAAGTTACTTTTCCAACCAGTAGATTGATTAATTCCTTTATGAATATTGCTGAATATTTAAGATGAGTTTGCAATATAAAAAAGTGAGAATTTTTCTTGATTGATGTTTGAGAAGATATTTTTTTCAATTTCACACAAAAGATGGACAACACCATTTTGTCCATACAATTTAGAGGGTGAAATGCAAACTTGTCTTGAGTACTCTGAATGGTGTAATGTCATGTTGTTATTAACCTGGTGTGTTTCTTTGTGTTTCCCATTTGTCCCATAAATCTCCCTTGATATTTGTTGTCGTGGTAACACTAACCCAATCACTCCATCGATATTTGTTGTCGTGGTTACACTAACCCAATCACTCCCTTGATATTTGTTGCCGTGGTTACGCTAACCTAATCACACCCTTGATATTTGTTGTTGTAATCACACAAACTCTCTTATTTCCATTAATCCTTATTCACAACAACTTTATCATTCATTGAGCTTGTTTTCTTCAACTCTTTAACCCTCTCATTCACTGAGAAATTTGTTTTCTTCATCAAATTAACCTTTACATTCATCAAGATATTTGTTTCCTTCATTATGTTAACCCATGATTTCAATGATTTCATTTGATATTACCAATCATCTTCTGAATCACTGAGACTTACTCTTTCATCAATGATAAAATCTTTCATCATATTCCCTCTCATTAATTGACATGCAGGCTGACATCATTATTCTTCTCATTTGTTGGGACACTCATCATTCCCCCATTATTCATTGAGACACTTTCATTCCCCTCGCACTCATTGAGACACTCGTCATTCACCTTCTCATTCATTGAGACACTTGTCATTCACCTCATTCATTGAGACACTTGTCATTCACCTCCTCATTCATTGAGACACTCGTCATTCACCTTCTCATTCATTTAGATGCTGTCATCATTCCCCTTCTCATTCATTGAGACACTCGTCATTCCCCTTCTCATTCATTGAGACACTCGTCACTCCCCTCTCATTCATTGAGATGCCTGCTTGGTGTGATCACATAAGAGGTGTGGTGCATAATGGATGGCTGCTGCTTAAGTTTGTGCTATTATTAATGCTCCTCTAGGGTACTAAATCTACAATCTACTTCCTTGGTTGCTGGGGCTCTATCAACATTTTTTTCAATAGCAAAGACCTTTAATCCACTGTTATTGTAAACAGATTTAAATGGGTCCATGTCCTGTAGAAAATAATAGAGGCAATGATTTATTGAACAAAAAAACCTGCTTTTATTTAACATGCACAGTTACTCTTTGGTAATTGAGCTCCATAGAATGTAGGTTAACTTATAAATGTTTTTTTAGCCCTTTTAATCCTCGGAATGGAATGACTCACTTTTTCCTCATAATCAATTAATCTTTGATAAAAGGTCTTGAACCTCTCACCTGTTTTTGGCTTCCACCATTTAACACTAAACCATTCACCATTCAAGGATGTACACTTGTAATTTTGTGTCTTTTCTTTTTTCACAGAACTATTTTGGGGATCCATGGAACGTTCTAGATTTTGTAATTGTAGTTGGGAGTCTAGTAGACATTATAGCAGCACGGATGATGGTATGTTGTCTCGTCACGTACTCCTTGTATACCCACCAAACCATATATGTTGTTCCCATAGCCATCCTTTAGTTTCGTTTGAATTTGGTTTGTAAATGATATCAAACATACAGATTCCCAAGAACGCCAGACATCTGAATCTGAAAATCATGGTTGATAGATATGTCAAAAATGGATGATGGTCTGAAGGCACCTCTTGGGTATTTATTTCTTTGATATTAGCCACGGGTCATAGAGAATAGAGTCTTTAGTCCCATATATATATATATATATTTGTACACATATATCTACATTCACCTATCACCATCATGCCTGCCATGACCTTTCCCAGTGATCTGTACCCTGACCTTGACCTACATAGCTGATGCTTAGAGCGCCACCTGTTGTGAGTGCGTTGTGCCGAGGCTTTCAGCTTGCATGCTTATCGCTTGTATATGTGCTTGCAAGTGTAGCCAGAAAGCGCGGGAACCATAACCTAAGACCATGGAATAATCTCCAATATGACTGGCTGTTTTTCTTGACAGAATTACTTTGGTGATGCGTGGAATGTGTTTGATTTCATCATAGTTCTTGGCAGTTTCATTGACATCATTTATACAGAGGTCAACGTAAGTATTTCACATTTCTCCATGCCCCATGACTTTCATCTGCCAACACTTCGCCTGACGTGATGCACAAAAGTGCCCTCTGGTGGCAGACAGGTGCATTATAATTTCAAAGACAACTCTGCTTTTAGACAAACAGTGTGCCACAGATTTATACAAGTAAAGAAAGATATATGATGTGAATTTGTTAATTATAGGCAAATTTATTTGATTTTAATGTGATTTAATTTAGATTTTGTGAAAGTAATGTACTAGTGTTGCAGACAACTGGAAAGATAAGTGAGAGGGAAACTAATGTGATTCAGTGACGAACATCATGAATGTCTTGTAAAGATGGTACAAAAGTCTTTCTTTTATGTTTTCAGTGCTGTAAATTTATTTTAAAAATCGGATATTAATCCTATTTTTTTGACTGGAAAAAGCTGATTTTGGAAATAAGAAATTGTCAAATGATTTTGAAAGAAAATTTGCACCATCTGCTAATATGTTCTTGATACAAGCACATCAATTGATTTCCCAGTCTTGGACTATTGATGTTATATAATATCAATGTACTTGTCTGATTTATAAATCTCTGTGTTTTATATTTAATATTGAGTAAGATCCAAGATTATGACATGATTATTTTGATTTTGTAAATGATGTAGCTTTGATGTTGGTTCTGTTTGAGACCGTGGGCATGATTGCATTGCAATGTACTATTACCATAATATATGCATTCATCAGGGTTTCAAATATAGCATTAAAATTGTATAATTACCAAAGATCTGGTAAAAATAATTCTCTCTGTTATTTCTTTTGTGTGTCCCACTATATTTTATGGATCACCAGGTGTTATAATTTCTGACATCAAAGCTACATTTGTTCAAAAATTATTTGCCAACACACTCTGAAATGTGCATTGTTGTACAGGTTCAATTTCACAATTTTTCCTGTGTATTTTTTCTGTTTAGTTTTATGGTTTAATGAAGCATGAGCATATCATTTTAACAAATCCCTATGATTTTCTACTGGTTCCACCAATTTTGAAATCTTATCTTGAGCATTTGGTTTGACAATGATTATGGCCATCCCATAAAAAAAAATGTTTAAAGCCAAACTTTCAACACATGATTTTGATTTAGAGTACACACAAATAAATTCTGTTGTGTTATCTCAAAAAGGTCTGGATGTCAAAAGCATCTTGATGACAGAAATAAATATCTTTTATAGCAGTTTGATGGAAGATATGCCTAAAGGTTTTGTAGGGCATTTTAATTCATTGATACTCAAATAATTTAGATCAATGAAATGCGTGCTCATGTATATAATTTGACATGACATTATTTCTCCAACCTTACCAACTGTTTTGCTTTCCACATGTTTAAAGGTTTCTAGATGGATCTTTAGGTTGTGAACCTTAATCATGTTTTTTTTCCTGATACTACAACCTGCATCTACATTTTAATGATTCGCTCTCTCTCTCTCTCTACTGTAAATCTTTGTAATTCTTACTCTAATCTTCATATTTATGATTACTGCTTGTCTGAACTCTTTAAATCTCTTGGATGTCTCTCTCAGCACGTTGTTTGCTTTACTCAGATCAGCATCCCTCACTGGAACTTTAACGACAGCATTTAGTTTCATAGATTTTGTCAAAATGACAAATTAATTAAAAAAACTATTTCTAAAGATTTGTTCAGCCATGGTAAAAAAGAATGTTTTTATGCCATGTGAAAAAAGTTAATTTTAAAAATATAAAAAATTTAGGCGATGATACAAAGGTATTTTAAAGAATTGGCTACACATTCTAAATGCTGTCGGATGGGGGAATGCCAGAAAGGATGTTGCCTTTCGTTTGACAATGTGCTGTATTTGTGATGACTTGTTTACTAACAGGGTAATATGTTTCATTTGCCTGCATCTTATACATATAGCGACAACATAAAAGTGACATTGCGGGTGCGGGCATGAGCGAGGTTTGTTGTTATGAAATGCTTTCATTCTTGTCACTTGGTGGTGTAATGCTGGTAGAATTGAAAATAGAAAAACACAATGATTTACTTTGACATCTGCAAATATGAAGTAGATTTGGAAAATTTAGAAAAAAAATCCAAAAAAAATTAGTATAAATTGTAAATGCATTAAAAATTCACTTCAAATGTGTAAAATGTACAGTGTACATGAAGTAATAAACAGTCCATTATTTGTGAATCATTCTGTGTTTCTAAAGCTGGGTTTGAATTAATATTGTAACATATGGTGTTGTAAATGTTGTCACATGACTTTAAATTATGCCAATCACAAACAATGTCAGAAAAACATTTGGGTGTGCAACCATAACAACACCCTGCCAGTAGAAGAAAAATAATGTAAACACACCTTTGACGAATTCAAATCATGAGTAAAATACAAAACTAAGCAAAATTCAAATGTACCTCCAGGTCATGTGGCAACCATTTGCAGTGGCAGATTTTAGTTTTGAATGTTTGGTATTGATTTTGATGGTAATGATTTTTGCAGACACTTGCATGGTTTGCCTGTTGATATGGTTGTTGTATTGGTGTTTGAACACATTTGGTCAGAACTAGATATTAGATTTTTATTTGAGAATGATTATTGACATCCAGTATGTTCTTGGAATATGAGGTTAGGGATGCCAAGTTGTTATTACTCTTAATATAGAATTGTCAAGGGCCATATTCTCCAAGTTCACCTTTTAAACACTCAGACTATCTCAGATATTTGTTGAAAAAAAAAGCACAAAATTGAATATATCTAGGGAAACCATGAAAATTTGGCGTTATGAGTTTGTTGTAGATAAGTGTAGTATATTTGTTTTTGCATTTTGACTCAAATGAAGCAATAATAGAGAATATGAACAAATTCCGCAAATATAGATTGATTTGCATGATGGGAAGGAATGTACTGCCTGCTGCTTGCAATAAACAAGAAATGATTGGTCCATATCTCAAGTATGTATAGGTCTGTCCAATACAGCTCATTTAAGTAACTAGACTTTTTTTTTTATAAAGACTCAAGTTTCAAGAAGACCTTCTTTTGAGGAACTTTTTACCATTTTTGGATATTAAACATAAATGTTAAAAAATAACATTTTGCTGTATGCCACCTCAGAAGAATTCTCTCACTGAATATAACTTACGGCTATTGTTAGTTGCTATGCAAGCCATTGGTGAGATCTTGAAATTTGTCAAAAGTACCTGATGCATTTCATCACCTGTAGTCACTCTTCAGCAGCTGACAAAGGAAAGAATAGACTTTCAGAGAATTCTATTTAACATGGCAACCAAGACAAAAGTTTTTAATTGATGCTCATCCCTGTCTGGTTTGAATGTGACATGCCAGTCTGATACTCAAGACCAGCATTGGTCATTTCTGGGGGAGAGAAAACTATATTATAACTTGAGGATGGGATGTTAGGCTGGGATATGGCTCGATGTCAATCAGGACAGCATAATAGCATCACACTTTTGATTTGTTGTCATACCATCATATCTGATGAAACAGCCAAATTTCGTTTTACTCTTATCACAAATATATCAGCTGAACCAAAACTGTGTGATTTTTTAACATTTCCCTCGGCCGACATTATTTTTGGATCAGACAAAGATGTCCATTCCTTTGCTCATAAAATCTGCAACAGGCTTTACTACCAGTGGCTGGAGATTGAGTTCTTCCAGAGCCTTAAATAGGATGGGCATTGCAGGGTATTTCTGAAATCCATTTACTAGTGGAATTTGGAGTAGGTATATGACATATAATGGGTATAAGAATGAGAATATTAGGGAAGACATATACATATTTGAGATATCAGATCATGATTGCCAAACAACATGGACGATGTATTATGTCCTGGTAAAGGTTACTCCTTCTGTTCTATTTGTTTGGGTATAAACTTGGTTGCTTTATTCTTTAAGTTGTTAAATTATTAAGCTGTATAATTATAGCTGCCATAAAGAACTGAATGAATATTGATTTTTCATAAAGTTGGGATATAATTGGCCTATATCAGCTGACATATATTGTATATCAGATACACATAAATAAGTATGATATTATATGTTTGTGGTAAAATTTTCAATATTTTGATGCGTTTGGTATACATTTTGATATTCAAACAACTCACATTTAAAACCCAATATCAGATACAGAAGAAATTTTCATTTAGGTGGATATCTTGACAGTTTTCAGAAATGCTTATTATTGCTGTTTAAAATCAATTTGGTCACCTTTTTGTGCTAATTATATTTTGGCGATTAGCATAAACAAATGATATTGTTTTTTTTTAAAAAATGAATTTGTGATATTTGTCATATTTTTTTGTATTTGTCTGATGAGAAAACAGGAGCAAAATATACCTTTTTCAAAGACATTGCAAGACATTTCGTTTTGTATGTATACCCTAAATCCCTGCTCTTTATTTTCCGATTTCAACCCCGTTTACACCTGCTCCTGTTTGCTTTGTCACCTCCACATTTAAGTCCACCACTTAAACTAATAAACACATTTTGTGACAAAAATGTTCCATACTTGTATACCTATTAAAATGCACAGATTATGCACAACACCAAAACAGAAATGTTGATATATATAAGCCCAACATAGAGGGATGAAAAATGAGAAAGTGGATTTATTTAGAGGGATTTAGATGCCATTAGCTTAGGATGACCTTGGATTAAGATGCTATTAGCTTTGAATGACCTTGGGTTAATATGCTATTAGCTTTGAATGACCTTGGGTTAATATGCTATTAGCTTAGGATGACCTTGGGTTAATATGCTATTAGCTTAGGATGACCTTGGGTTAAGATGCTATTAGCTTAGGATGACCTTGGGTTAAGATGCTATTAGCTTTGAATGACCTTGGGTTAAGATGCTATTAGGTTGGGATGACCTTGGGTTAAGATGCTATTAGCTTAGGGTGACCTTGGGTTAAGATGCTATTAGCTTAGGATGACCTTGGGTTAAGATGCTATTAGCTTAGGATGACCTTGGGTTAAGATGCTATTAGCTTAGGATGACCTTGGGTTAAGACAATCTTAGGATAGTAACTTTATTTTTTTGTTATGAATTAAATAATTAGTTATTGTGAAATATTACATTATCCTGTTGTCATGAAAACTTGCCTTCATGATGTAGACAAAAGACAACAATTGGCTTGCATTATTTTGGTTAACAGCGATTATACATGTACAATACAACAAATAATATTTCAATAAAGATTTGATAATGTTTTAATCAGAAAGCAAGTTTTCATGATAAGATAGGTGTGTAAAATAAAACAACAACTGAAAAAACCCAATGTTATATCTAGTTCTTGGCATAAAATGTAGATATATAAACTGTTTCTTCAAGAAATATGGAAGGGAGAGTTTGATTTCAAGATATTACAATGTTTTTGTGATATACACTGATAGATTGTCATTATTTAACATACACTGTAAAATATTGTCACAATCCATGATATTGTCATTATTGTGGTATACCCTGTAATATTGTCATGATTTTGGTACACCCTGTAATATTGTCATGATTGTGGTATACCCTGTAATATTCAGGGGTGGGAGATCTCTGAACGGTGCCGGACTGTAATCGTAGCATAGCCGAGTGATATGAAGTCATACCATTGTTCTGAACTAATCTGAATGGATCTGGGAGATTCTGTTAGGAAAAGTCTTCTTGACATCTCAAAATTTAATCAAAATCATCACAAAATTTAAAAATTATTGTTATGGTTGGATAAATAATAATGTCTGAATTATGAACATGTACATTTTCTAGTTTAAAGGGTAATTTTTGTGCCCCCAAAATTTGGATTACTCCTTGTTATGCAATCTTAGATGATCAAACAATCAAATCCATTTTGTTGTGAACATTTGGGAATAGTATATTATTATGATCTGGCTTTAATGCGAGCACCCAGAATAGCTTGAAGCATATGGATTAGTTCAGATTACAGTCCGGCATCATTCTCAGCTCTCACACCCATGTTATTGTCATTATTGTGGTATACCCTGTAATATTGTCACAGCTGTGCCTTCTGAAATCACATTTTTCATGAGTTGAATATGTACAATATAAGTGTCAAAATAATTGAGTATTACTATGAAATTATTGTAAATATTGTTGATATGTTTTTCTAACAAGTTTGCTTTGCATTAATGATATCTTAATATTAACATTTGTAATTGTGATTTGTATGTCTTGTGGTGTATAGTCATGTTGAAGTTATCCCCTTATGGTATAAAATGTAAAGAAGTATCAAAACATGTTGACTCATATCATTGTACTGTCATGAAGATCCACATAATATATTCAGATATACATATTTTATATTTGTTTTAATTCTGATCTCAAGATGATTTAATGTAGAGATTAATTTTGAATTGAGAATAATGTTTAGGCTGAGTTTATATAAAGGATTACATACGGGATCCGTTATTTTGAAAGATAACTTAATGCTCACTTGTCAACGAGATCACTTAAAGACAAGGCTGTATAGAGGATGATAGATGGTGAGGATTGATGAAGAAGACCAGTGGTATAAAGTATCAACCTTACCTGTTTCAGCCACAAGGCAACAACATAATAAGTATCAACTTCTTCCGACTGTTCCGTGTCATGAGGTTGGTGAAACTGCTTAGCCGAGGGGAGGGCATCAGAACACTGCTATGGACCTTCATCAAATCATTTCAGGTAAGACTTTCACATAATTATTATGCTTTTTCTGTTTGTTAGTACAGAATTATCACTCTCTGACATATAGAAAACAAGATCATGATCTAAGGGTTAAATATGACAATAATTCTTCAAAAGGAGCGGGGCATTGTGTCAGTACATGTGGTCAGATATTGATGTAATGGTTGGAGTTTGTGTTTTTCAGGCCTTGCCTTATGTGGCACTGCTGATCGTCATGCTGTTCTTCATCTATGCAGTAATCGGGATGCAGGTACGTTCACACAACAAAAGAAAAGTTTAAACTTTTTAGTTGAACGAAAGACATCTTGCTTTATAAATAGATTAACAGCAGGCTTCTATCTGAATGAAACGATACAGCATTTATAGTGTTAATAAAGGTTTGAAGAAAAAGATTATTTCCAAGAATAAAAAATGTACATATAGTTTAACAATTTCTCATGTTGCAGGTATTTGGTAAAATAGCATTAGACGACGAGTCTCCTATTCATCGGAACAACAACTTTCAAACGTTCCCTCAGGCAGTGATAGTGCTGTTCCGGTCCGCCACCGGTGAGGCCTGGCAGGAGGTCATGATGGCTTGCACGTCCAAACCGGATGTGTGGTGTGACCAGCATTCTGACGATGCCGGCAAGAAGTGTGGCACAGACTTTGCCTTTCCATATTTTATATCTTTCTACATTCTTTGCTCATTCCTTGTAAGTATTCTTCCCTCAGTGGTATTTAATTTATCATGCAGTTTACAGTTGTATGTAGTGTGTTTTGTGTGTGGAACGTTAAAGGATTAACTGTATGCATTGATACTGCACAGATCATCAACTTGTTTGTGGCTGTCATCATGGACAACTTTGACTACCTGACACGTGATTGGTCCATCCTGGGACCCCACCACTTAGATGAGTTTGTTAGACTGTGGTCTGAGTATGACCCAGATGCCAAGTAAGTATCTAGTACACCATTTTCTTGATATTGTTTAAATCCAAACATAATAGAATAATTCTCACTGCTTGAGATTTGCCCTGCTGTGTGTTGATATCTGTCACACATTGGTGAACTTAGTAAGCTTGGCTCATAGGAGTGCCGAATATTGACTGATTTTTTATTTTATTCCAATCAGTTTTTTACACCCATAGCGCTCTTATTCTTCTCAAGATTCCAAAATTGATCAGACTTTTTCTGCCCATCCATCTGTTGCCAAAATATTAATTTATTCTCTTCACAGCATGCAAAATGGCAATCATTATATCAGCAGTAATGTCCACAAACTTAACCTGACAGGCATTGTACAGACAATCCACATCCAACCAAAATAGTAAGACAATCAATGACCTCTCATTTAAATGGGTTTGTGCAGCGGGCGAATAACTTCACTGATTATTGGAGGATTGCTGTAATTGCTTCACATAAATATAGAACATGGAGACCTCAAACAACGACCAATAATTGTGACATATTTCTCATGACGTAGGGCCGGAATTCAGGCCAAAACATATGGGCACCTGCGAGCTCATTTACTGTCCCATTATATGGGCCAGTTATTAGTGTCTATGTAATGTACACAACACAAGAGACACCTGTTGGATCACAAATGTTGAAACTCAAGCAGTGAGAATTTGATTAATCAGCATCTTACTGTTGTCCAAGTCTTTAATGGCGGTATTTGTTGTTTACAGAGGCAGAATCAAGCATCTAGATGTAGTGACACTGCTCAGAAAGATTTCTCCACCTCTTGGCTTCGGCAAACTTTGTCCTCATCGAGTAGCATGCAAGGTATACCCTTCCTGGATTTCATTTTGGATGAAAAATATATTTCAATCAGTTTATTTGTAGCAACGGGTTGATTGCTCATGATTTTGAGCATATTTACCATAAAAAAGTCCTTTTTTGACAAGGTTTCCAAACTATGTGTCTACAAATAGAATTTTAACTTGATATATTCATTTTTTGTGAGGACTTTCATTTTGATTTACCTGGCTTTTATTGTAACATATTTTTATTAGATACATATAGACATTTAACATGATTCTTTTATGTTAACAGAGACTTGTATCGATGAATATGCCTCTGAATAGTGATGGAACGGTCATGTTTAATGCCACGCTGTTTGCCCTCTGCAGAACCTCATTACGCATATACACAGAAGGTAAAGTGCTTTTGTTAATACAGGATGATATCTACAGAGGGTAATGTAATGTTAATATAAGGGGTTATAGACAGAGGGTAATGTAATGTTGATATAAGGTGTTATAGACAGAGGGTAATGTAATGTTAATATAAGAGGTTATAGACAGAGGGTAATGTAATGTTAATATAAGGGGTTATAGACAGAGGGTAATGTAATGTTAATATAAGGGGTTATAGACAGAGGGTAATGTAATGTTAATATAAGGGGTTATAAACAGAGGGTAATGTTATGTTAATATAAGGGGTTATAGACAGAGGGTAATGTAATGTTGATATAAGGAGTTATAGACAGAGGGTGATGTAATGACAGAGGGTAATGTAATGACAGAGGGTAATGTAATGTTAATATAAGGAGTTATAGACAGGTTAATGTAATGTTAATTTCAGGGTTAGAGACAGGGTAATGTAATTACAGAGGATAATGTCCTCTTGATATAGGAGATTATATACAGAAGGTTAAATATATTTATGATATACAGGGATATAGCAGAGAGTATTGTTAATATATGGGAATATCCACAGAGAGTAATGTATTATTGATGTTAGGCAATAGTGAAAGCAAAATGGAGGGGTTTTGAACTTTACCAGGTTGGGAGTGAGAAAGAAGCTTTTCCTTTTTTAGACCTAAAAGAATATTTTAAATATATCTGGATTAAAAAGATATCAATGGATGGTGTTTATATTACAGGAAACATAGACCAAGCTAATGAGGAACTTAGAACTGTGATCAAGAAAATCTGGAAACGTACAAATGCCAAACTACTGGACCAAGTCGTCCCCCCTGCCGGTAGTAAGTTTTTCAGTTTTTTGGTTCAGTGATTCCATGTGGGATGATTGTCGGTGCCATACATGTTGAAACATGGTGCCTAGTTTTGATCAGCAGCAAACAGTGTATAGCTTAATATGTGTTATCATATTATATACATTGCAATGTTGTCAAGTGCCGCCAAAAATGAAAGTAAGAATATAACTATTATTTGGAATGGTGCCCATGAATAATGCACCTGTATATATCTTTATATTTGTCGTCTAATATGGTTTGCACAAACCTGCATGAAATACCACATAACATTCACTTAACTTATAGCATTATCAACATCGGCACAGACATTTGATATGTGTTACCGTTTAAAGATAAAGCAATTTCAATAAAATATGAAAATGAAGTAATTTATGACCAATAATCTCGAAATTTGAGGTGTATAATTATATTAACAAATATTAATTAAAGGGATCTTCTGTGTGAGAAATGACTTGTATTTTGGTTGGTTTGATTGAGAGTATGTGGTATTTCACACTGGCACTGCTTCTGTTTGGTTGAGGATAGCTGTGTAGTGCCTTCCAAAAAGTATATGGATTTTACTTAGCAATTTGATCAGTAATGTTTATGAGTTCTTTTTGCACTGTTTTCTTTGTAATGCTTTTGTTACTGGACGTAAGGAAAGGAGAACAATACATTTTTATATTTTCCAATATATATTTGAATTACAAATAAACATTACACTAGTTTATTAGAAAGGGTTTTTCATGCTGCATGATTCATATTATAGCAAGCTGCTTTGGTGGTAGTCAAAGAGCGCTTAAAATGTATCCATATTGCAATATATAAAACAATATACATAATAAAAATAGTGGTTTTAGTGGTCGTAGAAATACTAGCAAAATTTACATTAATTTGTCCAAATAACAGTGTAAGATGAAAAGAATGTAAAATGTATATTGATCATTTTGTTTTCAAGAAGATGATAGGCAATATAACACACACAATTTAATATTAGATAACAGTGTACATATATTGAATTTCAAGTAAATTCAGATGTTTAAGAATTTATGTTAAATATTAGGAGTCTGTAAATGTGGACAAATATTACAGATATACCGTTTAGGACAGTTTAGTTCATGGACCTAAGATGTCAGGAGAGAATTGTCAAATATATTATTCAGTGGGACACACTTTATACAGTAGCACAGTTTTCCATGAGATATATTAGCAAAGCTAATGTAGAGTAATTTCCATAAGTTAATTGATGCAGTTTAGTGATACAAACACAACACTTTTTTATGCTCTTAGTAATTTCCATAATGCAGTTCCTTAAATTTCCAGGAAAGTTTAACACAAATAAGTTAATTATCAAATTTGATGATTTTATTTCTGTTTGAAATACAAATACATGTATTAGTCGTCATATTTATTTGTCAAACTTTATGAGTTATCCTTTACAGTTACAAACACAAGTAAATTTTAATCACCTTAAGTTAATTGTCAAACTCCGTATTATTTAGGAAGACAAACACAAGTTATTTTTAATCACCTTAAGTTAATTGTCAAACTCCGTCTTATTTAGGAAGACAAACACAAGTTATTTTTAATCACTTTAAGTTAATTGTCAAACTCCGTATTATTTAGGAAGACAATCACAAGTTATTTTTAATCACCTTAAGTTAATTGTCAAACTGCGTGTTATTTAGGAAGACAAACACAAGTTATTTTTAATCACCTTAAGTCAATTGTCAAACTGCGTGTTATTTAGGAAGACAAACACAAGTTATTTCTAATCACCTTAAGTTAATTGTCAAACTCCGTCTTATTTAGGAAGACAAACACAAGTTATTTCTAATCACCTTAAGTTAATTGTCAAACTCCGTGTTATTTAGGAAGACAAACACAAGTTATTTTTAATCACCTTAAGTTAATTGTCAAACTCCGTGTTATTTAGGAAGACAAACACAAGTTATTTTTAATCACCTTAAGTTAATTGTCAAACTCCGTGTTATTTAGGAAGACAAACACAAGGATGAGCACTGAAGGAATCACACCGCATCTTATCTCTATTTCTCTCTTGGTAATCTTTCTCTATTGATTTATACTTTATCTAGAATATATTATTTTTACAAATTTATCAAACATCACACACACAAACTCCAAATCTTGTTCCTAGCTATTTTTGTCCTTTTGCCAATGTTCTTTTTTTTTAAGAAAGCAGGAAGAATCAAGATACAAATGGAGATTGTGATCTTCAAACTCTTGTAATCTATTTGACAGCTTTTTGAATGAGCTTATATTGAGAGAAAGAGTTTGATGCTACGCTTCCATTCTTGATTTCACCAGTCCTCGTTACCCCAGCACACGATATATAGAATCATCATTCCTACTGTATGGTTTTTATGTACTCATCCCTTGAATCTTCTCTTGCTGTGATCTTAATGACATACATCTGTGTACAGCACATCAAAATAGGCCCTGCACAAAACACTCTCACGTGAGGCTACGACAGAAATATTATTGACCATATGGCATAATGCTTTAAACCCCTTTTACCCAAAGCTGCAGCCAAGTCCCAACTTAACACTGGCCCGCTATACCGTGACCCTTGCCCTCAGTTGTGGCACTTGCTCAATCACATGCCTGCTTGCTATTTGTGTTATGCATGATTGGATATCTGTTTTCACACCTTGCATGTCAAATGATTTGGTTCCTATTTTTGGTTTGATATTTTCATTAATCCTTGTAAGGTGCATTTTCAGTGGAGTCATTATTTGCCAAAATCTGCATTAATTTTACACAATGTTGGTGTAAATTTATATATTTATATATAAATGCAGTTTATTATCAATTAAAATGCTTGGTAAATCAAAGCTTCTATGTAAGCTGATGAGAATAATTTATAAGATTTATTCCCCAAAGTTTAGTTTATCCCAAAATTTTGGTCCAACCGGGAATCACTGAGCTAGGTGTGAATGCTGTAAGGTCTGTTTGAGATCACTGGTTTCCTCAGTGACCATTTATTCTGCTCCAAAATTTAACAAACTACAAAAGGTAAGGAAAAAAAGCAAACTCGCACCAGAAATATCTCAGTTTGATCCAGGCACACATTTTTTATGTGCAATTCTTGATTTATTCCAAGATTAACTTTTAATTAATCCTTAATCCTTGACTTAAGATGATTAAAGTTTTTGATAATAAAATGAAGATTTGAATTTCTGGGCTCATGTGATAGAGATAAGTAATTTAAAAAGTTGAGTTTGTGATGTGGAATGAGTTAAACACTCAGATGTCTCTGCGGCAGTTTGCTAGTCTACTTTGACCTTACAGTGCATTGTGTGTCATGTTTTATTCTTCTTTAAACCTTGCACCAGATGATTTACATTATCAGTTTGCCATGCCTTCCTCTTGCAGTCGTCAGTTTTGATATGCATATAAGATATTGCTGCTATGTTCTTTTCTTTGTGTGCTTTCTCTTCGCATAAATGAAGTTCCCATTACCTGACAAACAGCAATTGCTGGAGAATATCATCAAGAAATCATGTCGCCATGGAGACCATTGTCCTCAATTAATGTTGCCACGGATATCATTGTCCTAAAATCAATTTGCCATGGAAGCAAATGCCCTCAAGTTGCCATGAAGGCCAATGTCCGGAAATCATGTTACCATGGAGACCAATGCCCTAATATATAGTAACCAAGGAGACCTTTTTCCTGCAATACTGTTGCTATATAGGCCATTGTCCTGCATCCCTCCTTCAAAGGATTGCTTTTGAGCAGCACTAAGATATTTCTCAAATCTTCATAATCTATTTCCCCAATCTTTACATATCTTTACTTATTTCACTGTGCTAAATTATGAACTTTCTGAAATGATGCATTGATCTATAATTTATTTTAGCTAGTTTCAAGGAAGGAGTTAATTATGCAAATATTGAGTGGAAATAAAAGCTGATTAAGAGCAGTACAATTAGGATACCAGAGAAATGATGTGTAGTTCAGATGATGTTAGAATTCAAGTAATCTTATTGGGTGTTATTGGTGAACCTGACTAAATGTAGGCAATATGTGAGAACATAATATAGTTTACTAACCTTTGGAAATAATGGTAAAAGTCCTGGTTATTGTTTGGTATAAATTAATTGATGGATTATAAGCTTAAGCAGGTGATTGATTCATTGAAGCATTGAAGCATCTGTTGAGGAGGTAAGTGATATGCAAATAAGATGTATATATTTTGAGGATGGTAAATAACACTTTGGATTTGCGCGTGCTTTGTAGGAGATGATGACGTGACAGTGGGCAAGTTCTACGCCACGTTCCTCATCCAGGACTACTTCCGGCGCTTCAAGAAACGCAAGGAGCAGATGAGCAAGATGCAGGTGCTAGGTCAGGAGCACACCAACGCCCTACAGGTACGCCCCCTACTGGCCATCTCTAGCAAACATCTCTCTACATTCACTATTCTCTTCTAGTTTACCAGTAGATTAATTTTTACCACTTCTGAACATAGTCTTGATTAAAGCATTTTCCTTACTTTTGATTAATGTCTGATTTTTTTTCATCAGTCATGACTTTTTCTTAATTATCATTGTTTTTAATTCATTAGATAAAAACTTTTCTTATCAGTAGTTTATTTGTATTTTTTGTTGTTGTGGAATATAATTTTAATTGGGGCAAACTACTTGTTTATAAGATGGATGGCTTTGAGATATATAAATGTCTAGCGGGTCCTACTGATAAATACCATGTCTATATGTCACTTGTAAACATGCTGTTGTCAAAAAAATATATTTTAAGAGGAATTCCGGTACATGCGAAAACAATGAATATTTATATGAGACATAACTTTGTTATGACCTTATAGGTTAAGGAGGATGTAGGCATTTAAATGCTGCGCTACTTTGAAACAAATATATTGTCAATTTGACATGGTCACTTTGTCCATCAGCACTTTGTCCAACAAATTTTGAGGCAGGTAATGTAGACTGGCCCACGTGCTGACACACACCATTACATGGGTGATAATAAGGAGGTCACCTTTGCTAAGATAGTGATAAGAAGCTTTATTGGAGCAGATTTCTGGACAGTTATGGACGGGATTTTCCGGGCAATAACGAAAATACGGTATTCACACACTTATCCACATTTTGGCCCCTCCCCAGAAATTATGATTAATATCTGTTTGCGACCTATATGATAATCCCTTTTGGCGGCTGAATTTTGAACTTTTGAAGAAATAGTATGGTAGAATAGCAGTATAACTGACTGAATATTATACCTGATTATATATTGGTCAATATGATATGTAAAACACAAGATATTAAACAGACCGACTGCTCTTCCTTAAACTAGATATAGCCAAATTATTCGATTCCATGTTATGATTGACTATATCTGTAATTGCAGACGACACAAAGGATCTTTGTACGTACACGTCTAGACTCGATATATTCTAGAAAAAATATATTATAGAACAGTTGGATCACATTGCTGACTAGATGCAGACAGCCAATAAGTGCAAACTTTGACCAGTGTGTAGCGCGCTTGTAGCTAGTGTCTTCCAAGGAGCTATTCCGTGAACGAGGTCACAATGGCCTCCAGGCGTATCCCTCATATTTAGCAATGAATAGCTTGCTTCATGCAACTCCAAACTGTTACATTCATGCTCACGTTAAGTGCTAAATATCTGATCTGTTTTCATTAATAAAACTCCCAGATATCTTCTCAGTTTTAGTGCTGAAGGTCTGACCTTTTTTGGGTTTTGTGCTTTCTTTAAAAAAATTTCAATATTATTAATTTTATTTCAATAATTTAATTAAATCTTGAAACATTGTATGATTATAAAATTACCTTTTTGTGAAATAAATCACTTTTTGCAATATACATTTTTCCAGAGTTAGTAGAGAGAAATACATTATTACTCTATTTTATTTATTAAAAAAATGAATGATGAGATTCATCAAAAAAAAAAAGTACCATTTTAATTTCAATGTTTCCCCGTAAAAAAACAATCGTTGTATATGATGAGTTTATGATATGGCAGTTTGGTCTTGCATTTGTGAGCTGCCTGTGTATATAACATTGTAAGCTATTATTGCCAATGTTGTGTCTTGATCTCATATATATATTTCTATATTTCTATCTATATCACTTTGTCTACCGGGCACTTTCTTGTTTCTATCACCATGTGGTTGGTATCTGGTCACTTTGCTGCTCCCCGTCTCTCATCTCTTCCTCAGTCGTATCGCTCCTATATCAGCATGCCCATATCTCAGTAAGGAAATACTAAGCATTACGCCACGGTCGTCACTCTGGCCTCTGCTTGTGACTGATTTGGTCAAGAAGATGTTGCACAAAACGAACTTACATGGTGCCTCATGCTTTTGCACTTTGTCATCAGTGACACAGAAGTGGTAGTAAGAATAAAATTGTCTCAGGGACAAAGATTTCCGTTTATTTGTTTTTGTTATCTTTTTTCATTTGGGCTTGACCCGTAGATCTAATTTGCAATGGAAATCTGAGTTTTAAAAAATAGAAACGTGATAAAAGACGTGTTCCTGGTACGTTCCTGATGTGCAATATTGTGGTACTGTCAATCAAAGTTTTAAGCCCCGCCTCTGCACCTCCTGTTGTCAATGTCCAACCACAAAATACCAGCCTCTCTCTGGTGATGACTATCGTGACCCCCATTTGATTTGACCTCTGACCTACTTTGTTTAATTTTGATTGGCTATGCTTGTTTCCATATGTGCAGGCTGGCCTGCGTGCAGTGCATGATCTTGGTCCTGAAATACGTCGAGCCATATCAGGGAATCTTGACGAAGACGAATTCCCTGAACGAGATATTGAGGAACCTATGCACAGGGTAAATCTTCTGTTTTATGTGTAGTTTGGCATGTGCATCCTATTTGAATGACTCTTTTTATTGATCGAGTTCTGCATGATATATGTATGCCATGCACAGAGCATTACATAGATTCATAAGTCGTCTTTATTTTGACTAAAATTGTTAATGACATCCTTCATTCGAAGGACAATTCTATTAAGAGTTTTAGTACATAACATGTTAAAAAACACATCTTTTATTGATTATATTGATAAAGAAAAAAATATTGTGTTTGAAATTTTATAATGATGTCATTGTATAACAGTTTCCATGGTAATGTCAATATTTTACAAAGACATCATTGTAGAATGTAGTTTCTCTTAAATAATTAGACATCAGAGGATTTGAATAGAAGTAAACATAATGTAGACTAATGGACACACATAATTGGTTTAAACCACACAACATAGATTTAAACTGTTAATATATTCTAACTAATAGAGTACCAAACGTTCCACTGTAAATGTTGATAAATGTTGATACAGGTGTCAAATCTGCCATTTCGCTTATATTTACCACTTCTAGATTATTGTAAAAATTAGGCAAATGCATTAGTTGATATGGCTCTTACCACCTCCTTATATTTATTTTTTAACTTCATATTTAAACCAAAATGCGGGTTGGCTGGTTTGTTCTCCTGAAATGAATGAGAGGGTTTTCATTGAGAGAACAGATTAGGCTGCTGGTATTTGCTCAGACCTGGAGACTTTCTCTGATGACATTGATAATTTGTGTATTCTCTCCTGCTCAGCTGATGCCTTTGTTCATGGTATGAATGGACCGAGTGAAAGACCAGGGTCAGACTTCATTGTACATTCAATTTTTCCCAAATATTTTCTTCATTTTGAACAATTTCACAATATTTTATTATCATTTCATTCAGTATACTATTATCAATATATCCAAATATATTTTCTACATTATTAAAATCTGGTAATTTCTTTATTATTTTAAATACGTATGCAATCTTTTTCATAGATTGCTTTAAAATTTGCATTTCATTGTATGAATTTTCAAAAGTACTAAATAGTCAAATGTAATTATGAACAATCTGTAATTTAGTTTATTTTAACAGATAGAAACCAAACCCATATACCAGATTTTTTCTAAGATTTCCAAATTAAAAGTAGTTTCAGAAAACATAGAATTGATATTTTAGAGCTTCCATTCCAATCCATTCATGTAGAAAATGTTATTGAACAAGGAAATCTTACTGAAGAATATGAATGTTCCTGAACAAAGGGAATCTTACTGAACAAAGGGAATCTTACTGAAGAATGGGAATCTTACTGAAGAATGGGAACCTTACTAAACGGAGGGAATCTTACTGAAGAATGGGAATCTTACTGAAGAATGGGAACCTTACTAAACGGAGGGAATCTTACTGAAGAATGGGAATCTGACTGAACAAAGGAAATCTTACTGAAGAATGTGAATGTTACTGAACAAAGGAAAACTTACAAAAGAATGGGAATCTTATTGAACAAAGGAAAACTTACAAAAGAATGGGAATCTTACTGAACAAAGGGAATCTTGCTGAGAAAAATATATGTCAATGACAATTTATGAAAATGAAAAGACACTTCTGAAACTCTTCCACATGTGATTGGTGAAAAGATGCCATCACTAGAGTATTAATTTTGGCCATACCTTATGCATCACATTTAACATTCTATTTATAGGTATTTTTGCATGTGGATGAAGACGGGATTTCCGTTTAGATATAGGGTGATTTTTGATCCTAAAAATAATCTCTAACAGCATTGCCAGGGAAAGGTTTTTAACTTTGAAGGATCTTGAATTTGTGACTCGAGAGGAATTTGCGACACAATTTTAAATTACATTAAGAGCTTGCAGGCATTTTAGCACGAAAGCTTTTTGACCATGGTTGTTTCACATGTTATGTTGATCACAAGTTCCCAGTTCGTCCATATTCATGATTTAAATGACAAAAAGTAGTTCCGGCGATGACGTACATTTTCAAGGTACCTTTACCTATCTGCCTCATATCATTGCCACGACGTGCAGCAATTGACCATCAAAGTTTGAATGGATGACACCCGTCATGATGATATATATATATATATGACCTTAGATTTGTACCTGACCCAACCTTACCTTAAGTAATCAGATTTATTCTTTGTGATGACACTTTTATATGAAATACATAGCATATTATTATAGATAAACAGGTGTAGTTATTGCTTGAAATATTAAATTATTAAAATCTCACTTCTTTTTTTTTCTTTTTGTCATAATAAGGTCGAACTGGGACATGATCAAACAGGAGAATGTGGAAACAAACCTGTTGCCCTATGAGACAGACTACTTGCATTCACCCTGACTTCAATCTTGAGATATGCCGTATTTTACTGTGATAAACCTATCTGATTATGATTATACAATAAAATGAAATGCACATATCCTAGACATTTCTCAATTTTCTTTGTTTTCTGGGTGAATACATCTAAGCATTGCCCAGTTTAAGAACAGCTTTGTTTAGTTGCTCATGTCCATGCAATATTGTTGAAATCAGTGAATGCAAGTATCTCCATATATTAGTGCTGGCAAATGACAGTATGCAGATGCATGCCAACCAACTTGACATGGCATGAATTGAAATTCAATTAACACTTTAATATATGAATATATTTACCACATTCCTCTGAAAAAAGGCCATGAAAATTTGAGATAAAATTATCATCACATATGGCAAGGACAGTTTTGGAAATTTGGCATTTTTTTTATCAATTCAAAAGACTAATTCAAGATTTAGTACTAAAAGTACACTTTCTAGGTTTGCTTATAGGGGAATGTGGTACATTTGGTCATTACATAAATTGCTTTGAAGATGAAACATTTATAAAGAATGTTAGACATTTAAATATATATATATATATATTTATCTGTAGTAGACAAATCATAGATGTATACCATATTGCATTGTCCAGTAAAGAATTGTAGGATAGCATAACTACAAGAACCTCTCCAAAAAGAAGCAATAATAATAAAGATAATGCCAAAATCTTCTAAATATATTATGAATTTGTTTCATCCTATTTTCTTTATTAGAAATGAAAGCTTCAGAAGTGCAGACTAATTATTTAAAATGTACATAATATAGTTTCATATTGAGTTGTTTTGAGTTTTTTATTTATTTTTTTTCTGCAGGGGTATTAGGGACTGTGTGAGTGAGACTAACAAACTGTGATGTGATAGTGAGGTGTTAGTCACGGTTCTGGTGCTGTGTTCTCATTATTTATGATGTTATTTTGCAGAGAAACCACAGTTTATTTGGCAGCGTCATGTCAGCATTTCAGTCAAGTCGAAACAACCCATCTCCAAACCGCAGCAACTCCCTTAATGTCAATTACACACAACCTCATTCAAAACTCTCACCCACCAACTCTCTACGCGACCACAACAAGATCTCGCCACAAAACTCCCTGCGAATGGCCAACAACGGCAAAATATCACCAGCCAATTCCTACCTGAACGTCGACCATCGTAATGCCATCAACCGCTCCCCTTCACCTCTGAGCCCCTCACCCCAGAACCCAGCCTATCTGTCACCCGTCACCTCCACGGATGAGGAGTCACGCAGGCCAAGCAAAGCAAGGTGAGTCCTCTCTCTCCTCTCCATGTCAGTGTGGCCAGGACACAGTAGGAGTCAAGTACCATTGTGTATATAATGTGGCCAGGACACAGTAGGAGTCAAGTACCATCATGTATATAGTGTGGCCTAGACACAGTAGGAGTCAAGTACCATCATGTATATAATGTGGCCTAGATACAGTAGGAGTCAAGTACCATCATGTATATAGTGTGGCCTAGATACAGTAGGAGTCAAGTACCATCATGTATATAATGTGGCCAGGACACAGTAGGAGTCAAGTACCATCATGTATATAATGTGGCCTAGACACAGTAGGAGTCAAGTACCATCATGTATATAATGTGGCCAAGACACAGTAGGAGTCAAGTACCATCATGTATATAATGTGGCCTAGATACAGTAGGAGTCAAGTACCATCATGTATATAGTGTGGCCTAGATACAGTAGGAGTCAAGTACCATCATGTATATAATGTGGCCAGGACACAGTAGGAGTCAAGTACCATCATGTATATAATGTGGCCTAGATACAGTAGGAGTCAAGTACCATCATGTATATAATGTGGCCAGGACACAGTAGGAGTCAAGTACCATGTATATAATGTGGACAAGACACAGTAGGAGTCAAGTACCATCATGTATATAATGTGGCCAAGACACAGTAGGAGTCAAGTACCATCATGTATATAATGTGGCCAAGACACAGTAGGAGTCAAGTACCATCATGTATATAATGTGGTCTAGACACAGTAGGAGTCAAGTACCATCATGTATATAATGTGGCCTAGATACAGTAGGAGTCAAGTACCATCATGTATATAATGTGGCCAAGACACAGTAGGAGTCAAGTACCATCATGTATATAATGTGGTCTAGACACAGTAGGAGTCAAGTACCATCATGTATATAACGTGGCCTAGACACAGTAGGAGTCAAGTACCATCATGTATATAATGTGGCCAGGACACAGTAGGAGTCAAGTACCATCATGTATATAATGTGGCCAAGACACAGTAGGAGTCAAGTACCATCATGTATATAATGCGGCCTAGACACAGTAGGAGTCAAGTACCATCATGTATATAATATGGCCTAGACACAGTAGGAGTCAAGTACCATCATGTATATAATGTGGCCAAGACACAGTAGGAGTCAAGTACCATCATGTATATAATGTGGCCTAGACACAGTAGGAGTCAAGTACCATCATGTATATAGTGTGGACTAGACACAGTAGGAGTCAAGTACCATCATGTATATAGTGTGGCCAGGACACAGTAGGAGTCAAGTACCATCATGTATATAATGTGGCCTAGACACAGTAGTAGTCAAGTACCATCATGTATATAGTGTGGCCTAGACACAGTAGGAGTCCAGTACCATCATATACTTGTGGAATGACAAAGTCAGTCCTGCATAAAGTACACACCTTACATGTATGCTATTACACATGTATACTCCTATTACCTTGAATATTGGTGATTGGTATACAGCTATACTTAATCTGGCTATATAGTGGTAATATATACTCAGACACCTGGCCATATAATGGTGATATATACTTAGTAACCTGGCAATACATTAGTGATGTATACTTAGTAACCAGGCTATTTAATAGTGATATATACTTAGTAACCTGGCCATATAATAGTAATGTATACTTAGTAACCTGGCTGTATAATAGTGATATATACTTAGTAACCTGGCTGTATAATAGTGATATATACTTAGTAACCTGGCTGTATAATAGTGATATATACTTAGTAACCTGGCTGTATAATAGTGATGTACACTTAGCAACCTGGCCATATAATAGTAATGTATACTTAGTAACCTGGCTGTATAATGTTGATGTATATATAGTAACCTGGCTGTATAATGTTGATGTATATATATAGTAACCTGGCTGTATAATGTTGATGTATACTTAGTAACCTGGCCATATAATAGTAATGTACACTTAGTAACCTGGCTGTATAATGTTGATGTATATATAGTAACCTGGCTGTATGATGATTGCAGCAGCATATCAGCGAGCGATGCAGAAGGACGAGGATATAGCAGTCCCAGTGATCACCGCGAGTCACTGGAGAACATCCCCATGAGATCCATAGCTAACGATCCCAACAGAGCAGAGAGAACACTGAGGAAAGGGCCCTTTGTCTATAGGGAGTAAGTATTCTAACATGTAAAAGAGGAAAACACTTTTTTTACCCTCAGCCCCTGATGTAATCAGGCTGAGGGTATTGCAGCACTCCTGGCGTGGGTATATATGTATGTCTGTCTGTCTGTTGCGAACATCCTTGTCATCGCGATAATTCGAGAACAAATGATGGCAGCTTCATGAAACTTGACACACATAAGCATCTGGTAAAAACCTCGGACGAGTTTGATGGATGGCGACCTTGACCTATTTTTCAAGGTCACAGGGACAATAATGTGAAATCCCAAGAATCGCAATAACTCAAGAACGAATGATGGCAGCTTCATGAGGATTGACACACATAAGCTATCAAAGGGAGTAGATGTGCACTATTATGTTTTTTTACCCCTTCATCAATTTGCCTTGGTGAAGTGACATTTTGCTCACAAATGTTGTGCAGAGCAAATATCATACAGTAAGTTACCAGGGCTGAGGGTTGATGCATCTCTGATGCCTATGTTTCCATTTAACATTTCAATTTTTCACTTTGAAAATTCTCTTTTGTCCAGCCAGGATCCCAATATAATATTGCAATTTCAATGTGTTTTTTTTTGTTGTTGTTGTTGTTGAAATGTGATATTTGATTATGATGTTTCAGCCTCCCACAAGAAGATAGTGACTACGAGCGAGAGCGCACACCTCCGACTCCCCCGCCTCGCAAGTATAGTCGTAGGGGAGCCTCCATCAAGCTGGCCTGCATCGGCAAACAGGACAGCGATGAAAATCCTCTCATGAGGAAGGTTGCTACACCACTTAAACTTGCTCAAGCTCAGGTAGGTGCAAAGTGAGCCGTGGAGTCCCAAGAAAACCTCACGACATATACATTAGAACTCCTAGGGAGTGTCCAATCAGCAGATAGCTTACTTGTCATACTGAAGGATACTGTTTTTGTACGCCTTTAATATGATGAGACATTGTATTGATATCCCTCATTTACTCTGTGAAAACTTTTAGAAGAAAATTCCCATCAAGTTACATATTAATTGGTATCATACTTGAATTATAAACGTAACATGGATGATTGATAATGATTCTCATTTCCTGTTTGACACTTCCTGTCATTCACAGAAGAACATCACACTAGCTCTAACCAATGAAATACCAAAAATGGCCACCAAACATGAATTCAAAAGAGTATATAATATGATATGATCCTAGATTAATTGTAGAATTGTATCTCAAGCCTGCTATTGGTTAGGCTTTGATCAAGGCAGAGCACAGATTCTATATAAAGGTTTTGCTCATTCTCATTACCCCCAGGTCTGTCCTGTCCAGGCATGTAACATTTAGTAAAACTCATGTGTTGTCATGTCAGTATATATTATCATGTCTGTCATTTATTTTGCTCAATTAAACAAATAACTAATATAAATTTCCTCTATTATTTTTGTATGCGTGTTCCTTTTTTTTTCTTGACGACTATTTTCTCCAGAAAATGAGTTTTGTTGCAAAGTGGAACTTCACATTTTCACCTGAGTTTTGAATAATACTTTCTACATTTCTGAGTGTTTGAATCTATAATGGGAGTTCTCTTTACGGTTTAAGTTTGCCACATTCTTACTTGAAATGACAAAGCATTGGCTAGTGGCAGGGTACAGACAATGTTGCGTTCATCACATTATGATATATTATTAGTATGAGATATGCACAAAATGCCCACAGTACACGGAGTGGATGCTACTACATGATATGAAGCATTAAGTGAACATGAGAGAGTGACAGACAGAGAATGTATGCCGCCCAGCCCCTCTGTGTTGTCATTATAAGACCAATCATTACCTGTCTTACCAGTTTCTCCTTGTATATATAGAGCTTTTCATCTTTTGTAGAACTTTGTAAAATGTAGTAATATTGGGTAAATGTATTGTTCTATGTTACTAACCCTTCACCATCCACATTTAACAAACTAGAAGAAACTGGCCACTTGTTAGTATAACCTCTTTGTATAATATATACATGTTGACCTTTCTTGACCTTTCCATTATTATGACCTTTTAAGTGATACGTGTGTTGACTTTGTGTGTGCGTGTTCTATACAAACAGGAAAGACTACAAAGAAAGAACAATAAAAGAAAAACATACGTTAGGGATAGGGTAAGTTGTGCATGGTTACCAAGGTTACCACTCAGTTACCATTGATGCAGCTCACTGATTGGTTATTGTTGCCTGAGTTGTCACGGAAACAAATGCCAGGACCACCATGTAACCATAAATTTGAAACAAGGAGCCAGAAAATATGGATCTAACATAATGAAATCATAGACCAGATTACAAATAGCTACACATCCACTAAATAAAAAAATGTTTCATTTGAAATTTGAGGAGGAAATATTGATGGGTAGTTGGTCCTGGCTGATGATAGAATTTGAGATGGTACCTTGGTGCTCACTGAGAAAATGCTTGTTGATATTTCTTAGTTATTTTATAGATGATGTTGACTTTTATGGCCATTTAGTATATAGTATATATGTGTGTTTGAAGAAGTTGTGTAAATGGCTGTGTGATTGTATGTGAGATGTAATTATGTTTTATATTTATCTCTACATCAAAACTGTTTCCAACCATTTTATGCAAAAAAATACCCACAACTGTCTTACATGCTTGGCCATATCATTGCCCATCACTCTTTTATTATCCTCTGTTTAATATTAGGGGTAATAAGCCACTTTTGACACCTCCCTGTGGAAATTTGAGTGGAGAAAATCCGCCTGTGACACACTCAATATATAATTCTATTTGGGAATAATCCACCTGTGACACCTCCATATGCAATTCTATTTGGGAATAATCCACCTGTGACACCTCCATATGTAATTCTTTTTGGGAAAAATCCACCTGTGACACCTCCATATGCAATTCTATTTGGGAATAATCCACCAGTGACACCTCCATATATAATTCTATTTGGGAATAATCCACCAGTGACACCTCCATATATAATTCTATTTGGGAATAATCCACCTGTGACACCTCCATATATAATTCTATTTGGGAATAATCCACCTGTGACACCTCCATATGTAATTCTATTTGGGAATAATCCACCTGTGACACCTCCATATATAATTCTTTTTGGGAAAAATCCACCTGTGACACCTCCATATGCAATTCTATTTGGGAATAATCCACCAGTGACACCTCCATATATAATTCTATTTGGGAATAATCCACCAGTGACACCTCCATATATAATTCTATTTGGGAATAATCCACCAGTGACACCTCCATATATAATTCTATTTGGGAATAATCCACCTGTGACACCTCCATATATAATTCTATTTGGGAATAATCCACCTGTGACACCTCCATATGTAATTCTATTTGGGAATAATCCACCTGTGACACCTCCATATATAATTCTTTTTGGGAAAAATCCACCTGTGACACCTCCATATGCAATTCTATTTGGGAATAATCCACCAGTGACACCTCCATATATAATTCTATTTGGGAATAATCCACCAGTGACACCTCCATATATAATTCTATTTGGGAATAATCCACCTGTGACACCTCCATATATAATTCTATTTGGGAATAATCCACCTGTGACACCTCCATTTGTAATTCTATTTGGGAATAATCCACCTGTGACACCTCCATTTGTAATTCTATGGGGAATAATCCACCTGTGACACCTCCATATGCAATTCTATTTGGGAATAATCCACCTGTGACACCTCCATTTGTAATTCTATTTGGGATTTATCTACCTATGACATCTCCGAGTATTATATTTCCACAATGCATTTGGCAGGGGTATCCACAATGGCTGCACACGATTGGGTCCAGAAAGTTAGCCTGGTTTATGCTGTTTTTCCACAATCAGCGAATTAATATGTGCCCATCGTGTGCAGCCAGTGTTTTAAGGTTGATGTCACAGACTGTGAAGAAAACTTAACAATTTTGTTACAGAGAACCTAAAATGCTTGGAAGTGGCCAGCAAATGTTGCCTTCATTCTTTTCCAATGAGTGAAAAATGGTTTGAAAGTTAAAGAGTGAGTTCTGAGTGAGAGCATAAGATGTCAAGATGATACCATAGACCATAGGCATAGAGGAACAACCAGGAAATGCTGTGTATATAAACTAACACAGGATAATACTAAATTGCACAGTAGAAGCAATAAGTATTGCTATTTAATAATATGTAATGGAGAAGTGTGATTTATTATCAAGGTAGTGTTAATTGAAGAATGTATTTTGGAATTTGGATAGGCATAAACAACACTAACTTAATTACTTTGGGGTATTTGTAATTTTGAGTGACTAATTTGTTGTACAATATGATGAGTTGCTTCTGAAAATGTTACCCAGTATATAATTGCAATTCCCTGTTATGAGTGCGGATATTTTGTACAACTTTAGATGAATCACAAATCTGCGCTGGTTTCCCATATGTACATTGCATGAGAATTTTTTTGCTTTGATATGATCACAATATGCACTTAACTCATGAAACAATGAGAAGAAGAACACGTTCGACATCAGTTCAACTTTTATTTCCTGTCCATATACTATATCATATTCAAATTTTGCAACATAGAAATGAGGAGAATATCTTGTTGTTAGATAATTCTCTTTAGTTTGATTCTTCAGATTTTATGTATACAATCTAGTTTATTAGATGTTTTTACACAATTATCTGATTTAGTTGAATCACTTTTCACTTCTTTGGTTTGTTTGAACCATATATATATCTTTGACTATTCCTGTATATATACAGCTCTCCATTTCTTTAAATTTTATACAGTGTGTATATATTTGATTATTTATCCCAAAAGCCAATGCAGGCTTAACTGTTTTTATATAAATATATACAAAATTTTGTTAAATCACTTGGATACATAAAGACATAAAAGGGTCAGACATATTAATGAAGCAAAATAAAAAGATTTGTCAGGTTGTGGTATGCTCAATCAAGCCATGATAACAAGTGTGTGGATTATTAGGTTGAGGCTATTTGGTGGTCAAGCATCGTCCGCCTGGACAGCCACATAGTCCCAACTGCTGGCCTTCCTACCATCAATGTAAGATGATGCTTCAATATATCTCTGCTGCTGCTGCTGCTGCCAAGGTTTGCATTGCTTATAAGTTCTGGTTTCCATTTCAGGCCATGGCTGTTGCAGGGATGACAGCAGAAGGCAAACACAGGTAATATATCTGACCTGTAGGACTCTATTCTATATGGTATTGACAGGTTAAAGAATATAATAAACAATAAATTGGAAAGAGACCCAGTAGTATGTATGTATTTATTTTAAGCTGTGAGTATGTATGGTAATGAGTTGGTTGGTGTTATACAGGTCCATAGACCATCCCAAGGTGCTACGTACTCCACCCGAGTCCCCAAGACGAGTCAGGGCTTCCTATCACACACCAGGTAAGTTATCTACCCCCCAACTTTAACCCCATACCATCACAGCTAACTACCCCCAACTCTAACTCCTCCCCATTACACCTACCGGTAACTACCCCCAACTCTAACCCCTCCCCATCACACCTAACTACCCCCAACTCTAACCCCTCCCCATCACACCTAACTACCCCCAAATCTTACCCCTCCCCATCACAGCTAGCTATCCCCAAATCTTACCCCTCCTCATCACAGCTAACTACCCCCAAATCTTACCCCTCCTCATCACAGCTAACTACCCCCAAATCTTACCCCTCCTCATCACAGCTAGCTATCCCCAAATCTCGCCCCTCCACATCACAGCTAGCTATCCCCAAATCTTACCCCTCCCTATCATGGCTAACTTCCCCAAATCTTACCCTTCCCTATCACAGCTAACTACCCCCAACTATAACTCCTCCCCATCACAGCTAACTACCCCCAACTCTAACCCCTCCCCATCACACCTAACTACCCCCAAATCTTACCCCTCCTCATCACAGCTAGCTATCCCCAAATCTCGCCCCTCCACATCACAGCTAACTACCCCCAAATCTTACCCTTCCCTATCACAGCTAACTTCCCCCAAATCTTACCCCTCCTCATCATAGCTAGCTATCCCCAAATCTTACCCCTCCCTATCATGGCTAACTTCCCCAAAATCTTACCCCTCCCCATCACAGCTAAATTGAATGTAAATAATTTTGTATTTTCTGGAATAAGGTATTTATATGCTATTGCTTAAGAGAGTGTTGCTACATGTGTTGATGATGGTTGGTTCACAGTTCGTCCGCTGGTGCTATCACATGGCCAGTCATCTCAGAGAGACAGCGGGTCTCACTCACCAGTGTTCTCCCGAGGCAACAGTGCCGAGGCTATGAGGGACGCCTCCGAGGCTTTCTACCGAGCCTTAGAAGAAGGTCATCTTAATAGTCCCTCACAACTCTCCCCGAAGCATGGCGACCTCGTGCGTCACGACCTCATCGCCGGAAGAAGTAGTGCGGAGAGCCTCGTGGGAAAGGTAGGCATGACGATGGCTCCATCATTCCTAATTGTGATTCATATTAGACTGCCAATCCACCTCAATGCATTGCCATCAACATGGTGCTGAAATTGAATGTTTACAATTTTTAAAATATGTAATTTAGAAAAAAAGAACACTATTTAAATGCATGTATGCCTGCTTCATTTAGATATTTTGTAAATTTCACAATACAATGGCCCATATGGTTTTATCAAAATTTTTAAAAAGAAAACAATTCCAATAATGATTCTGCTTGGATGTTTTTGATATTATTGTACATTATTTGAATATGAGTGTGAACTTTTGAACATTTTTGATTTACATTATTTGCCAATCAAAAGCAAGGGAGGGTGGGGGGTATAATTGTTTTTGGGATGTTGCAATGTATTGGATTGGATTCCAGCTGTGAGCGCCACCTGGTGCTAGTGATTCTGTGTGGCATGGCTTGCTGTGTGCTCAGTGCATATGCTATTTGCTGTGTAGGCCGTACAGACAACCTAAGATTCTCAAATGCCCATTATCTTATATTTGCATTTTTAATGTAGTTAACAGATCGTACAAATTCTTTGCCGGGCTCTTGCAGACCTAAGTTAATTTTTTTTTCAATCCTGTGTAATGAAATATACACTGTTCTAATTATATTTATTAGTCTTTATTAAACTGGTTGTAAACTTTAAGGAATGGTTGTAAATTAGATCATACATACATATATATATATATATAAACGTGAATTGTTTTCAGTCTTATGTCTGCAGTTGTGTCAATGTAACTTGCTTTGTAGTCTTCATGAATGTTTGCTTGCATGCATAAATATTCTGATTAGATCATAGGTTATTTATAGAGTGGAGAAGTTAAAAAGATCTGATCTGTTACAGAATTTTCCTCAATCCAATTGGACGAGAATGTATTTGGTAAAGATTTACAGAAATAGTCTTGTTGGATATTCGTCTGTGTAAAAGTGGAATAATATGGCGTGACCAATGAATGACCATAGAGATATAACCTCTTATTCTGCTCCAGTCTTCTAGTCCTTCGCTATCATTTGCTCAATTTAGAATTTTCAGTCTCTGAGTTAACGGCTAAATATTATATTGTTTATGTTGACTAGGTTGAACTCCTGGTATATATTTTTAATATGATAGTGTTTGGTTGTTTAAAAACAGACTTAGACTTATTGCCTAGTTATGTATTGAAGATTGAATTATTATTTGATTTTAGGATAGATATTAAAATACTATGCAGTGACAACTTTGTGTATGTTTTGGTTTTTTTACTTTGATTATCTATTATTTGGGTTAATTTGGTACTTCATTATGCATGGAATGAGTGTGTTTGAAATGAAAAATTAACCAAACTAGAAAAATATCTGCCTCGCATAGCTTTTGTTATAAGAGGTTACTAATGAACAGGAAGTGTGTTATATGGTCAAACTACTAATATCTTGTGCATTCCTCCTTAAGAGTTCCTCCTTGCACTTACTTCATATTTTATTTTTTGAATAAATAACTTTTTTTGTTTTGAACTTTGAGACCAGTTGTGTAACAATGGATCAAATGGTACTCAGGGTAAAAGTAATTTGGGAGGGACTTTGTATCAAATAAGAGTTTGTATTGAGGTACTTTGGAGGGCTCTGCAACTGGTCTCAACTCCCAAAGTACGATAGCTTTCAGGAGGAACTGATTCGGAGGTTTGCTTTTCTCTCTCTAGGAGTCTACCAGTACTAACTCAAAAAGTAAAAAAAAAATGTTGATATACTAACATTTTTCACAAGTATTTTTCCTCTATTGTACAAATAAGATCCAGTTTTAATTTAACCTAACCCAGAGGAGAGGATGTGGCGATTTACTACCTTGACAGTGATCCCATCAAGACTCAGTACTAGATTAACAAGACCTGTATATAAGGGTGGTAATCTACACCTTGAAAACATCTGCACGCTGTAATCATATTGTCAATAGTAAATTCTTTAAAAGTCATGTTTATGTTGTTTATTGAACCATTAGTCCCCTTCCCGCTGCAAAAATATCAATAAATAACCAACCTCATTTTGTATCCCCGTAAGTGTATGTAATGTTCCTATTGTCCGTTTTAGTACTATATATATAGTTTGAGTGATATATAAAGTGGCGTGTAGATTAAGATGCTGTGTTGTTTGTTTGGTAGGTGCTGGAGGAGTCGGGGCTGCATCGCTACGTGGACGCCAAGTATCTGCAGCAGGAAATAGCAGAAGCAAATGACATGACACAGGAAGAACTGGACCGAGCGGCTCACGAGCTGCTCGCGCACAGTCCCACCAACACTAAGCTGCCTTATTACGAGCACCTGGGCGGCTACAGCATGCAGGAGCTGAGAGATTATAACCAATACTCACAACATCACGACGATCTCCTGCCGCCTCGCAACAAACATGTCTATTCTGACGAGTACTCAGATGAGGGAGATGACCAAATGGTCTACGTGACAACATTATAGCGGCAACCACTGTACGCCTATGTTTGCGGCAGTCACTTGTGATATGCTTCCCAAGCTCAGGGTTGCATTGCAGCACTCAAATTTGCTGTATTTTTCACTCCCCTTGGATAATGGTCATGGTGCAACCTTGTTTTGAGGTCAAGGGTTGACCTTTGATCTTACTGGAGGTCAGGTCATGGTAGAGGAGGCCGGCGGGGACATGTCGACCGGTGATGTGCCCTCTTCAGAGTGACTAGATGCCCCCTGGTGAACAACTGGCAAACTATGGAACAGGATGCGTGGCCAACCAAAAAAGCAGTGTCGTTGTGTATGTTTTGTGCCCCTCACAATAAGAAGGAGAGTTTTCACTCTATCGTTTTGGATACCAGTGAAACACAGAGGAGTGTTTACCAGCTTAATTTACCCTCAATCTTTTTGTACTGTCTATGAACTGTTCCTAGTATAGCCAAACAGAATGTGCCTTCAAGCATACACGTGGCAAAGTGATATCACCCCATTCTGATAATCATTCTTGCTGGTCCCTGATGGTGCTGCCATCTGGAGACTCATCCACACAACGGTCGTGAAGCTTTGCGGTCTCGCAAGTGCATTGTGGGAGGTTCTGACCACAACACTGCCATTGTACCAGCCCGCCGTACAGCGGGCGTCCATCTTGTGGAGAGAGCTATCAGTCAGTTTTCCATACTTATATTACAACAACTGATTGACTGGTCGTCGGTTAGATTTATCATAAATATTTTACAACTGATTTGAATGGTCGGCAGTCAGTTTACCACACATATAGTATCAATTGATTTGACTGGTCATCAGTGGTCTGTATTTGACATTCTACACTTGAAATTATGAACTTATAACAAGATTGATCGGAGCAGATCCAGCATGTATTGGACATTTGTATTTGCCATGCAGACAAAATGACGCGGCTCTGAACCATACCCAGTTTTTTTCAGTAATAATACTCATTTGAACATTATTATTATTATTATTATCATTATTACCAGATTTTATTGTATTCGTTTTTAACACTTCTAGGTGGCTGACGCCCTCATTATCCTGGGTTTTTTTTTTCTTGCATGTGTGTAAATATTGCATTCTACCAGATTCTTTCTATGTATTTGTAAATAGACATTGGGCGGCTACAAGGTGCTATATCACACCCAATCCGGCCACCAGGTGGAGCCACCAGGTGGCAGTACTAGTCATGTCTATTCCTGTGGCAATGTCACTGGGTGAGCAGCACTGTGGCGTGAGGCATAAAGGGGATTCAAACGAGAAGGAAATATACAAAAATATGTCATCCCATCACATATTACCCCTTTCCAGCTATTTGTAGTTGCACAGACTCATAAGTCTAACCTGTTTGTATTTATCTATTTGTTGCCAAATAAGTTTGGTGCTGAGTGAACGTCCACCATATGTGGACTGAACATTTTTTATTGTTCTGCGCAGGATGAAATCCAAACTTTAAGCTTTGTTTTTCACGGTATGAGTGGATTTCATTGTGATTGTAGTCACATTTTTAAATACATTTTAGATTTGACCTCTGGGATTATACATAATTGAATGCAGAATATGGCATTAATACCCAGTGTAGATCTGGATTTGTTCGCCCCTTAGTGTTTTGTCAGTTAAAAATAGGCATCAAAAACATGTTGTTTAGTTTTGTTTTTTTAAGTTGTAAAAAGTGATAAATCTTTTTTAAGAATAGTTGGGAGTTGTTGACTGGAGATCAAGTATTTATAATGAATTTGCTCAGTACTTATTGGCAAGTGTAAAACTACCAAATGTATTGAATCTCATGGTGAGTGAAAACCAGCATATCATTTTGTATAATATTTACTAAGTTATTAATTTCATGTTAATCATTTCATCTTCATTATCATTCACTATTTATCATGTTTAACGTAGTTATTTTAAAACTGCCCAAGTGGTGTGATGTGACCTTGTAGCTGACCTTATGTTCAAGGTCATATGAAAGCCTCATGATCCGAGGGTCAAAGTCCATGTCGCTGTGCTCAGACTACTACAGAGCTAGTAGTATAAAAAAAAACGCACCCGTTTAAACTTGAAAAGGTCTCTGCAAAGTTTAGAATCTTAGTAATAAGCAGTTGTAGACTGGAAATTAAATTTTGATGGGTATAACTTTAGATGATATAAACTTGCCTTTTGTTCTATTTGTTATAATTGTTGTTTGAAGTAATTACTTCCGCTGAATAAAATCTAGTGAACTAACATTTTATGGGTAAATAACTATCTGATATGTCTTAAGTTAGCTTTTCTCTTTTAAAAATGTATTTGTTGATCAATACTTATTGCAAGACAATGGATAATGATAATGTATAGGTTTTAATTGATCCCCCTCTGTTGCCTGCTCTGGTTAGAGATCTGAATGTATATAGCACAAAAACCTTGCACATGTTAACATAAATTGTACAGAGAATGTCCATCAATGTTATAGCTGGAATAAACCGCTGATGAGAAAGCAGCGGAGGTTAGTTTTTGACATCAATTATTGTGTAAAAACACTTATATTCATTTTTGCAATGTGGCAGTGACACTGCTTGCCTGTTGATATGTGATGTGTTAGGCAATTAATGACTTTTTTTTTGCATCAAAATTTATTTGATGATTGCATTAGTCAGTTTGCATACAAATACAAACCATGTGTTATTGAATGAACAGTGATCTTATGAAAACTTAACATGGCTTTATAAAGAGACTTGTTGGTGAATGATTTGTTGTCGTGTTCTTCCACAGAGCATCAGTTCATTATGTAATTAACCCGAAATGAGATCAACCAGAATAGGCAACTGAGGGCCAATCAGGTTTCATGAAATAATATGGTGCTGCATTGTTAAAAAATTTGTGCGGAATACTGAGTTCCTCACAGTAAAGTGTTAACTATCTGTGACCAGTGTTAAGTACTGGCTTTGTCCTTCTCATTAATATAATTAAATGCTTGTTGTTTATCATTATTGTTGTTTCAAATCATAAAAGGCTGTTAGTCCTGTCAGAATTTCACATTCTGTGTTTTATCATTGAACATTATTTCTTAATATAACATTGTTTCCTTTTCCCAGATGTATCTTGAATGGATGAAAATGAACAAGAGAGAGACTTACTGATCTAGATTGATCAATGTTAGGTGGCACCACCTATTGAGAAAACTGAACATCTGCACCTGATGCCCTTTTGACCCATTTCCAAATGAGCCTCAAAACAAAGAAATGGAAATGAATATGTTGAGAGTTACGACAATATATACAATATCCTGACCTGGATATGCAATTTGATGTATCGGTTGATTATTGGTGGCAGCCTTTGCTCATTTTTACTAATAGTATGTACCTTTTTTACCTAAAGATGTGAAAATTTGGTTTTAATCAATCAATCTCTTTGCTAAAATTTTTCTCTTTACATTATAAATGTATCTTCTACAAATGCCCCACCCATAGGCCTTCCCAGAAGTAACAGACTTTTTCACATTATAATCCATTCTTTAACCTGCAGACTGTAAACTTCTGCCTTATATCGTAGTGTAAATGTACGTAGATCTTCACCTGTTACTAATGGCTTGGTTTCTGGGATGATTCACATTGGATGCATGGGGTGTTTTTACCTTTTTCAATTTTCATTGCATTTCCATGACATTGTCCTATTTCATATATGAATATATTAAGATTTTGTACAGAAAAGATTTGGTTTGGTGGAGTCCGGTAGGATAGGCGTGGTTTTGTTTCGTTTGGACACGTTTTGATGTTGGTCCTGTTGGATCTCGTGGGATATGAACTTAGCAGCAGTAACCTCTTTCTCATCTTGTGATAATAATAGTGTCCTGTATTTGTTGTTCTTGTGATTCTGATGCAAATTGGGCTGTAAGATAATATTATTTGAATCCCCTATATTTATAAGGAACATGTATCTAATGCACCCTGTATAATATGTATTTATTTTGCTATAAAGCTTTGCTCTGTCAGACCATTCGCATTGAGGCAGGCTTGTATAAATAAAACCCAACTGGCCAATAATACAGCTAGCTACCTTGAGGAAGACCCAGGGCTTTGATAATGTACAGTCATGTGGTAAAGATCTCTGTCCACTGAAAATCAGACAATTTATGAGCCTTATGGGACAGACCACTTGAGGTTTTCACACATCTCCTTTCTTTATAATGTTTAACTTCTTATATATGGTGTAAATAAGTCAATACAACAATTGTAAAGTTCTTTAAATTCTTATCTAGTGGTTTCATAATGTAAATTAAATTTTTTGATTAATTAGAATTTTGTATTTGAAGATTAACAAAATAGATTATAAATAATATTAATGTGAAGAAAATCACCGGTCTGTCCCGACCCTTACCATATTATTGGTCTATATAACTCTGACATTTCGATATATGTACCAACTATGTTGGATATCTGTACAAACGGTTACCATGTCTGCACTGTATATTATTTAAAGCAGGCTGTTTTGATTAAATTTAATGGTCTCCATTTTCTAATATTTCTTTAAATGTCAATCTCTATGGTGCCTACTCCCATGACATATGGTAAGGGGAATATATCACAGAACAATCTACTTAGTGTCACCAGCACTTTGTTTCTCTGAAAACAGAATAATTTCCTTGGTTTGAGAACAATTTCTAAGTCAGGCAAAATCAAACATCATATTATTTTTAAGGCATCAGTAGTCAGGTTTATTAGTAGTGACATCAAATGGTAAAAATGTGATGCAAAACTGCACTGATCTGCAGGCAGAGGCATTGTATAGGATGTAAAACATGTAAAAATGTAAATGTGTATTCATACTCTGGAGACTAAACACAGATGAAACAATGTATTTTCTTAATTTTGTCCTTTTGGACAAATACAGTATTGCATCACAAAATATAAGATATTGATGACCAAGCATTTTTCTGTTTTCAACATTCAGAGTGTTATTTGATAAATTAATGATTTGTAAGGTTCAAAATGAACTATTTATTGATTTCAAATGAACTGGAAATAGATCAAACATGTGACAGATACACTTTGCTATAATTGAATCATATGGTTGCCAGGGTCTCCTCATGGTAGCAACTAAGCCTATTGTCTTGTATCCAAGCAACAATAAGTTGTTATAATGGAACATAGAAACTTGTTAACATGCAATTCATATCTGGAGTAAATTGCAGTTTTTGCCTATTTAGAGACACTTGTAGACAGAAGACAGTAATGTATATCAGTAGGATTGAAATCTCGCCACCTTGCTGTTCTAAAATGATAAAAGACAGTAAATAAATTAGTATTGGTAAATTAAGGGCTTTCCAGTGTCTTTGGGGAAACAAATATAACTACATACATTTTATCATTATTGTACCATTTGCTCATATTTCCTGTGCTTTATCAAACTAGAACAGTGGAGGCCCCCAATGGAAAGTAGATGTATAGTTCAAGAGAACTTCACAAGTGATACATCATCGGTGACCATGCTACCATGGAAACCAAGATGGCTGTGACACGAGTATCATGGAAATTTTTACCACTGTTAATTTATCTGAAAACTCTATCATTTTTACACGTATTTATAAATCAATCAAGGGGTGATATATATTTTTACTGTCCCATTAGTCTTTGAATAAAAACAATAGCCAAAATTTGATAGGCAAAGAAGGCCGCAAAAGTTTCAACCTTATAGTCTAGTAAACATTGATGTACAAAACTTAGTGAAAAATATTGTCCTGTAATATATTCATACTTTGCAAGGAATGTTAAAACATGTGCAATAAAATGGAAAAAAAATGAATTCGTATAAAGATCTGCTTTTGTTGTTCTTTCTGGCCATAAAAATAAAAATCCCTTTGTCAAATTATTAGTTATCACTAGTAAAAAAAAAAATAGCTTTAATTGATTCACATTTTAAGGATATTTGTGTTATGGAGATAACCCCAAACCTGAAGGGTTCAGGGAGACTGTTGGTTTGTTACTCTTAGTTGTGCTGAATATGTTTGCAGAACTATTGGAGCGAGGTGAATTTTCTGTCCGTCCTTTCTGCTCTGAAACTACTTGCTATGAGTGGGATCAAAACATGATTATCAAAAATATGATTTCCATCATAATTCCATAATGAATGATTACCATCGGCAATACCAAAGTCTATCATCAGCCACTTTGGCCATTAACCTCAAATAATGTCCCTTACAGGTTGTCTCCAGCCAATGTTTGGACGCCTCTAAATATTTTATCCTAAGTATCCCTGGATCATGAGAACAGTTGACTCTCTAATGTTTAAGAACTGCGCCCTCCACCAAATAAATAGGCAATGATGATGATAAAATATTTATGAAGCGCATAGTTTGCTCGTAGCCCCCAGATAACTATTTCTTAGTAAAATAAATGAAATTTAAAAGATATCCTTATTGAGAAACGTGTGATTTTTTAATGTGATAGCTTTGATTTGGTAGAAAATTAAATCGGTACAGATATATTGTAATACTATGTCATTGATTCGGTCATGCACAAGTTAAGGACACCAACGCCCCAATCAGAAAGTGAGATTTCTCAAGAAGAAAAGCTCAATGACTTTTTCTTGAAAAAATTGAAAAAATCTGTAAGGATATGGATAGTAAACCAATTAGTGATGGCATGACGAACAATGGCAGTAGTTCTCTGCCTACCACTGCACTGCACTGATTGATAGGTTTGTGCCCTTGACAAATGAGGATGTTCATAAACTGATGAAGAAGGATAATAAACAAATCAAAATCTTGCTTACTGTGATGTTGTGAAAAATAGTCATCTTTCCATAAAGAATAAGAAAAATATGTCATCTTACACTGAAATTAAAAAAGTGAACAATTATTATGAATTTACCATATCAACAAAGGGAAATCCCGGAGTTCCCCGATATTGGACAAACGAGCCCAAAATAACCTGTCCAGACAACAAGAAAGCCACTGTGCACTCACTTTTAATTAAAATCGTCAATATAAAACTAAAGACATCATTTAAAATAGAATTAAGGATGACAAATTAAGATGCTCTGTTTGGTCACATGATCATATTGGTCACATGATCATATTGGTCCCGCCCACTTTAAAATATTGGAAACAAGACAGAATATGTAAATCTTTACATAAATGAGAACAAAATTTATATTTTCTTTATAACCGAAACTTGGATAAATGAAATGGACAAGGAAATAATTCTATCGAAATTAAATGAAAACAATTATGATATTAAACATGTTCCCCGATCTCTGAGATCTGGTGGTGGTTTGGCTGCTTTACATAGGGCTGAAATGGATATTATGAAAATTGATCATCGTCATAAAAATACTATGGAATTGATGGAAATTGCACTAAAAACTATTTTTACGATATACAGGCCTGCGCCATCTGATAAGAATAAATATAAATATTCATAATTTTTTAAAGAATTCTCAGACATTCTCGCTCATTATAGCGTATTATCTCATACTTGGTGCTTCAAGAGAGTGTTCTGCACCTATGAGATATTCTTTTGCAGATCACCCCTCTGCCGAACTACTTTCGCAGATCACCCCTCTGCCGAACTACTTTTGCAAATCATCCTTGGTCCAAATGACGACTGAGATCCTTCCACCAGAACCAACAAAAGAGATCTGTCAGGCTGAACACTGCATGAACCCATGCTCTTGACTTTATCTCATATTTATCTACCGCAGATGGTTTATATACCAGACCAGTGTTAACATTGTAAAAAGTACAGATCTTAAGAAATGAACATGTGCACGTGAGTGCAGTGTTCAGGCTGACAGATATCTCTCAAGTTGGTTCTGGTGGAAGGATCTCAATGCCCACCTCTCAATGACGTCATTACATAGTAAAATATATGTGGCAATGACGTCATTGAGTGTGACGTCATTAAAAAAGGGGGCGTGGCATTGTTTATGTTGTTTGACAACATAGGTCGGTACATAGGGCCATGACAACATAGGTCGGTACATAGGGCCATGCAGGCTGCAATATTTTCCAATTTTTCCTTCGGACTCTTGAGATCCTTCCACCAGAACCAACGAGAGAGATCTGTCAGCCTGAACACTGCACTCACATGTTCTTGCCTTATAATCATGAAGTTATTTTTTATTGGGGACTATAATTTCCACCTAAATAAGCCAGATAAACCTAATGTTATCGAATGTAATGATATCTTGGTTTTATTCAATTTACATAATCATAATGATGAACCAACACATATTGTTATGGGCAATACACTAGATTTATTAATATCAAATATACGCAATAATATCATAAAAAAAACAATTTTGTTTATGAACAGCTTTCAGATCTCAATATAATTCAGTTTAAATTAGATATGCATACTAAGAGGTAAAACACAAAAAAGGTATATAAAAATTATAAGAAAATAAAAATTTGCGATTTCATAAATGATATTGAGTAGAAATTTAATACTAATCAATCATATGATGACAATGACCTTGTTGAACTGTTGATTAGATATAATCAATTAATTAATATTCTGGAGATGCATGCACCAGTTGTTAAGAAAACCATAAACATCAGGAAATCGGCCCCATGGTTATCTGAAAATATAAATGCTGAAAAAAGACAAAAAGAAGATTAGAAATTAAAATGAATAAAACAGGTCTTTCAACAGACAAAATTCAATTTCAAATGCAATGAAACAAATACAACAATGCAATAAAATCTGCTGGAAACAAATATTTTTCTGATAAAGTATATGCAAATAAATCTTAATGGACTATTGAATACTAAAGAAGACACACCCTTCCCAAAACATGAAGACACAAAAGAATTGGCGACAGAATTTAATCATTTTTTCTTAGAAAAAATTGAAAATCTTAGAAACGAAATGGATGAAATGTACAAAAATACTGTATTTGTAAAAAAGACTTAATTCACCTCATATCCCACTGGATAAATCTGACATTAGAAAATTACTTAAAGAAGCAGCAAAGAAGTCATGTCATTAATGGACTATTGAATACTAAAGAAGACACACCCTTCCCAAAACATGAAGACACAAAAGAATTGGCGACAGAATTTAATCATTTTTTCTTAGAAAAAATTGAAAATCTTAGAAACGAAATGGATGAAATGTACAAAAATACTGTATTTGTAAAAAAGACTTAATTCACCTCATATCCCACTGGATAAATCTGACATTAGAAAATTACTTAAAGAAGCAGCAAAGAAGTCATGTCAATTTGACCCTATCCCCACTTTCATTCTCTCTGAATGCATTGGACATCTACTCCTTTAATAACGGCAATTATTAATAAATCAATCATGCTTGGTAATACGCCAGATGTTTTAAAGATGGCAATTATCAGGCCATTGAATAAAAAACTAGCATTGGAATGACATAAAAAGAAATATAGACCGGTATCAAATCTATCCTACACTATTTCTTTAAGCTTCTTCAGAGAGCAGAAGCTGAACAATTTATTAGTAATTTGTTAAGAAATAATATTCATAGTATGTTTCAATTGGCATGCAAGGAATTTCACAGCACTGAGACAACATTATTAAAAGTTTAGAATTATATGTTTATGGATACAGATAATAAAACCGTAATGTTGGTGTTACTTGACCTCTCTGCTGCCTTTGACACTATTGACCATGAAATATTATTGAACAGGTTGTGGCATTAGGGGTATGGCACTTAAATGGCTCAGATCATACCTTAAAAAATAGAAAACAATGTGATATCATGACCTACCTTGGTAGGATCTCCCAATACCAGTATTCCACAACTGGCCACAAGAAAAAAGTGAAAAATGTAAAACACCACAACCATTTTGGAATAATGTGTGAATATCATACCATGCTGTCATGCTATCCATGCTATCCTACAGTGGTTGCTTGAGACTGTCAGTGGCGAGCTACCATTTCACTTGATGAATACTTTATTATAGGTTCTCATCTGGCCTACTTTGACGAATGAGAGCCAGAGGTTAGCATTCATCACACAATGGAACAATGACTCACTTAACGTCCCTGGTGAACTACAGACACTTTCTGGATTTGAACATTTGGCAAATCAGTGTCACCGCCCAAATGATAAAATATAACGAGGAAGCTTCAGCTTCCACCCATGCTAGCACAAGGAACCTCACTCCATATGGTTTTTCACAGCTGCTTCCCATAAAACATTGAAAAGAGACTGGAGTACACTCAAATTTTGAAAGAAAAACTGTTCAAGAGCAGATTAAAGGTTTCCATATGTGTCTGTATTGAAGTGCTTCATGTAGAGCATCATTTTTGTCTTTTTACTATCCAATCTGTTTTATGTTTCCAAATTTACATCCCAAATGACTGATGCATATATGAACACTGCTTGAGGTTCTGCATGCCAGACTACATTATGGATTGCACATATAGAAATGCAGCTTAAAAATTCTCAATTGAAACAGAGACACCTTTACAGACCAACCAGTTGACAGTCAATGTCTAATGTGCACAAAAAAGTGTTATGCATTCAAAAGAAAAAACCTTCCAGACTTACCATATATTAGTGTACCCACAATGATGACACAATTATCCATTATCTCACTTTACATCATAATTTTACAGCTTTTGTCCAAGTTTCATTGGCTTGACTCAAGATCGAACGTTACTAGACTGACATGGAGGAAAGTTTCAACAAAAAGTTTCATATTGTATGTGATGTGAAGCAAAAAATAATGGTGAAACATTGGTCTTCAGACCATCAACTCCACAATGGCATGGGGCTTTCAAAAAACACGAAGGGCAAGTTAGCATCCACAATTATACATTTGCCAATGACAACATTTATTTAGATGTACTTGTTCACAAGCTTTATATCTACAACAATTTTCTAGTTTTACATTGTTCTTTCAGAGATAACGTACTTATAGATATAACTTACTGATAAAAAAATGTCCATTTCCATGTTTTTGAGTAATGAACTTCCATGAGACTATGCACCCTCTTGCCTGTTTGACCTTCTTATAAACGCAGGTTATGATTTAAATCACCCAGACAAAATCGGTTAACTCTACTTTGACATTCAATATTTTAGATATAAACATTTTAAAAACCTTCAGATAATTTCATATTTTTTTAATGTTAATGAGATATTGTTACAAAAGTTTTTGGCACATATTTCAAATGCTTTGTTCCATTACATTTTCGTATTTTATTTTTGAAAAATGAATTCCTATTTCACAATTGATATTTGATTCAACAATGTTCCATAAATATCAAAATGGAGGTTAGGCACCATCCCATTTCGAGTTTATCAAGTTTATGATATTTCAAGGTATATTTCGGCTTCTACTGGAAACTTGTAGGGTATAACAACTAGCTTTTGATATCATATTTTAGGTAAGACCTGATGCTTTGATATTCTTGGCAGTGTATAAAGTTATTACATTTTGTTATTTTATACCCTTTCTCGTGTATCTTCTTTGAAATCCTAGTGTTTTAAGAGAATATCTCTGAAATTGCTGTTTCCATAGCAACAAATCCAACATGTGGTAACATTTTCAGGCATTTTATTCACTTGGTTTCCTTCTGTATTCAAATATTTCATTTTATCTCTGTGGAATAATTATAAAAAAAACCAATCAAACAGAAGAAATTCTATATTGGATTAAGGTTAATAATTAATATTTTTAAAACAGACCCCCATAATCAATAGAATTCTTTTCCATTCTATTTTAATGTGTGATTAAAACATCTTGAAAGGGTAAGAATTTTGTGTAAAGGCCTGTGATTTTGAATGCCTTTCAAGGGATGCCTGTTTTATTATGGAAAATGACAGAACCTGAGGACATGACTTTCATTCATGGTTCATATAGCTTTGCCCACTTTATTGGATGAGAATAATCAAAGTGTCCTTTCTGTCTGTCATTAACTGAGGAGTGTCTAAACATGCCTCCCAAACTGAAATTGTTCAAAGAAAATATATTCTCTGGTGTCGCCAAGCATTTGATGATGGTTGGTACTGCTATTTCATGATTAATGTCTCTCTCTGTGAACATCATCACCAAGTCTGCAAAGTCTCTGGCAAAACACTGCAGATCATAATACATATACATAATACATATCCGCACCCCATGAGCAGGCAAACACTTTATTTTCCCCTCTGCTCTCATTGACAAGGTTATGAAAACATGTATTAGCTACTTTAGATTGGTCCATACTATTTCTGAGCTTCTCCAAAGCATTTAAGGTATAGCGATGAAAACTCCTGCAAACATTGGTAGAGCTCCTTCACGTTCTGCTTGTGGGTCCATGCAGTGGCTGGCTGGGACATGTCCTCAATGTTCTTGGTTATCCAGGCCAAGGCCATATATTGTAAATTGTCCTTAATTTGGGAAGAGATACATTCACATCATCAGAAATCACCATGTAACTGCAATGATATATGCTTATAGTCAATGATCAATACAAACAAACTTGACTTAGTTTATCAATGAGCATGCTCAGTACCCAAGGTCATAACCTGAGGTCACCCCTTCCTGTAATGGCTGTTGTAATAGCTACAATACACATGGTACAAAACAAGATTAAGAATCTGTTATCTTTACATCCATGACTAGGCATCCATCATATCACAGTAACCCTCAACAGGGTAGTTCAGCTTGTTACCCAGATGAGGCATTCATAATTGAGTTGGCCATTTAAGTTCCATGATGGAATGGGACCATTATAATTAGAACAGTATGACACACAGGAAAATGTGAAATCCTTAGTGGCTGGATGGTGATCCCAGGTCCGTAGTAAAATATATAATGGAAGAAAGGCCTGCAATGCATTTCCAATAGGGCTATATTATTAAAATGTTTGTCATCATTAAACAGCACTACAAGAAGCATGTCATCAAACTGATGCCAAGGATGTGTGAGGTTGGTCTCTGCCCCAGTAGGTTGATCATGCATGCCACATACTTTACTTTTGAAAGTATCAATGGATTTTCTTTTATTTAAAGGAGTATAAAAATTATCATTGGAATCTTATATATATTGGCTGAAGTTTACTGGAACAAATTTTATTGGATTTTGTACTTGACTGTATTCACAGAATTGACGATTGTTCATTGAAACCATTAAATATTTGCTTCTCCAACAGATCAAACCACGTTTTTAATGATTCAAAGATGTTTAGGTTTTCAGAATCTATTGTGGAATTCAACAATGTGTCTGCAATACTGAGTAAACACACTTTAAATCTGTTTTTTTTCACTGTTGCACCTCCATTTTAAATATTTGCTGTAAAAATGCCCATTCTTTGTGTTTGAGACGTGATTGAATGCTTTCCTGTACAGCTCTGGTGAAGCCCAGTTGTACTTATTATGCCACACCACAAGTCTTTTTTCCACAACAATTTCTGAAAAAAACCACTGCAAGATTCACTTTGCTTGACTGCTTGACTGCTTGACTTCGCTACCCAATATAACTACTGAGATCTTTGATTGAGTCTTTGAACAGTTGATATTTGTAGTGATAATGGTTATGTTGCTGTAAACTTTTGACAGATACTGTTAAAGTTGATAGTGATGTCTTGCTTAAAATATTGACTCCTGGCTTTTTATATTTTATTGCTAGCAGCAATATCCCTGCACAGGTCGATGTGCAGTTTTATTGTGATTTTATTGACCACAATGATCCTCTTATTCATAATAAGCAGCACACTTTTATGTCTGACTCAGAACATTTCAATTAAGTCAAATCTGAACTATGACAATACAATTTTTTTAATGAAACCTTTTAACACATAACGAAATCCCACTTTATAATACATAAGAAATCAGTCACTGACCAGTAAAACTGAATCTCACTTTGATACTCATACTCTGCAAGATCTCACTTTGACAAACTTAACTGGATCCCACTGACAAATATGAATCTTAACTTGACATAAGTGAATTGCACGCACATCCACTTAACTGAATCTCACCTTAATATAACTGAATCTCACCTTAATATAACTGATCCTCACCTTAATATGACTTGTATTAATTATTATCTTTACGCTCTAAGATTGGCGAGTGAATTTGCTTGTAAAATATTAATGCTAGTAATGCTAATCATGGCACAACAAAAATGTCTACCTCCAACTTAAAAACTGAAAGCTACTCACTCTTGATCTTGTTTTTCCTCTTCCTGTGAAGCAACAAGGTAAAGCATCTGCAGAAGGATTCCTCACATGTCATGCAGGTGTGAAACACTCATTTGCCATGGCTCTGCACTATGTTTAAGTTAGATTTATGCTGGAATGGTGGTCTGCATTCACAGTGGAGATAAATAAGAATTACAATAGAACATGTGTTTACAGTCTTACTCTGAACACACAAGAATATATGAGGTCACCCAAATCCAGCCACAATCTGGCAGTAAGTAAGTGGCATTTCAGTCACAACAATTTTTCTAATCAGCATGTATATGTATATATTAATTAGAAATATATTTTGGGGAATATATATATTCTATTTAGTTGCAAGAAAGTCTAAACTGCATTTCTTACCACAAAGTAAAACTTTACTGGGAAAGAAGTATCCACAACTTTCGCACAGGTCTGCTATATTTGCTGCCCTGAAATAATAGATTCAGAAATTAAAATAATCTACATTCACAAGGCTGGAGGCAAACATACTCTAAGATTATAACATTTTCAAAGCTTTTGTATACTTCACTTGGAAATTTTAAGGTTCTTTCATATTATTATTGATTACTAATTACATTTTTCAAAAAATTTAGAATGCTATTAATGATCACAGCAAGTCACATTTTGAATTAAAAAATACTTGTTGTTACTTTTCATTGGTGAATCTCGACATCATCCACCAGGTGTCTTAAAAAGTGTAAGGTTCCTCAGCTCCAAAACCATATTTGCAAGCCTTTACACTGAACCTAAACAAACCTATCCCAGGAATTTTGTGAGAGATGAAATGAGACAAAACAAAACTAATCTTTATGAAAGAAATCTTACCTGGCATATCACAACAAATTTTACTCTGCAGTCATAGAACAATATTTGATACTTTTCTAAATTTGGAACTCCCCAAGTTATAAATAAGTGTCTTGCTCATAGACATATCATCAAATTTGATTTGACCAACATCAGGTCATTAATTGTAATCAGGTGTCTAAAACATAAACTGACCAATCAGTACAGCTGTCAGAACAAAACAGGATCTATTTCAGCCAATCAGTTCACAGCCATATTTTTATGAATATTGATGACTAGCGGTTGATTCTATGCACACCTTCATACCTTTGGTGGCAGGGACTGATATGATAGAGAGGTCCTGCTATAGAGGGTAAACAAATTTTGGAATTCTGGTCTTGTGGTACATGTGTGCTAAGAACTCACTCTGTACATCTTGCCTCATTCTCTGCATCGTGGTCTCCTTGCAGTACATGTGCACTCAGTATATGAGCCTGGGCACTCTGTGCGGTGAAGAAGCACAGGTTGCATAGGCAGCACTTTTAGGGTTGGTGGCCCTGGTGTGTCTCCCTCACATGCCGCTTCAGGTTGGATGAATGGCTAAATCTCTTCTGACAAAGGTAACATTGTGTTGGACTGTCTGTACCATGCTCTGCCTTGTGTGCTGAAATATCCACACACACCTTATTAGTTATGGTTTCTGGCATTTCTGAATGTTCTCCAAGAGGTTACAGTCGAACAGGGAAACAGTTGAATAGGGGAACAGTCAAAATTGCCAGTCACCTTAGTTTCAAAAGTACAAATGTTCTGAATCAATATTCACCCTATTCACTGAAACCATACATTGATATTTTCTCATTTTTGTCTCATTTAATTCCAGTGAAAATACTCTTTGAAATTATAAAGTAAGAGCCTATTGGTTCTCCCATTATTTATAACAGGTTTATAGATTCACAAAAGTAAAAATGTACTCTAGTATAAATTCTATCAATATTTATGTACTTTAATAGGCAATGTAATTTTGTAATGACGCAGCTTACCTTTCATGCTTGGCTTGTCAGGGAATGGCTTCCCACACAGTGGACAGTTTACTTCATCAATCTTCACAATCTGGCAGTCCTTTTCAGCAACAATCTTGGCTACTTTAGGGCGTTTATTTCTAACTTGCCCTCCTGTTTCTGTTTTTTCACACTTCAGTTTGTCTTTTATAATTTCTTCATTCTCTGTATCACTAGAAAGTTTGCTGACAGTCCTAACCTTATCTTTCTCTGCCTTAGCTTCTTTAACTGTTTTTACTTCTTTGATAAGTGAAATCATTCTACTCTCCAAACCAACCACACTACTCTCCTGACCTTCCAAATAACCTTCTTTAGTGTATACATCATCACATATGAGTAACTTGTCCTCTGTATCTTCATGTCCCATGTTTCCATTCACCTTATCAGAACACTGAGTTTTGGAAGCATCATGTTTCAACTGGTTAATCTCTCTCCTTTTACTTGCATCTTTTGTGATATTTACTTTGCTGCTATTTGTAGCAGCATGCTGTCGGGATCTTGCGCTTCTTCTTGGTAAAACATATGCAGGTTCCTCGGTCCTTTTTTACCTTTCTTTTCTTTGTGACCTTCCTGACCTATCTGACCTATCTACCAAGCCATACTCCTCTCCTGCCTCATCTTCCCTTTCAACTGTCTCTGTTTTAATCAAGCCAACTTTGATCCTCATTCCTCTTTTCAGTGGCTGCTCCCAGTAATTGTGGTCCTGCTGTATGATCACATTGGTCTCCACATTACTACTTTTCCTGGATATTCCTCTTTTGCCAGCAGAGCAAGCCATTGCCATAGAATTAATCTCTGGGTTTTGAGCAACAGGAAGCCCTGATCCTATTTCGTCTCCAGTCTCTGACTGTTGATCAATTTTAAGATTTCTTTTTCCTTTTTCTTTTGTGTTAATCTTCCTATCTGAGATTTCAGTACCACCATGCCTTTTCTGTTGAGTCTTGGTATCAGGTATGGCTATTCCAGATTCTTTAGTCTTTAACTCTCTCACTTTAGATCTGGTATGTACTAATCTAGTTTGTACACATACCTGATCACATACCCCCAATGTGAAAGTTTGCAGGAGGTTGGGGTCCACTGCCACTTCTGGAATGTTTGCACTGGTGGTGCCCTCTTTTGCAGCAATGTTCTGACAAGTGATTGATATTCCCTGTAGGATTTTCTTTTGTATCAGCTTTTGCAGACATCTCTGGAGTTGACGTATCAGTACTTTTAAAAATATTTTAATTTGTCAAGACATGCAGATCGCTGGAAACATCTTCAACCCCAAAATTGTTAGCAGACTGTGCAATGTCAAAAATCTCTACCTTAAAAGGGACATCAAAATTTTGCAAAAAAAAATCACATTTGTTATCTATGTTCATATTTCCTAATTCAAAGATCTGCATCTCATTTACCTGAAACAAATCTACTTAAATCAAAATATTTTTCTTTTAATCATTAAGACACTCATGAATGTAGGTATAAAAGGTGCATGGAATCAAATTCTGTTGTATTGAGCATGAGCCAATCCTAAGATACCACTCTGACTTTATTCAAATCTTCAAATATCAGAAATAGTGACTTAGCCCATTCTATCTCAGAAGTTCAAAAAACCCTCAACATCCAGGGCTCCAGTGCTTGATATGAAGTCTTGATATGTACACTATGGGCGTCTACTTGATCATTACTCTGTTTGGTGATACTGTTACCCACTGATGGAGAGTATCCGTCGTTGGGGGACGTGGACGGGGGATCAATACTCTACCATAGATAGATACTCTACTCTACCGTACTGTACTGTACAATAAGTATAACTCGCTAACTCGCTGGCTGTGAGTCGGGGCACGGATCCTAGCTACCCTATCTACCCAGGTGAAGGTGGCAGGTAATAAGGACTGCAGACACAGGATATACACGACACAATAGTTACCTTTATTTGGTGCTGTGAGTCTTCCTTGTCTGGCTAGGCCGGCATGGCAATGAGTGAGGCATGTGAACTACCCAAATGCATGATACTTATGAGATCCTATCTATACACAAAACACTCAAGTCTATGCAGTCACTATACTGAGAGTCGTGGATCTTCTGTGGCAAGTGGTCGCTGGATCTCCGCTTCTCTATCTCCCCGGATCCAACGGTTGCGGGCCCTTTTAAAGGATCACTGAGCGTCATGTGTGGAGTTTGCCTGCGTGGCTTCCCTACGCGACACCGAATGGACTCGTCTTGCCTGCGTATCCGACATAGGCTCGTCCGCCTGTATGGGATGGACTCGTCCTGCCTGCATATCCGACATGGGCTCGTCCGCCCGCACGTGATCTCTCAGTGTGGTGGTTATAGTGATGCATCAGCCATCAATAGCGTTCGTGATTGTCTATGAATGTCTTTATGTTTTCAAGAGTCTCTGGGTGTGTAATCTATATCCTACAATACCTGTTCAGCTGTGAATTTAATTGAATTACATATTTATACTTTTTTGCCATGGTCAAACTGGGGCCCATGTGAATATGCCAGCAACATGAAAAGCATTCTTTACAATTTCCTATTTTGATCACCTGCTATAACATGAAAATATGACTGGGGCATTGGCATGGCAGTCTCTGAATCAGACCATTTGGTTTCTGAACACTGATAATGAGCAACTTTTGCAGCAAGTGCAATCTGATTTGAATATTTTCGAACCCCAAATCTCTGTTGTCATTTGCAGCTCTATTGTCATTGGCTATTATAATTTGCCTATTCCTTTGATGGACAGAGTATGACAATCGTTACAAATTTGATGTATTTAGCTATTAGAAAGGAAAAGTTATTAATATCCATAGCGATGGACATTGTGAACAGAAGTTCTCCAAGGACATTTTTTTCTGTTGATTGATCATCTATTTAACACCATTTAGCACTCATTTTGCAATAAAGGTTTTGTATCAATCAGAATGGAGCAGTCATTTTCTATTTAGCATTGAACAACTGGGCTCAACTTGATTTGCCCTCCTGATAATTTATCAGATTGATACTGATTAAGTATTAATGTTCAAGTTGATTGTAGATTTTAACCAATTATGATATAATATACTTCATGTTTGAAAAACATCAAAAAAATATTTGGAAAACAACCCCTATTCAAATGTAGTCTCAAATAGTATTTACCATCAATAGATAGGCCTGTAAAGGTTTTACTGTGCATCTACAAATAATACATGAGGAAATATGGACCTAGGTAGACTATTTCTTACCCAGCTTTACTAGTTCTCTAAATATTGTAAATGACCTAGAAGTGACCTTTATGAAAGTCCTATTTCCACGGATTTTACTATAGAAAGTATCCACCAATGGATTTCCTCATTTCATAGCTGATATCCTTGTACAAATTTTCATATAATTATTTATTTACTTTTTTCATTTCATGAATATGTGTATAAAATGACGGCTTTGATACATGGAAAAAGTGACACTTTGTACCCAATTGGAGGTTTTTCTGTGTTATTTGAAAGTGGATGAGTCTTCTGCTAAAATCCAAATCATCTATTGGACACTTTGTCAACAAACTTTGTTCAGCTTACCATTGATCTCAAGTGGCACAGAATATGAAAAATTAGTAGCGTGGCAACTTAAATCATGACAATTAAAAAAAAACTGACCTCAAGCTTTCTTCTCATCGTATGTATGATACATGGAGCTGAGTTAATTCATCGAATCTTTTAAATTTTACACTAGTGACACAGTGCGTTTTGAATTTATGCATGTTGTGATTGATGTGTGTTGGGACTGATGCATGTTGTGATTGATGTGTGTTGGGAGTGATGTGTGTTTGGAGTGATGTGTGTTGGGAGTGATGTGTGTTGGGAGTGATGTGTGTTGGGAGTGATGTGTCTTGTTTTGAGTGATGTGTGTTGTTGGGAGTGATGTGCATTGGGACTGATGTGCATTGGGACTGATGTGCATTGGGACTGATGTGTGTTGGGACTGATATGCATTGGGATTGATGTGTGTTGGGACTGATGTGTGTTGGGATTGATGTGTGTTGGGATATGTGTTAGGCTGATGTGCATTGGGATTAATGTGTGTTGATATTGATGTGTGTTGGAATTGATGTGTGTTGGGATTGATGTGTGTTGGGATTGATGTGCATTGGGATTGATGTGCATTGGGATTGATGTGCATTGGAACTGATGTGCATTGGAACTGATGTGCATTGGAACTGATGTGCATTGGAACTGATGTTTGCTGGAATGATATCAAGTTTGTCATTAACAATCCTTTATTTCTCCTAATATCTCTTTTCTATACTTATAGTACTTTTGAATCTAATGACAAATACTTTCAACATATAATTTTATTGATATAAAAAATAAAACAAATGTTGATTTGATTTGACACATAATAAAAGAAATAAAATCCGATATTTAACTATAGTAATTTCCTTTAACAATCAGATTGCTGTGGACATCATAATTAATTGTTGGCAACAGACGCAGAAGTCAAATTTTGGTTGAAAATTCTCATCAATATTTGACTAGATTGGTCACGTATTGATCTGTGATCAAGTTTGTTGCATGTTACCATAGCTACCCAAATGTGAGCTAACAGGAGTTTTTTTATTTTGGGGATTTATTTATTCATCCTTCTTATGCACTAACTTAAGAATAATTAAGACTTAACCACAAAATACAGAAGAACTCAGAAAGCATTAAGAATTGACAACTTTTGTGAAGACAACCTGTAACTTTCATGTCTCATATACTTCGCAGTTAAAAGTACAGTTTATCATGATTTGTAGATGTATACCAATATCTCAGGACCTATAACATTTAGCACCATAATGTCTTTTATAAGTTTCCTTTGCTTGATGTGGGCTTTATTATGAGCCATAGACCAAGTCTGTACTCCAAAAATATTTTTTTAATATAAGGATGACCTTGACGTTTGTGGGGGGACAAGGATCCCAATGTCAAAAAAGTCCCCAAAAAATTCTGTGAGCTATTTAGGCCAAGGATCAACTGTGGTTCACTTTGATAGTTTGCACTCCAATAAAGTGTTATTATGGAACACCCTAGTGTTCATATACTAGGAATATTTTCATTCCATCCTGTAATTAGCAGAACTTAATAATAATAATAATAATAATAATGATGATGATGATGATGATGATGATGATGATGATGATGATGATGATGATGATGATGATGATGATGATGATGATGATAATAATAATAATAATAATAATAATAATAATAATAATAGTAATAATAATAATAATAATAATAATAATAATAATAATAATAATAATAATAATAATAATAATAATAATAATAATAATAATAATAATAATAATAATAATAATGATAATAATGTTTTCACCAATGTTTCCACCAATAGGACAATATTGAGGACCCCGATGACACAAAGAGGGCACCACATTTGGAAATCAAATTGATACCCCCCAAACCAGATACCACCATGCAGCAATCTTCTATCTAACACTGAAAGGGATACCTCTCAAGGTAGCAGCTGATCTGTGGGACTATTTAGAGATCAGAGAGTTTGTGAAGTTGTCAGACATTCGGACAGAAGATCTAGCCTTTGTCATTGGAGCGAGTAGAAATCATTTCAACCAATCACTGGACACCATATCTTCTGTGCAGCACTGGTTTCCTCACAGACCTATCTTGTACTATGACCTAGAACTGCAACATCTGCTCCCAGAACAAGTCAGACAGGTGAGACAATAGATTTATAGCAGAAAACATTTCTCAATATTATATCAATTATCTCATTGTATTTGAGCAATCCTGAAGATATTACTGTGGTTAGATCAAGAAGAGAACTTGATGTAACCACAGAAGAACTGATACTGTGTATACTGCTTGGTGGAAGCGAAAAAGTCTCAGAATTTGACTAAATCATTTTATAATTGTATATATTTCATACTTAAAATAATTCAACACATATCTCTCAGCTGAGTTGATACCTCGTCAGATTTCGCCAACTTCTGCTCGAAATGTAATCTCTGATTTTAATTGCAGTTGAGAAGCTTATGTAACATAGAATACAGGAGGTTTAACTTCAGTCGGTTTCCTGAACATGTTAAGAATCTCTACAGTTATGCCTTCAAGTGCCTGATTGTGCAGGTAAGCATCAAACAATCCAGATAGATAACCGATTATACTTCTTGTACTCCTTATTTGCACTATTTTTCCGGTTATATCATGTCGAGACTTATTTGCGGCAGATATAGTACTGCCTCACTGAATTATCATGTCGCAGGTCTTTGACATGACGACCCATAACAGATGTACAAGGGCAAAAGGGTAACCCTTCAGGAACAGGCCTAAGCTCATATGAGAAATTGGGAAGGGTGTGTGGTTCAAATATATCAAACAAGTATAAAAGGTCACGTCTCTAAACAACTAAAATTCATTTACATTGATTGCAGGAGGTTTTAAAATCCCACAAAGGTGTGTTTTGGATGGATGCCTCTATTCGCCTTCAGACCTCTGACCTGGACTCCGCCTTGCAGTATGTCTACAGAACGGGTGGCCTTCATGTCCACATCCATACCCCCCATGGAATATATCCGGTCACACATACTGCCATGTATGACTATATTCCCTCTGAGGTCCACAGACTGAAACACATCCAGATGTATGGGGCAACAAGCTTTATCCTGTATCGCACACATGAGGCCTGGGAGAAATTCTACAAGTGGGTGATACTCTGCTCACTGGTCAAGGAATGCATAGCACCTCAAGGCTCAAGAAGGGAATGCCACTTTCATAGAAACCGATATACAAAGCATGCTAATTGCCACAGATTTGACCAGTCGTTGATGAATATTTTACTGTTAAATTGGCATAACTATGCAGACATTTCATCACACAAAACTGACAATTATGTGTTGGTGAGACGTTACATAACTCATTTATACATGAGAAATTTATGTGCAGAAAATCTGTTCCATTTGTCTTGATGAAAGTCAAAATATTTTGAATAGCTTAAGTTACAACTTAAGCTATGTTTATAATAAAATTATCATGTTATCCTTGCTTCAACCTGAATCTTATACATGAAATCCTTCAACCATTGACCCTACTAATATCAAATGTATTAAACAATAAATTGCTAGTATCATTAGGCCATTCCAGAGATTCAGAGCTGTTACAGAAAAACCCCTATCCCCCAGGGGTTTTTTGCTCTGTTCAAGGAACAACACACTTTAGGTCCAGTCTATTTTTATGGGGCAGATTTTTATGGGAAAAATGTGTGGTGTCCAGGCAATATGCGTCTCTAGAAAGGTAGATTATGGTGAACATTTGCTTCTTTATTTATCCTTTTTAATACCGCATGAGATTGCCACAACTCATGTAATTAATTGGATGAAGCAAAACAATTATTTGATCATGAAAAAATAGTGCATGACCAGATGATTTCATGCTTTGGTCATATCTGATTCTATTGGATAACATCAATTATGGAACTTTCATCCATCGGAAATGGATGAAATAATGCAAAAGTGACTTGAAAGAAAAGATAATTTCTTACCAGTCTTTTGCCAGCTTTAACTTCTATTTCAGGTCAAGACAGCACCTGCTAAAAATAATAATAAGGTGTGTTAAGTGATTATGTTCAGTGCAAGGTATGAAATATTTGGTACCTATGCTGACAAGGTCATGTGGTTTATGATCTTAACCTCCAGGTCTTGGTAGTGTGAGGGGGCAAGGTTTACCAGCAGCTGGGCGCAGCTACCTTCCAGCAAGTGATGCTTAATGTTATATATTATTCCATGTGTCAGCAGTGTGAGGCGAGGTTTACCAGCAGCTGGTCTCAGTTATCTGTGGAGCCTCATCTAAGTGGAAAACAGGTCTGAGGTTGCATCAGATCACCCACCGAGAGGTCAATTCATTCATTTGTGACCTCTGCCCATTCTCTGGCAGAACTGCAGAACAATGGTCAGTGTGACAATTTCCATAGAAATCTTCCATGCAAATATTCTGAGGAAACTGGACTAGAATTTGTTTTCTTTGCCTCATCCTCAGTTTCATATCAAGTGTTCAGAGATAAAGAAAGGCTAACAAAATTAGATGGACTAATATATGATTAAAAAAATGGTTAGATCATAAATATGTGCTGGATTTTCAACTTGAGTTCTTCTCCAAACATTTCTTTTAAGTTAGATAATCCTCTTTTGATTTATGGTGCCCATATTGATGCAAAATATATATATATTGATTTTTTTGCAATAAAATATGGAGATTTTGCTGATTGTATTGTAGGGGAAGTGGTGGGTCACCAGAGTAGCCACACACAGAAAAGGCTGTTCAGCTAACAGGAGTGTGGAAACAGCTACTCCCGTCCTGAGTACCTGAAACAATACATACTCAAACATAAGGGTAACATGATGGTAAGGTGGGTCAGTCACAGACAAGTTGACTCAAAAATGCAAATGAATTTTTTCAAATATTTAAAAACTTTATAAAAAAATTGTGGACCTCGATCTGCTGGGTCAGGAGTTGTTTCAACACCAATATCATTTCTCATGGATTTAAATATTCAATCTGATCCCACGACAGACATCATGATAACAGCTTTGAAAGCTTAAATATAAAATGTATTTGGATTACATGAATTATGTTTTCTTTATTCCAGATGTGATTATTGCCCCAAGACTTTACACTGTGCTGCTTCCCTGAAACGCCACATGCAGCACTGTGGAAAAACCAAGACTGCCGATAATATGAAAAATAAGGTGTCAAGCATTGTTGATCTGTCAGACTTGGATCAGCTGGCAGTAGCCACTCTTGGGATCAAGTCTCAGGCTATAAGAAATGATGCTCCACATAATACTGAGATAGATGGTACTCAAAACCTAGTGGAACTACAAATGGGGAGTATGTGTCAGGATGAAACTAATTTGACCACACGTGTTTGTGGAGTCGGTTGATGCAGAAGGCAACATCTTCCTGAAGCAAAGTGTAGATCATTCAACACAAGATGGCACTGCTAATCATATTTTACAGAGCAATTTGGAGGATGGAAACAGTACACTTGTAACTTTGCAAACTGCAGAAATCCCACATGTAGAACCTGGCATAATAGTGAACCAGCACGGACGGTCAAATAAACTCCTTGACAATGTGCACTCTACTTCTTGCCAGATGGTGCCACAGACTATTCATATTATAATTGACGCAAATGGCATCCCAGTGCAAACAGAGTTGAGTTATGTGATACATACCGAGAGAATGAAACAAATATCAGTTCCATAAGTTCCAGAAAATGTCCATGCCATGCCAGAATCACATCCTATAGAGGTCAGCAATGTGCCACCTGGGGATGAGATGATTGCTGTGGAACAGTACAAGTTATCACAACCAGATGGAAGCACATGGCTAGTGATGAAGCAGAGTGGGCCCAGATGGCACATTGCAGAATCTCCACCCCTGTCTACAGAGTGGGCCCAACTGGCAGAGTAAGGAACACCTCCACCCCCGTCTGTAGAGTGGGCCCAGCTGGCAGAGTGAGGAACCTTCACCCCCGTCTGTAGATTGGGTCCAGCTGGCAGAGTGAGGAACCTTCAACCTAGTCTGCAAAGTGGGCCCAACTGGTAGAGTGAAGAACCTCCACCCCTGTCTGCAGAGTGGGCCCAGCTGGCAGAGATAGGAAACTCCACCCCTGTCTGCAGAGTGTGCCTAACTGGCAGAGTGAAGAACCTTCACCCCAGTCTGCAGAGTGGGCCTAGCTGGCAGAGATAGGAAACTCCACCCCTGTCTGCAGAGTGGGCCCAGCTGGCAGAGATAGGAAACTCCACCCCTGTCTGCAGAGTGTGCCTAACTTGGAGAGTGAAGACCCTTCACCCCAGTCTGCAGAGTGGGCCCAGCTGGCAGAGTAAGGAACACCTCCACCCCCGTCTGTAGAGTGAGGAACCTTCACCCTAGTCTGCACAGTGGGCCCAACTGGTAGAGTGAAGAACCTCCACCCCCGTCTGCAGAGTGGACCCAGCTGGCAGAGATAGGAAGCTCCACCCCTGTCTGCAGAGTGTGCCCAACTGGCAGAGTGAAGAACCTTCACCCCAGTCTGCAGAGTTGGCCCAACTGGCAGAGTGAGAAACCTCCAGACCATCTGGCGGAATCAGCTGTGGGAGAGCTCTGAACCAATCTGGGCAATAATCAAAACAAATCTGGATGGTATTCTGAATTCATATCATTGGCCTAAACCAATTCTGAACCAATCTGGGTGACTCTGTAAAATAAAACCACTTTTTTATATCTCACAAAAAGTGGTTCCAAACCTAAACACTAGGTGGCTGCATTTGGCTGTGAGAGTACAATTTCGAACTCAGCTTTCAATTTCAACAAAGAACTGCTTGCAATGTATTTTTATATGAGGTTAGCACCAGGTCACTCATTGATCACAGAAAACCAGAATACAGCTAACAGTACAAAGCATCAATAAAAAACATGGCTCTTGCAGCATTTTCATTTAAATGTGCTTTACCAATATTATGCCTGGCCACTTGAATATACATTTTGTGTGCCCTACAAAGGGTTATATGTGATTTATCAAATATATAACACACCTTTTATTAGATGTTTTAAAGTTGAAAGTTTAAAAATTTGAATATCGGACTCAATCACCTAACCTTGCAGTAATCATGATATATTTCACATGTAGAGCCTCTTCTGTTGAATATATACATTGAATAATCCAATTTATTATATTTATTTTACAAATCAAACATTCTCATATTTTACAAACAATAAATCAAAATGTTATGCTGAATTATATTGCTGTGATATATTTGATATGAAAACAAGATCAGACTAATTTAGATAGATATGCAGAGTTTATGTAATTCGTATATAATTAATTATGTTGTTGAGTTGCATTTTCCAGACATCCTTAACACGTATCAGTTCTATATTGTAATTACATATCAAAACTATGAAAGAAATTATTTATTTATAACATAAATATAATATCCTAAATGTTACATTGATGAATGACCTAGAGGTACCAGATATGTAGTACATTTATGTTGTTACTATGTTTCTAAATATAGTTACATATTTACAATGTAAACATAACATTTACATTATAAAATTTGCACATTACCAAACCACAGCGTAAACCACTACGTTGCTAATATGTAGTGTGTTTGCTGGGGTAGGCATTGTCTAATTTTTAATTAATTTGATTTTAAGTGTTTTCTTATGAAAATATATATCCTATTTACATGATAACAAATTAAAAGTCATATGGCTGTGATCAGCAGTATATGGGCATTTGGTTCACATATATTGAAGTGGGTTGGCCATTCAACTCTCAGATGAATATGTTTATAAATAAACACCAGCAACGTACTGAAGCTGATTCCCTTCCAAGACTCAGCAGATCTCATCACCATGGCAACAGATTAAAACACTAGGGATCATCCAGCAATCAATAAGTGATCGTTGATGGATTGGCACGGTGGTGGCGAGTGAGGAAAAACAATTGAGAAATGGTGTTGTTTTTTTACGTCCCTTTCAGCACCAATGGCTTTATCAGGTCGACTTTTGAATTTTGATCAGTGTGAAGGCAACACTGCCAGCACTGGGAGCCAAACTGACCACCTCCCGTCCACCATATTTTTATAACCACAGTTCCATTGCATCACCAACTGATATATTGGTGAATATGTCAGCTTGTTGAAAAGTTTCCATAACATCTCTATATCCCTTGATATCTTAATATGTGAGTGTCTTTTATGTTCTCTAGCTGTGCCATATCAAACAAATACTTATATAAATGGCATTTTGCTTACAAATATCTATTTTTATCTACTATTTACTTCGCACTTATGATAAAGCATTTACTTTGGGTGGGACTAGATACACACACAGTTCTCTGTAGCAATATAATTCTTATGTATCAGAGAAAATTAAAAAAACAACAAACAAAAAACAATAGGGACCTTTACCATAAAAGGCTTTTAGTGGGTGATGCAACAACAAAATTACTTTCAACATTAATTCAGTTATTTTATGATGAGACAGATTTGTAGCATATATTGTGCTACCTCATTGAGTTGTCATATTGTAATGTAGAATGAATCTATAGTATGATAAAATTTAATTTGGTAACTTGTCCATTTAATGTGATTCCTAGAATGATGGATGGATTCACACTCGATGTTCGTCTGCCCAAAGAAGGTTGAGTTACATCGCAGCATAATATTTATTTCTGTCTGATTTATCGTCAATAGCAACAGCGAACACGTGAACAGTCTGTGTTACTCACACCTTGTGAAATATAATCCAATTGTTTGATATGATATAAGTCATTCTTGTAGCCATAGAAACATCTGTCATCCGCATTTAGCAGTGTCTTAATCCTTTATAATTAAACTTAGTTTGGTGAAATCTTTCCCTATGCAAGCATTGCTGTCCTGTTTGTATCACCATTGTGTTTGAATGAGAACAATGTGAGGATGCTTAAACATATGTTAATCAGTTCGGATTAGTCTCTTTTCATCTGCATGGCATTGATCTATGCTACAGTGACCTGTTGCGTACTGCAATGATCCACATTATTGGGATCTAAACTGCAGTGATCTATATTACAGTGATCTGTACTGCACTGATCCAAATTCTAGGGATCAATGCTGCAGTGATCTATATTACAGTGATCTGTACTGCACTGATCCAAATTCTAGGGATCAAAACTGCAGTGATCTATATTACAGTGATCTGTACTGCACTGATCCGAATTCTAGGGATCTGAACTGCAGTGATCTATATTACAGTGATCTGTACTGCAATGATCCACATTATTGGGATCTGAACTGCAGTGATCTATATTACAGTGATCTGTACTGCACTGATCCAAATTCTAGGGATCAAAACTGCAGTGATCTATATTACAGTGATCTGTACTGCAATGATCCACATTATTGGGATCTGAACTGCAGTGATCTATATTACAGTGATCTGTACTGCACTGATCCAAATTCTAGGGATCTGAACTGCAGTGATCTATATTACAGTGATCTGTACTGCAATGATCCACATTATTGGGATCTGAACTGCAGTGATCTATATTACAGTGATCTGTACTGCACTGATCCGAATTCTAGGGATCTAAACTGCAGTGATCTATATTACAGTGATCTGTACTGCATTGATCCAAATTCTAGGGATCTGAACTGCAGTGATCTATATTACAGTGATCTGTACTGCACTGATCCGAATTCTAGGGATCTAAACTGCAGTGATCTATATTACAGTGATCTGTACTGCACTGATCCAAATTCTAGGGATCTAAACTGCAGTTAATAATATTACAGTGATCTGTACTGCACTAGATCTTTATATCAGTAATCTACATGTTTATAATCCATATTTTAATGATCTATATTACAGTGCAATGCTGTTGAATAGCAAATTAATCACATCAATAGAGATAATATTCAAGCCACGATAGCAATATCTATAATGATCATTAAATTATGTATATTTTCAATCTTTAATGTAAGATGAGATATTATAAACTTCATCTAGAAGTCATACCTCCTGTGAGTTTATTTTGTGTTGAAGTCAATGTTGGTTGCTAAGAGCAATGGAACCACCGAAGCTGGGCACACGATGTGTGACTTGGCCGCCATAGAATAGAAGGCACACTCCAAATATACACACTCCACAGATGGACATCTATTATTTATTACTTGACAAGATTAGTTGACTTTGTAACTAAGAAACAGGCTTCACAAAAGATGTTTGGCGCTTTACACCTGAATAGGTCAGTCGGTCTATATCTTCTCACATGTTCAGTGAGGAACATGATTTATCTACTTAAACATGTTTCCATTGCGATTATGGTTTTTCCCCGTTCTGTTTCCCCTAATGAATGGCTGTGAAGTAAAAGACGATATATTCACCGTCCAGAATATCCGAGTCATGACGTGTTTTCCCCTAACAGCTGACGACGCACAACTGCAGACGACAACAGAGCTGCGTTCCAGTTTATCAGTTTATCAATTATCGTGTTCAAGTTATCATACCATTTGCTATGTTGGGACATTAACGTATCTAGTAACAATCCGATTAGAATATTTTCGAAAGTGCAGATGCTCTTCAAAGGTTTTGGAAATGGAACCGTAGCTCTGTTTTCAAAAACAGCCCTATTGTCATTGGCTGTAATAGAAAAATCCCTGACTTAAAGAGGCCTAACTGGAGACGAAATCCGTCATAGGGGATTAACAGAAGTTTGATAGTGTCGGGAATGTAGCATGTATCGTGTTGGGTGAAAAATCAATTGCGGCGATTGTGGGAGGACAGCACTAAAACCAAAATGGCCGAAAGAAGGTTGAAGCTTGCCGTGAACATGTCTTTAGGGCCTAACGCATATTCTCGTCTTTCTAAGAATAAATAAATCCATGATTTTCAAGGGTTTCAATCCATGATTTTTAGGGGTTCAGATGGATGTAGCCTGGCGCCGTTCTATAAAGGTGTGAGCTGTTTTATCTAAAGTGGTCAAAATGACCCTATACTCTTATGAATAGTTTAACTGATTAGCTTCCATGACCTTTCAAGCTGCATTGAGGCTACAGTACATTTTTGTGTAAAATTTTAATTCAGAAACATAATTTAATCTAAGAATAATGACTAGGTAAGCATTGCAACAACAAACCAAGTGTTGTTGCTATGGATAGAACCCGAAGTTCTGGCAGAAAGTCAACATCCAGGGTGGTAACAATGTGTTTGGGTTTTATCTTGTTGGCCATGTTTCATGTGTTACTAAAAAACAAATATGAAGTTCAGATACATAAATTAACAGAGACAGATATGTTTTATTTGTAAGTAAAAACAAATAATAAGTTCAGATACATCAATCAACAGAGACAGATATGTTTCAATTGTTGTAAGTACAAAACAAAACAATAAGTTCCGGAACATCAATAAGGTCAGGAACATCATTTTATCCAAGAAGAAGGACAAGGAGAGCGTTGCTATGTCCAGAATCTCGAGCTCCTGGCAGAAAGTCAGAATTCAAGCCACACATTCAACAACCTCATTACCCGGTAGCATGGTGAGGCGAGGAGAAGATGTGTACAAACTGCTAGGCCATTCATAATTCATGCAACATATACTCAAATAGACAACGTCCTCGTGATGAGAAGCAATACTATTTTTCTCTAGAATTTGTGAGCTGCCTTTACGAGTAGACAACTAAATGATGCAATCGGTTTATCAATCGATGTTACCAATTTGGTAATGGATACCACTGAATTGCATCGTATTTTTAATCTCATAATTACATATTAGAATATATTAACAGATTGGGAATTAGACTTGCGGGACAAATAGTAAATCTCAGACTCTTTTAATTGTCCCAAAATGCGTCTGTATGAATTTTATAAATCTCCACTGAAAAATAGTCTAAAAGACATTCAATAACACTCAAGCTCCATATTTTATTCGTCGAAAAGACCATCAGCATTTTCTTGCACTGAGATAAAGAAGGTTGAGATGATAATTTCTCAGAGCCTGATGAGAACGCTAATAAATGTGTGTGTATGTGCGTGTGTATGTGCGTGTGTATGTGCGTGTGTATGTGCGTGTGTATGTGCGTGTGTATGTGCGTGTGTATGTGCGTGTGTATGTGTATGTGCGTGTGTATGTGCGTGTGTATGTACGTGTGCATGTGCGTGTGTATGTGCGTGTGCACGAGTAAAACAGTCACCTGGAAACCACACGTTGGGCTTCTGCCAGTATGCAGATTTCATTCATACAGATAGTTAATCGAAAAAAATATCTGTTGGCACATTTAGCAATGGCTCAGACATTACTCCACGCTCAGTTGATTTTAATATAGGACGGTGGGGGAGGGCATTACTACAGAAAAAACATTATGTTTGGTTTTCCTGTCTTGTAAATAATCACCGTGTCAGCTTTGTCCATCAAATAAGTTGTCATTAAAATCATTATTTTAACCGAAAAATACGAATCAGTCACTGGAACGCGCAGATCCCGGAACGGAGAGATTAATGTTTTGATTAGGAATTATAAAGATAAAGAGAGTAGATTTTCACCAGCAGAACTTACCAGAGGAAGCCCATAACTACAGCCATGAAAACTGTACAACCTCTCAACATGTAATGTTCACTTAAGTATGTAGGTAGGTGCTGGAAACAAACCTGAAATACACCTGAAACATGCCTGAAACACGCCTGAAACACACCTGAAACACACCTGAAACACACCTGAAACACACCTGAAACACACCTGAAACACACCTGAAACACACCTGAAACACACCTGAAACACCGATCTAAAATTCTTGAATATGTGAAGCATCTGAGCATCTCCAACTTTTCGCGAACTCTTGATGTATGTATCATATTGTAGCCTGTGTGTCATCTCCATGATACCCAATAGACCAAAAGAATAAAGAAAAGAAATCCAGACCGATATCTGAATCAAAGATAAAGTGATTCGAGATTGCACCATCTTCAGAAATCTCTTATGAGAATTGACTTAGTAACCATGCTGTGGGGCCTGACTTGGCCATATTCTTATTTGTTTGTCCTTAAGACAGTGCCCAATGGGGCAGGGAGGGTAGGAGGGCGGGAACCTACTTAATATCTCTCAGAGGTTAATGAGATGCTGACACACATTTCACCGTGGATTAAGATAAATTGATACCAGATTGAGGGACGGGAAGGGGGGATTTTGCTTTATTAGGAATTATATTTAATATCACTTTTCATCTTAATTTTCTATTATCGCTTTTAGGTTGGCACAAATTGTGTTCGTTTATTAGTTTTTCTCTACATATTTGTTGCTGTCCTTGACATACATCCAATGAACAATAACTCTCAAAACATTTCCACCTCTGTCAGTACCATCCCAAACGCTGCCCTTAACACCCTAACACCTTCTCCACCTCTGTCAGTACCATCCCAACGCTGCCCTTAACACCCTAACACCTTCTCCACCTCTGTCAGTACCATCCCAATGCTGCCCTTAACATCCTAACACCTTCTCCACCTCTGTCAGTACCATCCCAATGCTACCCTTAACATCTCCAAACCTTTGCATTCACCATATCCCCTCCCCCTTTGATACCCGACCCGGCTCACTTAACATGTAGGATTGGTTCTGTTTCTGTGACCACGTGGTAGGTCTCCACGGTTTCGGGCGGACCTCACACACAACAAACTTTCATGTTGCATGACAAATGTAAATTAATGCTAGCTCCTTCATTATCTTGACATTGTAAGAGAAAGTGTTGATCGGGAATAGTTTCACTCTAATTTTATATATTGTGGATGTACATATCTTACTGACCATGAGATCGGATATTCATAATTGACAACAGTTGACCTTTCTGTCAACATGGCTCCAGAAAACATATTTAAGGTAAATCACAATATATTTGTTTTTCTAAATCAAAATGTAAACTGTTTCAACGAAACGAGTTCAGTTCTAGTAAGAATATATTTATTAAATAAAATTGAAGATTAGGTTAAATAATAATGATTGATAGAAGATTATATTTTAGACAAATAAGCACACAAGATACTCATTGTTAAATTCACAAAATCATATTCAGATAGAAGTAAATATGGAAAAACATTGAAATCAACGTGAATCAATGATAAATGTAAATACATTTTGAAAAATAATCATCATCATGCATCGCGTTAAATATGCGTTACAAAAAAGTAAATGTTAAGACATAGGTTTATGTGTATGTACGCACGTATGCATTTGGTATTTTTATAATAAGCATGAGCTGTGGCATTACAATTACTTCAACAGGAATGGCATAAATTTAGGTATGAATGGGAATATTAATAATTTCCAGAAAACAGAAGATGATATAAAATTTCCTAAAAGAGAATCGGCACGTATTTTGATGTAATCCAGGTTTTCTAAAACTAAATTATTACTCGTGTAAAGGCCAATCAAACCTCACAAAATATGTCCGGCAGTAAAATGTCCGGCATAAAAATATCATTATTGATTATGAACCTACAAAATTGCAATATATATATATATATATATATATATATATTTATATATATATATATATATATATATATATATATATATATATATATATATATATATATATATATATATATATATATGTATGCATTTCCAAATCTATGAAATTATTTAGTCACTTGCGAAATTAATAGTATTAATGACAAATGATAACATACGATTCTTATATAACATCAATTCCATACTCCTCTGTTCATAAAACTCAAAAGAAGTGTGCCAGAAAATACTCCAAACACATGGACATAAAAGTCACAGTACAAATTGTATATTGAAATTATCTGATCAAGTTCATTAATCAGTCATTAGTGGATTGTAATAGAACAGCATTATTATTAATACGTTAAAATGGTGAATATAAAAGCCTATTTTCCATGCTCATGTGTAAATTCCCAGAAAGGAAAGATAAATTCGCCGTACTTTATAAAAGTTAATTCAAAACATATTAATACAATCATGTTTTGCAAAGCTCGTGTGTATATCATCAAATGAGATTTTGTGTCAAATATATGCTGCCATGAGTTGAGGTGAAATCCACTGATGTGATGAGGAGAAATCTCAGTATTAATTTCACAATTTCTGGATGTCTTTTCTCCAATGGTGGAACAATCTAAGTGAAATTAAGATATCAAAACAATTTGAGTGTTTTGAAGAATGTATCTTGTTTGGTTTCCAAGATCGAAGCAGCATTTTTATTGTTCTGAATTATGCAAATTTGATAGCAAAATACTACATATACATACAACGGTTATTTAATAATAATTCTATTGATCTGTATCAATATCTATGTATTCTCAAGAGTATCTCATATATCTCATATGTAAAAATAATAAGAATATGGGTGCTTTTGATAAGTTTTTATTCATTTATAATGAGCTATAAGAGCAGTATACCAATATTGTCTTCCTATAATTATAACAATATAATATATCGGACTAATGTTATGTACGCTTCCTGAATAAACTTGATTTGCAAAAAAAAAAAAAAAATCATAATGACACAGAACATAGGCACCTCCTAAAAAAGATATTAACATGTCAGCATGACCCACTATCAGCCTAGGTTTAACGGAGATACAAATAAAGAGTATACGCCAAACTATCATTCAATCACGGCGGTGCTGACCAATGAACAAAGCAAAATATTATGCAATCTCTAAGTTATCTAAAAATGAATCAAGAAGATCAATAGTTATTCGAATGATTGTTACTTTTCATGCTGGTAGACATTTGGTTGATGCCGCCATTACGTAGTCATTCTCTGTTTCCACTATTTATGAGTATTCGAGTCAAATTAATTCCTTAAGTTAGTGTTTATTATGATACCTTTACCTTTGTTGTAAAATGATAATCGATCCAAGGGTTTCCATATTTTATTTCTTTGTATTCACAACATTTTCAGCATTATTTAGACCACATCGGGTCAGACAGAAACCTAACACCGGGGCTCTATGCGCTATCCCTTTGGAAGAGTGATTGGGGATATTTCCTTTGCATTATCACACAGACATGATGTTACGAATCCTTCAAATACCCTACTTTGAGGCTCAAAGTAGGGTAGCACTGTTTGACGTTATTCTGGCACTATTCAAAGGTCAATACATTTTATGATGTCATAAGTATATTGCCATATTTTTATGACGTCATTTTACCTTCAGTGCCTCTATGATGACACTCCACATACAAATGATACCAAGAAAGTAGGCTATGCAATAGGGTCGTGTTAAAATAGATTTCACAGACACTAATGGGGATGCATACTTAATCCCTTTAAAAACGGCAATTTATATATTTGAACCAGGCAGTGATATGCCATGCTTGATTTCCTAGAGAGATCTTTTTTATGTCTAGTCTGGTATCAAATAATCAACAATATAGCTACCGCACTTAAACTCATTATCTAATAATCACGAAGCATTCAGCGAAAGTGTTTATTTATGGGAATTCAATTTTGACAAACATTATAGACATATATTTATAAATAAATAATAGGCATTGACATAGAATTAAACTAAAAAATTAGAATTAAAATTAGAATTAAGATTAGAATTAAAATTAAAATTAAAATTAAAATTAAAATTAAAATTAAAATTAAAATTAAAATCAAAATCAAAATCAAAATCAAAATCAAAATCAAAATCAAAATCAAAATCAAAATCAAAATCAAAATTAAAATTAAAATTAAAATTAAAATTAAAATTAAAATTAAAATTAAAATATTTAAACGATTCTGAAATTGATGGAACAAGACGAAGATTCACAGGAAACAATCAAAGAATTCTTGAAGTGATGTGCTTATAATCCGCGGGTTTTCATTTAAATGCAAAGCTGACGATTTATTGATTTCAGGATTCAATCATGGATTTAAACTATTCAGTGCCAAGTGTTTTTCACAAATACAATGATTCTAAGTAATACTCATTAAAGAAAACAAACTATCATATAGGAAGGCGCTGTTTATCAGCAGAAACATTAGTCATATAGCATGATTATGCCTAGGGCACTGTCTGTCAGTAGTATAGACATTAGTCATATAGCATCATAGTGTCTAGGGCACTGTCTGTCAGTAGTATAGACATTAGTCATATAGCATCATAGTGTCTAGGGCACTGTCTGTCAGTAGTATAGACAATAATCATATAACATGATAATGCCTAGGGCACTGTCTGTCAGTAGTATAGACAATAGTCATATACAATCCGACCATTCCATCGTGATGCTTTATGGCACTGTCCATGGATAGAAGAGATGTTTAGTATCTGACCAACCCAACCAGCACTTGTAAGGCACTTTATATCAATAAATCCAACAGTCATATAGTCTCCTCTAATCGCAGCAAAAGGCAACTTACTGATAAAGCTCTTCATTTCTCATAACTTTTGCAGCAGGTGTTCCTGCTTCTACTAGGGCTACCTAAGAGAATTGTTATGGATACATTCAAACCTAATTTTAATTAAGACCATCCTCTCGCACTGATGCCGAGAGTCTGGCTGGACATGCACTGACCAGATGGAGTTTAGCCAATTCATTCCAAGGAATATTATTGATTTAAACAGTGGATGAATACTCAAGAACGATTTAATCAATATGTGTGATAATCAAATCAGCACTTATTCGTAAATCTTTATTAATTAATCACTAATTAGGTGACCGATTGATTATTATATAAATGCCCAAAGGAATTTGGCTTCCAATTAAATACTGAGTTTCGTAACCACGGTCAAGGTGACCCACAGTTACCTCAGGGTTGTCGCTTTCACAATGGCTATATTACTTTGATCATAAAACAAAAATAGGCATAGGCATAGGCATAGACAGAGGCATAGGCATAGGCATAGGCATAGGCATAGGCATAGGCATAGGCATAGACAGAGGCATAGGCATAGGCATATACAGAGGCATAGGCATAGGCATAGGCATAGGCATAGGCATAGGCATAGGCATAGGCATAGGCATAGGCATAGGCATAGGCATAGGCATAGGCATAGGCATAGGCATAGGCATAGGCATAGGCATAGGCATAGGCATAGGCATAGGCATAGGCATAGGCATAGGCATAGGCATAGGCATAGGCATAGGCATAGGCATAGGCATAGGCATAGGCATAGGCATAGGCAGAGGCATAGACATAGGCATAGACATAGGCATAGGCATAGGCATAGTCATAGGCATAGGCATAGGCATAGGCATAGGCATAGGCATAGGCATAGGCATAGGCATAGGCATAGGCATAGGCATAGGCATAGGCATAGGCATAGGCATAGGCATAGGCATAGGCATAGGCATAGGCATAGGCATAGGCATAGGCATAGACAGAGGCATAGGCATAGGCATAGACAGAGGCATAGACAGAGGCATAGACATAGACATAGGCATAGACATAGACATAGGCATAGGCATAGGCATAGGCATAGGCATAGGCATAGGCATAGACAGAGGCATAGGCATAGACATAGGCATAGACATAGGCATAGGCATAGGCATAGGCATAGGCATAGGCATAGGCATAGGCATAGGCATAGGCATAGGCATAGACAGAGGCATAGGCATTGACATAGGCATAGGCATAGGCATAGGCATAGGCATAGGCATAGGCATAGGCATAGGCATAGGCATAGGCATAGGCATAGGCATAGGCATAGGCATAGGCATAGGCATAGGCATAGGCATTGACATAGACAGAGGCATAGGCATTGACATAGGCATAGGCATAGGTTTTTCAGTATAAGTTATGATAGTGGTTTTATTAATATGATGTGATGGAGTCGTATGCAGTCATGTATCTGTTGTTGTATAATCCTGATGTGTGCTGTTATGTAATGTTACATGTATAAGGTGTTTGTGTTGATGTTGTTACATATCTGATATAGTAATATATATGCCTTATGCGGATAAATACATATTGTGGTTGCCATCATGAGCTGTCTGCAAACCAAATGATAAAAATAGGTTTGATCTCAGCCATGTGTCTATATATAGCATTACTATATATATAAACTAAGGGCATGAAAGCTCTTGCACCACATTTATGTCAATCTGATGTTTGAAATCAGATTAAAAATACTTATGTACATCCTAAAATTTAAAGGATATTATCCATTCAATGATAAGATACCAAAGCATTTTTAAAAAGTGAAAACTTTACCTTATGGCTTTCAAAAATATTTGTTTGGTGGAGTTGAAAATTGTGTTCCAAGAGAAATAAGAAAAGACCGGTGGTTGGGTGGTGGAACACCCTGGAAATAATATCATTCCCTAAGAAACTTACAAATTTTGCGCCCCCTGTTGTTTAAATGCTCATACTATTTGCATAGAGCTACAAGGCATTGTCACACCCCACTGAGCACAGGATAAAAGTATCATGTGGGACACTTTTGATTTCCATCATTCCCTCCGTTGGATCACAGGCTTTTCTGATTTTTGTACAAGTGATCTCAGATTTGGGCAGAATTATTAATTCAGGTAAGGCTAGGTTAAGTTTTGAATCACTGAATTTAAGGATTGGATGGCATAGATCAAAAATATCCATACCTCAAGGTCATAAAAGTAAAATTGATAACCATATACATGAACTAAAAATGATCTCATCCAAGGTTGTGATTTAAGCTTTCATCCCTTTAGTTGTATATAAGTGAAGGGAGAATTGACATTGCATTGATCACACAATTTCGACACTATCTTAGCTTTTCAGATTCCCTATGGTTGCCATATACCTGATGTAGTTATATACCTGATGTAGTTATATACCTGATTTAGCTATATACCTGATTTAGTTATATATCTAATGCAGTTATATATTGGATTGAGTTATATACCCGATTGAGTTATATACCCGATTGAGTTATATACCCGATTGAGATATATACCCGATTGAGTTTTATACCCGATTGAGTTATATACCCGATTGAGTTATATACCCGATTGAGTTATATACCCGATTGAGTTATATACCCGATTGAGATATATACCCGATTGAGTTATATACCCGATTGAGTTATATACCCGATTGAGTTATATACCCAATTTAGTGATATACCTGATTGAGTTATTTTACCTAATTTAATAGTGTAGCTGATGTAGTTATAGTAGCCTTATGTGAGTAAATTTGTGATGTAAATCTGGTAAATAAACCTGATATTATATAACTTATGTGCTATATATACGTGATGTAGGTAAATACATCTGATGTGATACCTTACTTTAACATATAAATCTGGTTAAATTTTAGTTTAGGATAATCACTCATTTACATATTCATAAACAAAACGGGCCAGCATTTAGTGCAATTTAACAACACATTTGTTCAAAAATAAATGTTCAAAATTTCCTCACAAGATCTCAACTCTACTTGTCACGAAATGAATTTTTATGTTATCATAATTTTCAAAAATAGGTATCACATGGCGGTAGATATAATAATATAAAAGATAAACCTTTCCAAACATTCAAACAAATGGTTGCGACGACATCTTGTGTGCCATCCTTACTTCTTAGTCAAACTAAATATAAAATGTATGCACATCATTTATATTTTATTTGAATGAAGTGTCTAATGCATTCACAAATACGATTTCTAAAGATATAAACTATTCCCTCCTGGAATGGTAAAAGGGAATCTCTCTTGATTCAAACATTCCCGAGAGTGCTCAAAATATCGGCAAGCTCATTTCAAATGCAAAGGACTTTCGTGTCTGCATACTGGCTTTTGTTGCTCTCACTTGAAGAACGAAATGCATTACTATGATGGGATTTCGATGAAACATTTATCTTCAAAGAACCAAACCTATATTAAGAATAAATCCAAGTAAAATGCAAATTTCTTTACAAATTTAGACTATTGTGTAACGTCCATAAACATTAAAAACGTCCATAATCCAAATGTTTGATTTTACTAGGATACTAAGGCAAGAACATATGAGTACAATGTTCAGGCTGACCGATCCCTCAAGTTCCGAAGGACTCTTGAGATCCTTCCACCAGAACCAATAACAATGTGACCAGTGGCATTCCCATTGACTGTGTTGTACATATTGCAGTTCACCTCTAATATACTCTGTTGTGTTATATATTTCAGAAGGGTAGAGGTGGAAGTCAGATGTTTGGAAACTTCCTGTCAGTGCCGGTTTTACTGATATTACTCACCATGTTTCCTGCTCCTACAGATTCAAGTAAGTCACTTAAGGGGTGATTGTCCCTTACAGATTCAAGTAAGTCATAAAAGTGGTGATTGTCCCCTACAGATTCAAGTAAGTCATAAAAGTGGTGATTGTCCCCTACAGATTCAAGTAAGTCACAAAAGTGGTGCTTGTCCCCTACAGATTAAAGTAAGTCACAAAAGTGGTGCTTGTCCCCTACAGATTCAAGTAAGTCACAAAAGTGGTGCTTGTCCCCTACAGATTCAAGTAAGTCATAAAAGTGGTGCTTGTCCTCTACAGATTCAAGTAAGTCACAAAAGTGGTGCTTGTCCCCTACAGATTCAAGTAAGTCACAAAAGTGGTGCTTGTCCCCTACAGATTAAAGTAAGTCACAAAAGTGGTGCTTGTCCCCTACAGATTCAAGTAAGTCACAAAAGTGGTGATTGTCCCTTACAGATTCAAGTAAGTCACAAAAGTGGTGATTGTCCCCTACAGATTCAAGTAAGTCACAAAAGTGGTGATTGTCCCCTACAGATTCAAGTTAATTAGAAATTATATAAGGTACCAGATTGTTAATTGTCCCCAACAGCCAAGATATTGGTGATTATCTTCAGAATCAAGTCCAATATAAGGTTTATGGGTGTGTCCTGCATATTCAAATACAGTGTAAGTTACAAGATAGGTAATTTTCTTATACAAATTGAGGTAGTTGATGAGATTGAGGATTTTGTCTTACATTTTCAAGTAAGATATGAGGTTTGTGATTGTGTCCTATAAATTCAAGCAAGTCATAACATTGGTTGCGTCCTACTTGACTGCATTCATGTACGATGTTTTGTTGACTAAGTTTGGTGATTGTGTCATACATTTTTGAGTAGGTTAAAAGATTGATAATTGTGTCATACACGTTTTATCTAGTTGCGTAATGCGCTGACATTACTGAAGACTAAGACTAAGACTAAAGCCAAGACCTAGACTATTACTAAACCTGAGACCAAAACTAAGACTAAGACTAAGACTAAGACTAAGACTAAGACTAAGACTAAAACTAAGACTAAGACCTTGGAGTAATTATAATTACTTCAAGCTAAGACTGAAACCATCTTTTATTTTTAGGGAAATGTGGTTAATTACAACGTTTTAACCAAATGGTATCAATAACATACCTAGATGGGTCAAGACCAATAGAAAATAGTACATATCACCATTATTGTACAGGCTATGCCTTTTGTATATAATGGACGTTTTCTCTTTTCAAAATTCAGAGGATAATATTTTGCTGGCTTGATTGGTTCGTTCTGCATCAAATAAATAAACTTGTTTGCCCTTGGTTACCAAAATGGAAATTACTATAAGAAAATTACGGACTGAAACAAATAATCTCTAAGAGTATCATAAATTGTACAAAAGCATAAAATGTGCAATTCATTTTCGTATTCTAAAGGTTTTTATGTTCATACCTGCAAAGAAATATCTCCAGTCACTCTTTGAAAAGAATAGGGCACTGCCCCCAGGTAGCAGGCCTAAATTTGACGTGACATCTGAAAATGCCATGAACTCATACAATGAATTAAAATCATGTAATGCAATCACGACAGTCCCATTTACAGTGATACACTTATTTTAGAATATATCATAAAACACTCCCATTTTCATAATCAGATTCGCAAGCACAACACCATATATACGGCAGCCATTAGTATAATCTATACAATCTAATGAAATACAACTGACCACTTATTCATTAAGTATTTAATATAAATAATCATATTGTAATCCTATAATTTCGTGAATTCTGTCCAGGCTGTACAAAACGAAGCCAATCTTTATTCCACATACGATGGATATTATCTTCAATTATTGATGCTTTTCATAGTCTCTTTATATCAATATCTGGTGCCTAATAATCAGAGTTACAGTGGTTATATTTCTATTTGTAGCATGTATTGATACCATTGCTGTCAATATCTGGTGCCTGATAATCAGAGTTACAGAGTGTTTATATTTCTATTTGTAGCATGTATTGATGCCATTGCTGTCAATATCTGGTGCCTGATAATCAGAGTTACAGAGTGTTTATATTTCTATTTGTAGCATGTATTGATACCATTGCTGTCAATATCTGGTGCCTGATAATCAGAGTTACAGAGTGTTTATATTTCTATTTGCAGCATGTATTGATGCCATTGCTGTCAATATCTGGTGCCTGATAATCAGAGTTACAGTGTTTCTATTTCTATTTGCAGCATGTATTGATGCCATTGCTGTCAATATCTGGTGCCTGATATTCAGAGTTACAGTGTTTATATTTCTATTTGCAGCATGTACTGATGCACATTGTTCAAGTTGCCCAACTTCAGTGAACACCTGTGTCGCATGTGCCCACGGGTACTATTTAGATGGTGGGGTGTGTAAATGTGAGTATTATGCATAAATTAGTGTCTAAATAATTATCGGTATCTGTAAAAATGTACTAGGCAAATATTTAAAAAAATTGTGAGGACTCAAAGATATACACGAGTAACAATGAGAACTTCTTTGAGTCACTATGAATCTCTCCTGGAGTAGTGATGAAAACTGCCTGCAATCCTGGAATAGTAAAGAAACCCCCTGGAGTAATGATGAAACCATTTGGAGAAGTAGTGAAAACCATTTGGAGTAGTAGAGAACACCCCTGGAGTAGTGATGAAACATGGAGTAGAGCGGAAAATCTCTCAGACTAGTAAACATTGTCTCGTGGATTCACAATGAACATCTCCATGTGTTACAATGAATAATTCCTGGAGTAACAATAAATACTTGCGTAGTGATGTATTCCTTCTGGGGAATCAATCAATATCTCATGAAGGATCAATCAATAACTGCTGGAAGATCTATCAGTAGCTTCAACCAATCAATCAACCAATCAATCAACCAATCAATCAATCAATCAATCAATCAATCAATCAATCAATCAATCAATCAATCAATCAATCAATCAATCAATCAACCAATCAATCATCAATCAATCAATCAATCAATCAACCAATCAATCAATCAATCAATCAATCAATCAATCAATCAATCAATCAATCAATCAATATTGAATTTGATTTTCATAATGTTATTAATGGAAACCCAGCCACGGGCCGTGGCGCAGTTGGAAAAAACGCCAGCTTATTAGCACCAGTTACTCTGTGGTGATCCAAAGGTCGTGGGTTTCGATCCCTGGCCATGCCGAGATTGAATTCATGATAGAATTTCACATATGAGCTGAGGCCCGTGCCAAAGGGTTAACCCGTTGTCCTTGTAAATCTGTGACCTGGTGGGTTGTCATGTCAAGGACCTGCAACATGGCAATTCAGTGAGGCAGCACTATATCTGCTACAAGTAGGTCTCATCACGAAATGACTAAAATAATGTTGAAAGTGATGTAAAACCCCAAACAAAAACTTAAGGGAAACCCATTCTCCGCAACTTTCATATGACAAAGTATGACCCTTCAAATAGAAATTGTGGCTGTAAGATTAGACATGTAATCAGGCAGACCCAAAACAAAAAATTACTATTCATAATATTCATAACAAATAAACTTCAATACAACTCAAGGTAACTTTATTCTGATATTCATCAGTATAGGATGTTAGTATATTTCTCACATTTAAAAGTGAGCAAATGGCTTGTAAATGTATGACTGAGAGTATACTACTCTGGGCTGGCAAAAGGTAGTATTGAATGCCGAAAGTGGACAATCTAATCCATTTTCTAATTAACATATTCTTGATCCTGAGTACACGACACTGATCCATGTCCCTCATTTCATTAAGATTATCCACGCTTCTGATGGCAGTGCTCATGCTCATATTCTCAACATAATCCCTGTAAATCGACTCTCCATACCATGGTCCATTGCATAATGATAATAATAATAATAATGCAGTTTCCATCGGCTTAATTCACTAAACATTATACAAGAAAATACAGATTCCCGCCAAATATAACTATGATTCTATTTACATTAGTTATTAACATTTTATTTTAGCTTGTCCTGCTCATTGCTCCAAATGTGCAAACGCAAATACGTGTTATGAGTGCACACAGGGCTACTACCTGGATACAAGCAGTGTCTGCAAGTGTGAGTATTTGACTTGATTAACACATCCCTCAAAGCTGAATCTTAAACTTCCTCAAAACTGAATCTTAAACTTCCTTCAAATCATTACATTATTGCATCTATGTATAAAGCATATTATTCCAATTTTAATGTTCACAACGAATCTATGAATTAACTGCTCAGCACTTGGTGAGTGATTGTTATCTTTACCTATATTTGCATTGTGGTTCTCCTGTTCTCGTTGCAGCCTGTCCCCAGCACTGCTCCTTGTGTTACAATGACACAACATGTTATGAGTGCACGCACGGATACTTCATCAACCCCAACGATGACTGCCAATGTGAGTCAATTCAATTGTAAATCTCAGTTGTCACATATATTATCCAAGGTATCGCGTGAGTAAACAGTAAAACTTAGATATTCCATGAGGAAATGAAGATGTTCCAATGATGACAAAAATATATTTTGTATTATAAATCTTTCTGACGCACCTATATTGATGAACATTGATTTGATAATTTATCTGATGATTAAATGTGTTTATGGTAGGTATACATAACATGTGTCTTAATTGATTTGTTAATCTATTTCTTCAATGCCATTTCTATTTCAGCCTGCCCTCTGCATTGCTCATTGTGTTTCAATGAGACCACGTGTTATGAGTGCACACACGGGTACTTTATTAACCCTGATACGGATTGCCAATGTAAGTATTAAACAATATTTTCTCACTTTGCTCTCAATTATTATTTCATCTTTGATTTTTGTTATCAATTAAAATTTCATTGTTTAATTAAAATATATATATATCGAATAATTGTGATTATTGCTGAATCCCTAGCTGATCTATCTTAGCTGCGGTTCTATCTGTACTTTCGAAAATATTCTACTCAGGCTGTTCTACCAAACAGCTTACGTTTGTTATCAGACATCTTTATTTATATATAGCAGTGTTAAATATAGATATATATTGAGTTAAAGCATTAAAGCAATGATTTATACCAGGAAATCTATTTTATACTGTAAATGAACATCCTCTCATAGGTTCCCTATTTTGATAGTGTTTTACATATGCTTCATGATGACTCTCAACAAAAAGCACCAATAATTACCTTTTAAACCTATTTGTGAAATATCATAGTTTTGTAAAAAGAAAAGTGCATTCCAAATTCATACTATAATAGCATATTTACCAGTATATATATGACCGATGACATTTTGAATTTCAGCCTGCCCAATCCACTGCTCATTGTGTTACAATCAAACAACATGTTATGAGTGCACGCATGGGTATTATCTTAACCCTGATACGGATTGCCAATGTGAGTATAACAAATACTAATAACATGCACAGACTCATATTGCTGGTTAAGTTCATATTCCTCATTGAGAAGGCACCAACTTGTTTACTGAAGATGTTGGCAATTATGCTGCCCAGGGTTCTATGCTCCATACCTTTGTTGCTATCTGCCAGACTGGTTGCTGTTGTTTTTCTTTTTGTCAATACTACCAGCTGACTACCAAATGAACTTTTGTTGGAACAAAAAAACATATGTTTTGTGTGTGGTTATCCAAATTTCCACTGTATGCCTTACAGTTGATGTTATGCATATAATGTTTTTTGTTCTTTATAGTTATAACTAGGACTAATGCAAACACATAAGCGTTCCAGATATCCGTAAAAACATCTCTATCTTGTTACTTTGCATGAAATGACCTGGGTTTGATGTCCACTATGATAATTTAAAAAATAAAATGAATTAAAGTTTAATGAAAACTTATGTTTCATATACACTCTGTCAAGAGTGAAATTGTGTTAAAATACCACTATGGAAATCTTATGAATATTGTTTTCCTCGCACCACCTTCAGGGTTGTGGTATTCATGAACAGAGTATTTCTGTACTGGGTATTCCAATCTGTGTCAACAAACACCCACAAAGCAACATTAATAAGACCTCAGATTCTACTAATATTATCCTTTAACATCACAACTCAGAATCAACCGTGAAGTGTGAAAAATATTCTAAATATGCAATCAACTTGCCTGGAACTTTCAGGAGAATTGAAATCGTAGACAGAGCAGCAGACCACCCCCTTTTGTGCAAAGTTCTCTTTGCGTGAGTTTGTTTTTTTAATTTTACTGTCTGCAGGTAACTTGGTACATATCAGCAGTGCGATTAGGTCAGCACAACACATCGTTGCTAAATAGGTGCCACAATATAGATTACACAAGTCATATTGTGTAAAACCAGACTGACATATTTGCATATTCTTAGGAATCTTTTGAGGCATTTCTTTGGGTCTCATCGACGTTTAAACGATTTCTCTGACAGCGTGGTGCTGTGGCCCTTGACATCATGTGCTAAAGGTCTAAGGTTCTTAGGTCATGTTGCATGAAAGAGAAAGGCGGATATCTGCTACTTAGTTATCTCGCCCCAGCCAATGCTCCATGACTGGTTATCAAAGGCTGTGTTATCATGTATATGTCATTATGCAATAATTCAAAAGGAGAAGGACATTGTGTCTCGGTGACAGGCTTAAATAATATAGCCTAAACAGTGTTGAAAAGATTGTTAATACAAATAAATCAAATCAGATTAATATATTTCAGCGTGTCCAATACACTGCTCTTTGTGTTACAATCAGACGACCTGTTACGAATGTACACAGGGATATTTCATTGACCCTGGTGATGACTGTCAAGGTTAGTTTTATAAATATATTTTCATTATTTGTATGATATGAATTAATTAGATATATATTCAATACATTATTCATATAATCAATTATCTAGCGACTTCCGAGACTTAATATATAAAACTTTTAATCTTCAGCCTGTCCTGCACATTGTTCTCAGTGTTACAACCAGTCCATGTGTTATGAGTGCACCCAGGGATACTACCTGGATGTTACCAGCTCTGACCATTGTTGCCAGCGTGAGTGTCTGAAACAACTTAAACAATAAATCTCTCATGTTGGAGAATGTTAATGTTGTATTTAACATCACAATTTTTAAAACAATAAATATCCCATGTTGGAGAATGTTAATGTTGTATTTAACATCACAATTTTTAAAACAATAAATATCTCATGTTGGAGAGTGTTAATGTTGTATTCAATATCATAGTTTGTTTTCTGAAGGTGAAGACTACAAGTATCAACATCATCATAAATTGGATTGATGGCAGATGTTGATTTAAGATCTGTTTTGTTGATTTATAATATCGATTATTTTCAGCATGCCCAACACATTGCTCTTTGTGCTTCAATCAGTCTATGTGCTACGAATGTACACAGGGATATTTCATCAATTCCGACTATGACTGTCAATGTAAGTATTTTATATTAATTCTGCATTAATTCCCCAATAGCAACCTTTGAATATCAAATCTGATTACCGGCCCCACTAGCACAGTTAGTAGAGCTATGGAACTGTGCTTGAATTGGCTATTTGAAATATTTTGGCTATATCAAACAACCTTTTGGCTATATAAAACCTTTTGGCTGTATAAAGACTTTTGGCTATATCAAACAACCTTTTGGCTATATCAAACAACATTTTGGCTATATCAAACAACATTTTGGTTATTTAAAACCTTTTGGCTACATAAAACATTTTGGCTGTATAAAACCCTTTGGCTGTATAAAGGCTTTTGCCTATATCAAACAACCTTTTGGTTATATAAAACCGTTTGGCTATATAAAACTTTTTGGCTGTATAAAACCTTTTGGCTTTATAAAACCTTTTACCTATATCAAACAACCTTTTGGTTATATCAAACCTTTTACCTAATACATATGTGCCTGTTGTTGGTTGCATTTGTGGATGACAGGAGGTAGTGGGTACATTTTGCTGAAAGCGTTGTAAAAATGCCACTTTTTCAACTCTGTTATCAATATATCTCTATTTTAAAATTGTGCATATGACAATTCAAAAGACTTATGAAAACACAATCACAATCATACAGGGGAATAGGTTTAACCTGATGAATGAGACATTAACATTACTGAATGAGACATTAACATTATTGTTATATTTCAGCCTGCCCCAGACATTGCTCTATATGCTTTAATGATACAACATGCTATGAGTGCACACAAGGGTACTTTCTGAATTCCAACTATATATGTGAAGGTAAGTATATCACGTTTACCCAAATCATATATTCAAATAACTAATAAGGAATCTGAGTTGAAACCAATGAGATCTGAATAGCATGATAGATAATGTACGTTATAATCCAACTTGCATTGGTTTTTATTTTACATCTAAGCTTGTCCGAGTCATTGCTCCTTATGCTTTAACCAGTCCATGTGTTATGAGTGTACCCAAGGATACTACCTGGATGTCACGAGTACTGACCATTACTGTAAATGTGAGTACAATTAGCTCATTTTAAAAATGTCCTATTATGAAAGTTAAATGTTTGTTTCAATATATGCAAAGTTTAAATAATAAATTCACATATGTATCATTACGCCCGAATAATGTAATCTGCACAAATGATACATCTTAAAGGAAACAGATTAAATTCTTGTTCAAGCTTAATCTGTTTTCAATCTGTGCAATTTAAAGTTAATATATACATATATGTTCAGAGTGTTTACAAAATTGTGGTTATGCATTTAAGCTTGTCCAAGTCACTGTTCCATGTGCTATAATCAAACAACATGTTATGAGTGCGCGCAAGGATATTTCCTCGACCCAAACAATGACTGCAAACGTAAGTCTTCGTTCATGAAATGTTTTACAAATATAACTATCATGTTTTTCAAAAATAACTGTCATGCAAAATCTATGACTGACTTTGAGATTGTGTTAACATAAATATAACAGATGTCAAAATTCAGATGTCTGTCCTTTCCTGTGAAGTGGGGTTGTATTTTATAGTTTCCCATTTAACCCTTTTCAGGCTGTTTATCGCATTGTTCTACCTGCTTTAATCAGACAACATGCTATGAGTGTACACAGGGATACTTCCTTAATCCGAGCTCTGATTGTGAAGGTATGTTTTAGAAATCTGCTTGAATTTTACATATTCTTTAGAATGAAAGGTTAAAAAAGTCATAGTTCCGTTTCAACATATTTTGGATATACCTATTTCAGCCTGCCCAACACATTGTTCCATGTGTTATAACCAGTCCATGTGCTATGAGTGTACACAGGGGTATTATCTGGATGTTACCAGTACTGATCACTGCTGCATAGGTGAGATGTCAATTAACATTACACAGGTTTAAAGAAAAATATGATGATAAGCACAAAAAAGGTTTTTTATCACATAATTAATCTATATAGTACAGCGCATATAATTCGTATTCATAAAAGGTGTTTTATTATTTTAGCCTGTCCAAGACACTGTTCCATGTGCTATAATGAAACAACATGCTATGAATGTACTCAAGGATATTTCATCAACTCCAACTATGATTGTGAACGTAGGTCTTCTGTTCTTTTTTTGATGGCATTTAAATTAAATATAAAATAATGAGAATGTTTGAAAATAAAACACACTTTCAATATTTCAGCCTGCCCCAGACATTGTTCTTTGTGCTTTAATCAGACGATGTGTCAAGAGTGTACACAAGGATATTTTATCAATTCCAACCATGACTGTGAGGGTGAGTAGTCCAAGGCATTACTCAACATGCAATAGAACAATGAGTATTTGTATATTCAAGTGATCGAATACTGGGCACCACTACCACAAAATAATCTCTGTTTGTGTTTCAGCCTGTCCCACCCATTGCTCTCAGTGTTACAACCAGTCCATGTGTTATGAGTGCACTCAAGGCTATTATCTGGATGTGACCAGCACTGATCATTGCTGCCTACGTAAGTTATATGCATATATCTTAATTGTTAGGTTTGAAAAATTATTACCTGTATAGCACTGATAATTCTTGCTATCTTATTATTTCGATTTGATTAGTTTATGAATAAGATAAGATATCATCTGTCAGTGGATATGTGTGTGTGTATATATATATATACTGGTGGATTATTATAACATGTACTGTCTAATGATATTATCGTGATCAAGAAGGATTGAGTTATATTTGATTTCAGGGTGTCCTACCCATTGCTCATTGTGCTACAACCAAACAACATGTCATGAATGTACACAAGGGTATTACATTGGTTCGAACAACATATGTGAACGTGAGTCAAACCTATGCGTTATTGCGTGTAAATCACCAATATTGTGAACAGTATATTTGATTATATATCATAAATTACAGAGAAATATGTTAAAAGCCGGGTGAAGATTATTGAAAATACTTTGATTGCTATGAGCTTGTATCTTCATGTAATTTGTCAAAATGTTTCAGGCTGTCCAACACATTGCTCCATGTGTTTCAATCAAACAACGTGTTATGAGTGTACAGCGGGGTACTTCCTCAATCCAAATGATGATTGTGAAGGTAATAAAGATATGTTATAGATTGTCACCTATTTACAAATATGAGATTATGAAAATAAGTAAATCCTCAAATAAATGGCTGTTATCGATATACTCAAAGTGGGACCACACCAAGAGTTTATGATAATTTAATTATGGATGTTGATTGGTTGGATTCATTTTTTTTTCAAAATATATTTCTGTAATTATCTACATAAATTACAAGAGATGCGCACACTATGTGGATAATAAAAGTATGATAATGTTATTTTATGTATTTCAGCATGTCCTACCCATTGTTCAATGTGCTACAATCAATCCATGTGTTATGAGTGTACTCAAGGCTATTATATTGATATATCTAGTACTGACCATAGCTGTAAAGGTAATATTTTAAACATTATTATATAAATCACTCATTTTACGATCAACCGAATGTCATGTGAACTGTAAGAAGATGTATGTTTCTTGTGCACCATGTAATGTCTAACAGTATGATTCCTATTTTATGACACAGTTATTATAATTATTGTCTTTGTCTAGTATGCAGTAAATTTCAGAATATGAAATAAGACATATAAGATTATATATATTGTACTGAGCAATGAGGCACATAAAAAACAATTAAAATGTTACATTAAATTTGTTGAATTCAATTTCAGCTTGTCCAACCCATTGTTCCATGTGTTATAATCAAACGAGTTGTCATGAGTGCACAAAGGGATACTTTTTAAATCAAAACTATGATTGTGAAGGTAAGCATGATATGGAGTTAAAGGTTTGTGCATATTTCTAATACTAAGATAAGAAAATACAAGTGAAACAAATAAATTTTTTCAATCATTTTTACAAAATTTGAATTGCTATCGAAAGATACAAATGTAATGATTCACTGATATTTTAGCTTGTCCAAGTCACTGCTCAACGTGCTTCAATCAATCCATGTGTTACGAGTGTACTCAAGGATATTTCATTGATGTAACAAGTGCAGGTTATGTTTGTGAATGTAAGTATGAGTATAGATATAAATATATTTACAGAATACGAGATTAAGATTATATTGTGTGACTCTATATTAAAAACAAACAAACAAACAACCAAAAATAAATGCAAGAAAAAAAGAAGAAAAAATACAAAAATCAAAACAAACCAAAAGAGAAAGGTAAAGTTTCAAATACTTTGTTTCAGCCTGTACTGCACATTGTTCTCAGTGTTACAACCAGTCCATGTGTTATGAGTGTACTCAGGGATATTACCTGGATGTGACCAGTACTGATCATTGTTGTCTGCGTAAGTTCTATGGCATATGACTTTGGCTAAAAGGACAAAGAGCTCCACATATTGTTGACGTAAAATATCACGTTTTCACAAATTAATACTAACCTGATATATTATCGCCACAGGAATGTAGGGGGTGTTTGCCAGATGGCAATTCGATATTGAAATGTAAAAAAAACATAGGTCTGTGATTATTTAATGTGCATTTATGTATTACTGCATTATGATAATTTGTTTTCTCCCACTTAAGGATGCCCAACACATTGTTCCTCCTGCTTCAATCAAACAACTTGCTATGAATGTACACAAGGATACTTTCTTAATCAAAATTCTGATTGCCAAGGTAAGCTGCGTATAGGAGTCATTTAAATAATTCTAGTGACGTCATTGTAATATAATTGCCAAGATGTATTTATTTTTATAAAGTTGCATATAAAAGTATTTAAATAATCCTAGGAAAGTCATTGCCAGTAATAAAATTGCTGTATATATATTTATAATTCAACATTTTTATTAAATATTTCAGCCTGTCCAACCCATTGCTCTATGTGTTACAACCAGTCAATGTGCTATGAGTGCACTCAAGGATATTTTATTGATGTAACCAGCACAGATCATTCTTGCAAGGGTGAGCATTTTATTATAGGCTATAGAGTCAAGGTAAAATGTCTGCAGAAATTTAATATTCTGGAATAAAACAATTTCACTACCAATTATTCTTCGTCCATTAACCAAATAGGCAGAATATGTGAATATTTAAGACTGGTTTGGATATTTGTAATCAAGAAAGGCATATGCTAATTTGGTGGTTAATTTATATTCCAGCCTGCCCAACCCATTGTTCCACGTGTTACAACCAGTCGATGTGTTATGAGTGTACACAAGGATATTATCTGGATGTTACTGGCAGTGATCATTGTTGTTTGTGTAAGTTATTTTCATCCCATTGTTTGCTATCAGAATCTAATATAGTCCTAAGTTTGTCAATATTAAAAAAATAGAAAAAGGCAAATTAAATGTTCACAACCATTTAGTTTTATGATTTTATGACTTTTTAGGTCTGTGTAATATTTTTCTTAAATAAATTTACATATGTCAAGGAGGCAATTGGTCATGCTGAAAGTGTCCTAAAATATCCGCACGAGGTGACACATGAGGTCAAGGCCATGCACATATGTCATGCAGGAGGTCATGGGCATCATATTATGTCCTACATGAGACAGGCATGGCCATGCCATTGTGAATACCTTTGACGTAGTTTAGACAGTGTCCACATAAATCACCCTACATCTTTTGCAGATAATCATTTTATGAATCACCTTAACATGTATAAGGGAAATTAGTTACATACAAATGTCTCAGCATGCATTAGCCTGACCTTGACACACCTCCTTCGTCAATCATGAAACCTGTTGTGAGCAATTGTAAATTTACAGATAGTGATGCTGAGCTATTAGGCACCTTGTTTTATGCAGTCATTTGATTGTAATATATTGGTATGTAACTTCAATGATTGGTGTTCTGAATGGCGTAGTTCATGTATTGTCTGACAATCTAAGCTTACATGACCCTCTGACAGGTCACAGACCGTGACGCAGTTGGTAAGAGCACCAGCTTATTAGCACCAGTTCCTCTGTGGTGATCCCTGCCGTGCTGAGATTGAAATCATGGTACAATTTTATATATGAGCTGAGGCATGTGCCAAAATGGTAAACCTATTGTCCTTGTAAATTTGTGACCGGGTGGGTTGTGTCATGTCAAGGACCTGCGACATGACAATTCAGTGAAACTGTCTAGATGAGAAGACTGCAATAACTCTGACGCATTTGTAACTTCTACTCTGGACTATGGAAATGGCTTACTTGCTGGACTCCCAAAATCGGAAATTAAAAAATTGCAATATATACAAAACTCTGCAGCTAGAGTGGTGGGCAGAATCAGGAAGTTTGATCATATTTCATAAAAGCTGAAGGAGCTACACTGGCTACCTGTTCACGCTAGAATCGAATTTAAAATACTTCTGATTACCTGGAAGGCGCTAAATGGTAAGGCGCCCCCTTACCTTACTGTCCTCCTGGAGGTGAAGACTGGGGAACGATCCTTGAGATCCAACGATGGGACCTACCTTTGTGTGCCCAGGATGCGCCTTAAAACGATAGAAGACAGGATCTTTTCCTACATTGACCCCAGGTTATGGAATGACCTTCCCACTGACCTTAGAACATGTTTATCAATTGACCTCTTCAAGAGGAAGCTGAAAACTCACCTTTTCAGAACACATGTTCTGGAAAAAGTGCTATGAACAGACTTGTCTGGTATCAGCGCTCTATAAGTTATTTATTATTATTATTATTATATCTGCTACAAGTAGGTCTCAACACGAAATGACTGAAATAATGTTGAAAGTGATGTAAAATCCCAAATAAACAAACAAAACAAAATGGCCCTCTGGCTTTGAATTGAACCTTCCAAAACCCAATACCCTACCAACTTCCGAGATCTATGAACATATTTAAATACAAATATGTGCCCTTTTATATATATCATATTTCTTATGAATTTAATAAGTTGTAAAATTGCACATTTTGGCTTGCTTCTTTAAGGGGTTGCCTGAATGAAAGAGCTATCTTGGCAGCTTTTAAGGGATTCAATATGTTGTCAAGTCCCAATTAAGGCATTCACATTAAAATCCCCAAGGGGGATAAATGTTGGATGTGGAAATCAAATTCTTGTGTTTATTATTTTTCAGCATGTCCAACACATTGTTCCCTGTGCTTCAACCAGACTGTTTGTCAAGAATGCACACATGGGTACTTTCTCAATTCACAATTTGCTTGTGAATGTAAGTATAATCAAATATAATATTATGATAAACATTTGTATGGAAAAAGAGTAAGAAAATCAAAAAAGAAAAAATACTAACATCAAACTTGATCAAATAGTCTGAAAAAAACAAATAATTCTAATTGATATTATTTCATGTGTAGTTTTTGTAATTCATACCTATATTTTAGCCTGTCCAACACACTGTTCCCAGTGCTACAATCAGTCAATGTGTCATGAGTGTACTAAAGGCTACTACCTAGATGTCACAAACTCTGGTCAATCTTGTATGCGTAAGTATAGACGTATTGTGACTGTGTTGTGACCCCTTTTTTCAGTTAAAACTATTATTAAAAGTATTTTCCCCTCAGTTATTATTAATGCCAAAGATTAAACAGATCCTCTGTCTATAATGTACATTTTTTCAACATTTTCCTCCACTGATATGATTTCTTAGGCATTGTCTGCCAATCCTTACCTATCTTAGTGAACATTTTAGTGATAGACGAGCTCAGCTTGTCTAGTGTCTATATATAAACCACTATTCAACATTACTTTGGGCTACTGATGAAAACCCTAACAGGAAAACCTGTTTAAACAAGTATACACTTATATAGAGGTAGATAGAGGTGTCATATCAGTTCTCTCCATACGGACCTCCTTGCTTATGTCCTATGTGGACATAAGACTCTCAACTGACTGTACGTTTTCATGCCTTTTTCAACATTACTATTTTATGGATAGCTTAGAGTTTACCTAGAGTGCCCAAAGTGCTCAGCGCATCGCGGCAATTCCCAGCAATAGCTTTAACAAAGTACCCTCATCATACGTTTGAAATTCCATAGTAGCTTTAACAAAGTGCCCTCATCATACGTTTGCAATTCCATAGTAGCTTTAACAAAGTGCCCTCATCATACGTTTGCAATTACATAGTAGGTTTAACAAAGTGCCCTCATCATACGTTTGCAATTCCATAGTAGCTTTAACAAAGTGCCCTCATCATACGTTTGCAATTCCATAGTAGCTTTAACAAAGTGCCCTCATCATACGTTTGCAATTTGTTGAATTTGTATATTCATTTCAGCTTGCCCGACTCATTGCTCGACGTGTTACAATCAGTCCATGTGTTATGAGTGTACTCAAGGATATTTCCTGGATGTGACCAGTACAGATCACTCTTGCACACGTAGGTCATATCTTATATCTTCAGCCCATTGGAGGATATATTTGATTCAAGAAAGATTTGCTTGCAAAGATAATGTATTAAAGATTAGGGAATAACATTTTGTATTTAATTCCAATAAACCTGTTTTTGAATAGATTAAGATGTTGTAAATATTTATTGTTCCAGGATGTCCAGCACATTGTTCTACCTGCTTTAATCAAACAATGTGCCATGAGTGTACACAGGGGTATTTTATAAACCCTGCATACGATTGCCAAGGTAAGATATGATAAAAGTATTAAGGAATTTGTTCATATTCCATGAGCCATTATAAGGAAACTATACACGAATAGAGTATAAACTAAACAGATATAATTCATATGAAAACAATTAGAACATTTACTGGTAGAATGTCTGATGATATATGAAGATATATGAAGTTCCACACATTTTACTAATTTATGACACAAAGGTACAAAAAGATGACCTGAAAATGGTCTCTAAATTAGAAGGTATCAAATAACTACATTTTATCCCTCACTCCATAAAGTACTAATAATATCTGTAGTATCTGTAGTGCCATTTATATTATATTTTCAGCCTGTCCAACTCATTGTTCAACATGCTACAATCAGTCCATGTGTTATGAGTGTACACAAGGATATTACCTGGATTTTACTAGTACTGATCATTGCTGTGTGGGTAAGTATAAATTAGATCTACAAACGACATTGAATTAAAAGACACGGAGTTGAGCTTGGTAAATTATGATATTCAAATCCAAGTTAAATGCCATGTATTAATTCATAATGCAGTATTAAATATACACTCTTTTTGTTAGTACTACATGTATTATGCTGAGAACCCACAGCCAATCTCAGATTGTTATTAGACACTTTGCCCCACTCTCCAGCGGTTTCATCCACATGTGTGTTCTTTAACTTGATGGTTTAAAAAAAAAAAGATAAACAGAAAGCTTTAAATGTTGTATTTGCATTTCAGCCTGCCCAACACATTGTTCCACGTGTTACAATCAAACAACATGCTATGAGTGTACACAAGGGTATTTCCTTAATACGAACCTTGACTGTGAACGTAAGTCTAAGTTAATTTCCATATGATTAAAAAGGATCTAAGGTTGTGATACTTTGGCTAAATCCACAGAAAATTACGTTTCTATCTTACCAATAACTGTGTAATCTATCACAAACCATTCTTTTTCATTAACCCCACTAACATTGACTAACATAGCATATTCTTGCCTACGTTTTGCTGATTTCTTTATCCATCTGAAATTTGTTCATAATAATCTGAACTGGTTTATAAAGATATTTGGAAGTAAAAACAGATGATGATTGAAATATATCAAGAGTATGAGTCTCTGTGTTCACTGTAATATATACATTGTAACTCTCCTTTGAATGACGAATTTGATTAAATGAGTACATAAAACATATTTCTGAGAGTGTGGAAAATTGTTGAAATAAATTGGATCTAATCACGCAGAGATGTCAGGTTAGATGACTACTGAGATATTTTGTGTACTCAATTAACTCTACATTTGCAAAATATATTTTTCCACTATCTATATCCAATGTGTAGAATGATTCAACACTTGCAGAATTTGTATAAACATATATTTGCAGGCTGTCCTACCCATTGCTCGCAGTGCTACAACCAGTCAATGTGTTATGAGTGTACTCAAGGATATTATCTGGATGTTACTGGCAGTGATCATTGCTGTCTGCGTAAGTCATATACATTCAAATATCTAGAAAACAATATCTTGCAGAGAAAATGGCGTGTCTAAAATATTGAGTGCACCTAGGGTTATTTTCTGGATGCAACTAACACTAACTGTTACTGCAAAGTGTTATTATCATAAGACTTCAATGATTAGTCCAATGACCTTGACCTTCATGATTATTAGTCCAATGACCTTGACCTTCATGATTATTAGCCAAGTGTATGGTTTTTAATATCATTTTGGAAGATATACATTTCCACTTATCCCATTGAATAAAAGTCTTTTCCTCTTTCATGGCAAAAGATTTGATTCGTGCAAACTAAAACATTATTCCTTTTTGTATTTCAGCCTGTCCAACTCATTGTTCTATGTGCTACAACCAGTCAATGTGCTATGAGTGCACCCAAGGATATTATATTGATATAACAAGCACTGATTATTTCTGCAAGGGTATGTGTTAGGGAAACCATATATGATTTTATTTAGATATTTAGATATGTATCAAATAATAAAATAAATAGTTAACAGAAAGTAATAGCCCCAGAGTTAGCCTAAATATATCAATTAACCTGGTTACAGATTGCTGTTATTAGTATTATCTAATAAAAGTGATATGTTTTTATTCTAGCATGCCCTTCTCATTGTTCATTGTGCTTCAACCAAACGACTTGCCATGAGTGTACTCAAGGGTATTATATAAACCCTACTCAAGATTGTGAACGTTAGTACAGGACTTTTATCTTTCATTGATCAACACTTCATGTCGAAATTTTCATTTTCTAAAAGTGTAATTTATAAATAGATTTGAGGAGACTAAAATATTGGATATATGTGTGTATTACAGCTCTTGTTCTCGTGTTTATAATGATAATTTGCTACATTTTAGGTTGCCCAACCCATTGTTCTTTGTGCTTCAATCAGACCACCTGTCAGGAATGTACACATGGTTACTTTATTAACACAAATTATGATTGCCAAGGTGGGTAAAGAATTTTACATTGAAACATAGTACTTACAATATACATATTAATTTGAAGAACATTTATAATAGAACATTCTATAAAAGAACATGCATAAAACATGTTTATAATGGTATTTAAAATATACAAATATATTTGAAGAACATTTACAACATTCTATAATAGAACATTATGATATGACATTTGTTTTATTCATAGTGCCATTTATATGATATTTCAGCTTGTCCAACCCATTGTTCTCAGTGCTACAACCAGTCAATGTGTTATGAGTGTACTCAAGGATATTATCTGGATGTTACTGGCAGTGATCATTGCTGTCTGCGTAAGTTATATACATTCAAATATCTAGAAAACAATATCTTGCAGAGAGAATGATTTGTCTGAAATATTGAATAAAAAAGCAATTTTTGATTACAAACTTATGTTTGAATGAGAATGTTACATTGTAATGTTTTGATATTCCAGGCTGCCCCAGCCATTGCTCATTATGCTACAATGCCACAATATGTCACGAGTGTACACAAGGATATTTCATCAACAGTAATTCTGACTGTGAATGTATGTACATTAAACATCTGAAAAATGTTTAAACTAAATTGACCAAAATTTGAAATATGCATTTGATCTGACTTAAGGTTTTCTTAGACTCTTACAAACGGTAGATACAGAATGGTATGATGTAATCTAATTATCAATAAATGTATCTCAATAACATGGATGGTACCTTTGTATTCTAGTGTGTCCAGTTCATTGTTCTTTGTGTTTCAATGACACACTGTGTTATGAGTGTACAAATGGCTACTTCTTGAATCCTGGATTTGGCTGCACTGGTGAGAAACATTTATTACTTATTCTGATTTGGAAAGTGTGACTTTTTAAATCATTATAAAGATCAGTTGAAATGGAATATAAAATATTTTTGGTTCCTGTTATTGTAAAAAAACCAACACCTTTGTGAAACAGTAATTACATTACAAATCATATTTTTTAGCTTGCCCTTCACATTGCTCAATGTGCTACAATCAATCAATGTGCTATGAGTGCACCAAAGGATATTTCCTAGATGTAACTGGCTCTGACCATTGTTGCCTGTGTAAGTTTTATGATTTTTAACTTTGGAAATAGATTACAATTATACATCATTATATATGTCACAAAACAAGATAATAAAGAATAGATGTTTGATATAGATAACAGTAGTGAATAGACATAAACAATCCAAACCTTAGTTTCCAGTGTTGACTGTTGTCAAGATCATCTTAAGGATCTTTGCCATTTTTTCTCAGTGTCCAGTATATCTTTTTCTTTTACAAATGTTGACCACATCGATCATTATGTTTATGGAATAGTATAATGTTTATAAATCTGTTTGTGAATGTTACAATTCAGCCTGCCCCACTCATTGCTCCACATGCTACAATCAAACCACATGTTATGAGTGTACACAAGGATACTTTATAAACTCCGGACAAGACTGCCAAGGTTAGCAAATAAATGCAATATGAAACATTTATTACATTTATCAAATGTACATTTATGGCTCATTTCCAAGCCAATCAAAATGTAAACTTAAAAATGAAAAAAATAAAAAAAGACTGTTATTTGATTCCAGCGTGTCCAACCCATTGCTCCCAGTGCTACAACCAGTCCATGTGTTATGAGTGCACTCAAGGCTATTACCTGGATGTGACCAGTACAGATCACTGTTGTTTACGTGAGTCCTCTGCACTTATCATCTGATCAAAATCTGTTTGAACTTGAAATATAGGCTCAGAAAGTAAACACTACTTGTTCGCAAGAAAATTGAATTTAGATATATGCTAAAATAACAAGAAATATATTGTCAGACACCGTCAGGTTTCTCTATCTCTGTGGCAGACTTTACGTAAATACTATAAATTTATACAAATTATCAGAAATTTATCAAATGAGGCATAATGTATAATTATATTTCAGCCTGCCCGACCCATTGTTCTATGTGTTACAACCAATCAACATGTTACGAATGTACTCAGGGGTATTTTCTCAATCCCGGACAGAACTGCCAAGGTAGGTATACAAATAGAGTTGATTATACATAACAAAATTGACTCATCTAGAATAATTGTTAATTGCCAAGAAATATCTAACATTTGTAGTGCTTATAAATGTATGATCAGCATGGTTGATTGCTAATTTCAGTATGTCCCACACATTGCTCTATGTGCTACAATGAAACCACATGTCATGAGTGTACACAAGGCTATTTCATAAATCCTGATAATAGATGCCAAGGTAAGTGAAAATCAAAGTATTATTTAGTTTATTCTAACCTCTATTTAAAAGAAGAGACTTCAATTCATTTTGCAATGATACATAGAAATACCTTTTAATGTATTATTTAACTTCAGCCTGTCCCACCCATTGTTCCCAGTGCTTCAACCAGTCCATGTGTTATGAGTGTACACAGGGATATTACCTGGATGTTACTAGCACTGATCATTGCTGTGTGGGTAAGTACAATATGCTTCATATGAGGGTGGGATATACATATATCTCTGTAAACACCCAGCAAATAAATATCATGTTTAAAAGAAATGATCAGAGAGCAGTGGTAATCATAAATACGATTAGATATAGCTCCTTTTAAAACGAATCCAACATATATATGAAGGAATCATTAATGAGTCAAATATACTATGTACCTTTTTTTCTTGATCAGCATGTCCTACACATTGTTCTATGTGTTACAATGAGACAATGTGTCATGAGTGTACACAAGGATATTTCATAAACAGTAACCATGACTGTGAATGTAAGTATGATGTAAATTATTCACCATTTGATTTTGTAAAAATAATAACATCTTAAAAGCAAAATTGATTATTTAATATTCAAATAATGCAATGGCAAAGGTTTAGTATGGTCAAATACCATTTACATAAAACATGTTTCACTTTGCATGTCAGATAAAATATCTATTATACCTGTATTACAGTGTGTCCAATCCATTGCTCTTTATGCTATAATGACACACTGTGTTATGAGTGCACCAATGGTTACTTCCTGAATGCTGGCTATGGCTGCTCAGGTGAGAATCATTATTCATATCAACCTATTTTTATCAAGAAAATGTAAAATGAGATAAATTTATCATAAGAATTTGTTGAATTTGTTGTTTTTATTGAAACAGATCAAAACTTATCAATTCCTCATAATGACTATGTTTCTTTTAGCCTGTCCAACGCATTGTTCTACGTGCTATAACCAATCAATGTGTTATGAGTGCACGCAAGGCTATTATCTGGATATCACAAGTACAGATCATTGTTGCCTTCGTAAGTATTCCCCAAAAAAATTAATCCTTATTTAGAATATAGATGCAATTTTAATTGAAGTTTTCTTGGAAATTACGAAATATAATTTGTACACATGTTACATGATCCAAGTCTGTGAATAAAAATTCATGACAGAAGTAGTTTTAAAAAACTAAAAACAACAACAGATATACAGATTTTATATTGTATTTTATATTGCAGCTTGCCCAACGCATTGTTCAATGTGTTACAACCAATCGATGTGTCACGAATGTACCCAAGGATATTTCCTTGATGTCACCAGTAATGGTCAAAGCTGTATTCGTGAGTATTAACATATTTTTTTTATATAAATCGTAATGCTTTATGAAATAGTTAAAGCTGGTACTTATCCTTGATGAACGTGTTGTGATCATGTAGAAGAGTATAGTAATTCATTCATATAAAGGTATGTATCTTCTAGGATTATAAACCTTTTACAGATGTTTGTGGAATTTAAACTATATCTTCAATTTATTTGAAATAAATGACAGATAAAATGATATGCATTTGTTTATGATTATCTAGCCTGCCCGACTCATTGCTCTACATGCTACAATGCTACAATATGTCATGAGTGTACCCATGGTTACTTCATCAATCCAAATTATGATTGTCAAGGTAATTTTCAATCACACATTTCTGTATCACACTTTACATTATTCATGAATCACAGAGACCACAGCACACATGCACAGATAACCCTCAATACTTCCACCCAGGATTGTCAATGTTCAGGATCCACGTCCTGTTTCTAAATACTTTTGATCATAATTTCTCAAATAATTGGCCTATCAACATGCGTAATACATCAATCAAAACCTGAAGGATTTCCAGATTCAAAATTATCTTTTAAAATTTTATCACATGACCTAATTTGCATAATGTTACATAATAAATAAATACCAAAAAAATACTTTTAAAGTAAAGAAAGAAATGGTATGATATACTACATAAAATTCTAGGTTATTTTGATATTTCAAAGAAATTAAGTATGGAGAGCTGTGCCTGTGTGCAGAGTATCATATGAAGCTTTTTAACTAGTACATTTTTGAAACCAGTTATTACTTGTTTTGTTCTTGGAAAATTCCATATTTGATATCAAAATCTCTTAAAGATGCTTGGCCAACACCTGGGTTATTTTTATTTCACAATATTCATAATTTCTCTACTGAAATTGACATGATTATTATTGCTGGTTTCAGCCTGTCCAACCCATTGCTCCCAGTGCTACAACCAGTCAATGTGTTATGAGTGTACTCAAGGATATTACCTGGATGTTACAAGCACTGACCATTGCTGCCTACGTAAGTGTTACTTTATCATAGACATAAACATATTAATTTGGATTGGTGAATATTATTATGAAAAGGATCTTTCACATTAATAACATGTATAATTCATGATTATAATGATAGACAAAAACTTACATGAATTATTATCATTTTCAAAATTATTATTTTGTAGCTTGCCCAACTCATTGTTCTCTGTGTTACAACGACACATTATGCCATGAGTGTACAAAGGGATATTACGTCAACAGTAACTTCATGTGTGAAGGTAAATTACTCTATACAATGTGTTTATCCCAATAAATATATCCTGAAGTGATATTATGAATATTTTATTATAAAAATAAAAGGTATAATCGTTATGTAAATAAAAGTGCAATAATAAAAACATGGATCATTATTTGATTGATACCTATTTATACATAGAGAAGTAAAACTGTTCTGCTTTTACATTTTAGCTTGTCCAAGTCATTGTTCTGTATGTTACAATGAAACATCATGTTATGAATGTACAAAAGGATATTTCATTAATCCTGGGAAAGTTTGTCAGGGTAAGTTTTATACCTTTACATTTATTCTTTAATGATTATTCAAAGACTACATCGGAACAAACAAAACAATAGTATCATACAACACTTCTATTTTGATGTGCAAATATTTTCAAAACCCAATGGCATACATTTGCATTTCAGCTTGCCCAGCACATTGTTCATTGTGTTACAATCAGTCAATGTGTCATGAGTGTACACAAGGTTACTTTATTGATGTTACCAGTTCCGATCATTGCTGCAAAGGTAACATATATTCTAACTTTTAAAATGAACATTCTTTATTAATATCTTAAATGATCTATGGGTTTACACCATTGGCACTGCATGTGATGTCATTAATCTTAGTGGTATTGCGTGTTGCGTTCAAGGTACCTAAACATCAAAGTAATGTGTCAAAGTTTTGTTTCAGCTTGCCCAACACATTGCTCCCATTGCTTTAATGACACAATATGTCATGAGTGTACTCAAGGATACTTCATTAATGTTGACCATGATTGTGAATGTAAGTGTACAATAATATATTAGTAATGTGTGCAAATTATAATCAGGTTTAGATATTTATAAAAAAAAAAAAAAAATTAAATTAGCTTAAATCAATGCGTTATAAAATGCAAAGCTTGAGAGTTGACTGACTGCAAGAATTGATTGAAACAATAATAAATCATTGGTGAAATAAACTCAGAATGATACCGTGATGACATTTATTTCAACATAAAATATAAACAAACAGTATTTTTTCAATATATTTATTATTTTACAGTGTGCCCAATCCATTGTTCAATGTGTTTCAATGACACACTATGCTATGAGTGTACAAATGGATACTTCCTTAATGCAGGATATGGCTGCACAGGTACACAATTCTATTATCCTAATAGTTTCATAAAATTATATTCTTGCCATTTTCGAAGAAAAACAAACATTGAGTAAGTCAATAATTTGTTTCAGGTAATTGCTATATTGATGATGAAATGTAAAATGTTTAAGAGGATGATGATCATGACTTTATTTTCGGTTTCAGCTTGTCCAACTCATTGCTCAATGTGCTACAACCAGTCGATGTGTTATGAGTGTACACAAGGATATTATCTGGATGTTACTGGCAGTGATCATTGCTGTCTGCGTAAGTCAATTTTTTATTTGGATTATTTGTATTTATCTCAAGGGGTATATTATCACTCACTAATTGTCAGTAAAGTTATGCAAGTTGTATGTTCAATTAAAGAGACATAGTTTCAATTGTTTAAAATTGTGCAATGACATTAATAGTTGAATGAAAAATAATTGGTAAAAATCTTGATACTCAAATAACATATTTTGTTTAAAGCCTGTCCAACCCATTGCTCAACATGCTACAATGCGACAATGTGCCATGAGTGCACACAAGGGTACTTCATCAATCCGGACCATGATTGCCAAGGTTAGTGTTAACATAATTATGGTCTTTTTTTATCGGATAACTCCAATCTGGCTATTGTATGCGTTCTGTTATAAAAATCAAATGTCATGTCGCACTTTGGGAGAAATCAAAATAATTTTTTAATGCAATTTTTAATGCAATTTTTTAATGCATAAAGTTATATGATACAGAAAATACAATGACCTACTAAATGGGCCTGTAAGGCCCTGTAAAGCATTTACCATTTATTCCAAGACTGCCCTGGAACTGATACGATACGTCTGCCCATGTTTAGTGGATGTATCGCCCAAAAAGGGATACCTGGACGACCACAGACGGAGGGACCATGCTCGCACACATTTAGACAATCCCCCTCCCACGCTCACATTTAGACCATCCCCCCTCCCACGCTCACATTTAGACCATCCCTCTCCCACGCTCACATTTAGACCATCCCTCTCCCACGCTCAGATATAGACCACCCCCTCCCACGCTCAGATATAGACAAGCCCCATCCCACACTCACATTTAGACCATCCCCCTCCCACGCTCACATTTAGACCACCCCCCTCCCACGCTCACATTTAGACCATCCCCCTCCCACGCTCACATTTAGACCATCCCCATCCCACGCTCACATTTAGACCACCCCCTCCCACGCTCAGATATAGACCAGCCCCATCCCACACTCACATTTAGACCATCCCCATCCCACGCTCACATTTAGACCATCCCCCTCCCACGCTCACATTTAGACCATCCCCCTCCCACGCTCACATTTAGACCATCCCCCTCCCACATTTAGACCATCCCCCTCCCACGCTCTAAGAACAAGACCATCGAATGGCCAACACGTCCTCTCCAATCTTACGTCACAAAGAATTACCTGCATGATAGTGAGCAGACGTTTCAAGAGTGCCCTCGAGAACCCCCTGGCGGCTGAGCGGGGAATCACTACCACAAGACTGTCCCAGTTATATCATATTGCTTTTCATTGCAAGAATATTTTATGATATTCAAATATTTGCTCTATCTGTAGTTCCATTTATATTATATTTTCAGCCTGCCCCACCCATTGCTCCCTGTGCTACAACCAGTCAATGTGCTATGAGTGCACTCAGGGGTACTATCTTGATGTGACTAGTACTGACCATTGTTGTCTGCGTAAGTAATGTACTAAAGCTCATACTTTATGATTGAATGTCTACCTCAGTGCTATTTCCCTAAGTACTATTTCCCTAAGTACTATTTCCCTAACACTATTTCCCTAAATGCTATCTCCCTAAGTGTTATCTCCCTAAGTGTTATCTCCCTAAGTGTTTTCTCCTTAAGTGTTATTTCCCCTTTACCACAAAGCTGAAGAGAATGTTATTAATCAACAACTCCAGGAAATGCAATGAAAGTTGCAAATATATCTTAATTACTATATCTTAAAAATAGAAACGCTCTTTTATGGTATATATCTGCAATAGGTTTTCAATGTCAATTTTAGCCTGTCCTACTCACTGTTCCATGTGCTACAACAATACAATATGTCATGAGTGTACACAAGGTTATTTCATCAATCCTGACCATGACTGCCAAGGTGCGTATCTGTTCTTACAGAGTATACAGCCTTCATATAAAATAGTATAAAATATCATATGTGTGAAGGTAAATGTATGAAATATATTTGAAAATAAATAAAAAGAATAATTGCAAAATACAATAATCAGATGAAAATGACCGATTTTAATCTTCAATGTTTAATGAATCATCTCTGGTCTCTATTTATTCGTTAATTTCGATTATTTTTTTTCTCAGCATGTCCAACCCATTGCTCAACTTGCTACAATCAGACAACATGTCATGAGTGCACACAGGGATATTTCATTAATCCTGGTGATGATTGCCAAGGTAAGAGTATAAATATCAGACAACATGTCATGAGTGCACACAGGGATATTTCATTAATCCTGGTGATGATTGCCAAGGTAAGAATATAAATACCAGACAACATGTCATGAGTGCACACAGGGATATTTCATTAATCCTGGTGATGATTGCCAAGGTAAGAGTATAAATATCAGACAACATATCATGAGTGCACACAGGGATATTTCATTAATCCTGGTGATGATTGCCAAGGTAAGAATATAAATATATATTCAGATGTTTTTGGTTACTATCTTTAATATATATATATATAAAATCCATCACAAATCTAAGAGATTATACACACACACGACAACTGAACACTTAACTACTAAAACTAATGCTCCGTGACTAGTTATAATATGTTATGTTATCATGCATATGTTATAATGCAAAAGAAAGATCTCCAGTTGCTCATGGAAAGGGGAAGGGCATTGGGTCCTCGTGACTCACGCACCCAATACAGGCAGGCCAAACATAGAGTGAAAATATCGTTTATACCAAACAACAAACAAATGTATCTTAATCAAAAAATGAATTTCACATTGACACAGCTTTATGTCTTTTCCAATTGATTTTAAGAGTGCTTTAATGACAATTGAATGGCCCACATGATTTGCCTTATATGTTGTATAAATCAAAGACAAATATTCATTACAGAAAAAGAATAATCTAACATTCTTTTCATTATTTTTCAGCCTGCCCAACACACTGTTCTATGTGCTATAACCAGTCCATGTGTTATGAGTGTACCCAGGGTTATTATCTAGATGTAACCAGTACTGATCATTGCTGCTTAAGTAAGCTTAAATCATATCTTTGAACTCTATATACTATAGTACAAAACAAGCTTGTCCTAAATTACCATTTTAGACATTTAGAAGGAAAATCTTTTGAAAATTATATTTATATATTTTATGATAATGTAATTGCTCACCCAGACTTGTCCTTTCAGGATGTCCGACACATTGCTCCGTGTGTTTTAACGACACACACTGCTATGAATGTACACAAGGGTATTTCCTCAACGCTAACACTGAGTGTGAATGTGAGTATAACATTGTTATGAACCACACTTAATTAATTTTATTGATACGTAAATAATAATGAATAAATATGATTACTATAGCTTAATGATTTGGTACTTGTATATACACTGAATATTATATTTTGTAGTGTGTCCGATCCATTGCTCTATGTGCTTTAATGATACTCTTTGCTATGAGTGCACAAATGGATACTTTTTGAATGCCGGTTTTGGCTGTACAGGTGAGGAATCCTTATATTGTTGAAAAAAAAAACAAATCCATGGAAATTTTCCAACTTGAAATTTGACTGACGTATATTAAGCCAATTTACAAAGTTTTACATTAAGCCAATTTACAAAGCTAATTTACAAAGTTTTACAATTGATTCTATAAATGTTTTCAGATTTTTTGTATTTTTTCATATTTCAGCCTGTCCAACTCACTGTTCTACATGTTTTAACCAGTCAACGTGTTATGAGTGTACTCAAGGGTATTTTCTCGATGTGTCTGGTCCTGATCATTATTGTGTGTGTAAGTATGTTGTATCATTATGCTGCCAAATTGATCTTAAAATGTGTTTGCTCTATTATTGATCTTAATATATAATTGTCAGATTGGTATGAAATGAAAACACAAAATATAATGTACATTAGGTTTGAGAGATTATACTTAAACATTTCAAAAGACATTTTTCAGTTGTGGTATTGTTTTAATGGCTTTTAATTTCCAAATTGTAGCCTGCCCAACACATTGTTCTACATGTTACAATACAACAATGTGTTATGAGTGCACACACGGCTATTTCATCAACCCGGACAATGTGTGTCAATGTTAGTATATATTGACTATTTCCTCTTCAAAACAAAACATATGAGAATAATATATGTGTGAAAATATAGAAAGAAAATATTTGATAAAGAAAATATATAATAAAGAAACATATAATGAGAATAACATAGAATAAAGGTAACTTGGAATGAGGATGATAGTCTAGAATAATGAAAGTATGGAATAGATGAAAACTATATATAAAAACTAAGTACAGATGAAACAAGTAAAACAATCTTTTTTCACCATTAGTACTCATGTGAACTGTGACTCATGTTATTATGGTCCAAATGAATAATTTATTCTCAATCTCAGTTTGGGTATCTTTGCATATTAACGACCAGCCCCACTAGCACAGTTGGGAGAGGTATGGGTCCATACTGTATTTGATTATCATTTATGTGGGTTGTTACTTTCACATGAGTTCAATGGGTGTGATATTACTCTTGTTGCCGTCAGGGACCATTAAATGACCATTTTTCTGATATTGTTGTCTTATCCTAGCGTGTCCTACACATTGCTCCCAGTGTTACAACCAATCAATGTGCTACGAATGTACCCAAGGCTACTACTTGGATGTCACCGCAACAGATCAATGTTGTCTACGTAAGTATACATTTGAAGAATTTTATTTCAATTATTAAGGAGTATTTTTGGAATATACTGAATGAGCCTACAGGAAAACCTCTTAAAGGGGTACATAACATGGGGTATGCCCTCTATAATGATAATCGCAATGTTTCCAATAGAATTAGAGGAGTTTAGAATTACAAGAAAAACATCTAGGTGCAGTGAAATGTATGAGTAAGTTACATAATTCCTAGTTTGAGTGATACATTTGTTTTTTTTTATTTTGCAGCTTGCCCTACACATTGCTCATTGTGCTATAACAATACAGTGTGTCATGAGTGTACAAAAGGATATTACATCAATACAAACCAACAATGTGAAGGTCAGTTGATGATGTAATCTCACGTTCATTGGATACACATATTACAGTCTTGAAAATATACACAAAATAATAATTTCATTATTAAGAGAATATATGTCTCTATTTCAGCCTGTCCAATACATTGCTCTTTGTGCTACAATCAGACAACATGTCAGGAGTGTACACAGGGATATTTCATCAATCCGGACAATGACTGTCAAGGTAAGATATAATTATTTTGACAATTCTAAATCTTAATATCATTTTAAGGAAATAAAGAAATATTGTTGACTATGATTTTTTCATTGTGTCTTTTAGCATGTCCAACCCATTGTTCAGTGTGCTACAATCAATCAATGTGCTATGAATGTACACAAGGATATTATATTGATGTGACTGCCACAGACCATTGCTGCAAAGGTGAGACATTCATACACAATAGGACAATATATATTTTGTTATGCTGCTCTATCATATACTATATTTATGGATGCTATAAGCCTAGATATGTTGTAAAGTTAAGGACAATGCATGACATACAGACCTTTCTATAACGGAGTAATAATGACCATTTCAGCATGTCCGACACATTGTTCTATGTGTTACAATGCAACAACGTGTCATGAGTGTACACAAGGATATTTCATAAACAGTAACCATGACTGTGAATGTAAGTATGATGCATATTATTCACCATTTGATTCTGGAAAAAATAACAACCTGAAATAGAATTGATTATTTAGTTTTCAGAGATATTTCTTCAAATAATGCAATGGCAAAATAATAGTCAACATAAACGACGAGCATGACATTTTTCTAACTTGTCCACCAAAATATGTAAAATATTATATTCAGCATATAATTTCTTTATTTGTCTGTGATATCAAAAAACTATATGAAGGAGATCAATTTGAAATATGTACTTTATAAAGGTGAAATATAATGTAGAAAATGCATGTCAAATAAAGGATTAGTAGATCTTCTCATTACTAACTCAATAGGAGGTGCATCCCAGGCTTGAGCCAGCGGTTAGACTATGCTAGTGTTTGCAATTAACCCAGGGATAAGAACTCTGATACTAGTTTTAGCTGCAAAACTATTATTAAAAGTAATGTTATATAGTCAGATGTAGAGTTAAGTAGAGTTAGATAATTATAAATATATACATAGTCCCATGGGGATCTTGGATGCATCTCACTGTTTATGCATGGTATTAAAAGGGGTAAAGAAATGCCTTGTTTTACCTTATATTATTCCCTGGTAATGCCATTCTGACTGATGTGTAAATGCAAGCTTCAATGACTTCAAAATGTTATTTTCAGTGTGTCCAATCCATTGCTCTTTGTGCTACAACGATACGCTGTGCTATGAGTGTACCAATGGATACTACCTAAACGCTGGTTTTGGTTGTAGTGGTAAGTGCTTTTTTTCAAGCTTATCTCATTAAATATAAGAGGTCATTAATGTATGTATAATTCATATTTGTATTGCATCTTATTCAGCCTGTCCAAGTCATTGCTCTGGGTGCTACAATCAATCAATGTGCTACGAGTGCACTCAAGGATATTTCCTTGATATATCAAGTACTGATCATTGCTGTCTTCGTGAGTATTTTTTGAGGACCATATATTTGATTATACATTTTCCACATTGATTAGAAATATGTAAGAGCACTGGTTGCCCTGGACATTCCAATGTCATATATCCTACAAATCTTAAGGAATGAACTTAATGTCAGGTTAAGAACGAATAAAACATTAGGGAAACATGCATAGCATATGATTTGGTTTTAATATATATATATATATATATTTATATTTATTTTTTTAATTTATATTTATATGTTTATAATTATGTTTTTATTCCAGCCTGTCCAACGCATTGTTCTCTTTGTTGGAATACAACAATGTGTCATGAGTGTACAAAAGGGTATTTCATCAATCCGGATAATGTTTGTGAAGGTAAGTTTGAAACACAACTGAGATTCTGATATTTTAAATAAATATCAAATTCTTAAAAGAATAATTATCATCAATTCCACATTTTTCAGCCTGTCCCACCCATTGCTCCCAGTGTTACAACCAGTCAATGTGTTATGAATGTACACAAGGATATTATCTGGATGTTACCAGCACTGATCATTGTTGCCTACGTGAGAATTTTATTATATTTTTCAATATTAGTATATAATTATAACATTTTGAAGTAATATGGCTAAATGAATATAGCAGATGGATGTGTCATCATCTGAGTAATATGAGTGTTTTGTTCTTTTCAGCCTGTCCAACACATTGCTCTATGTGTTACAATGATACAATATGTCATGAATGTGTAAAAGGATATTTTATTAACACTAACAATGTATGTCAAGGTAAGAGTTAGTTTTCATCTTTATAATAACTATGCTAACTATGTTCATTATTTTGCTAATCGTATTTGAATAAAGTTTTAACAATTGTATAAATTGATAAATAAATTTTTCAAATTATCTTTCAGCATGTCCAATACATTGTTCCTTATGCTACAATCAGACAACTTGCCAAGAATGTACACAAGGATACTTTATAAATCCTGACTATGACTGTCAAGGTAAGTACATCAGGGTGAAATATGATGACTATATTCTAGTTTACATATATATTCTTGTTTGATTCACCAGTTTGGAATATGCATATAAGAATATAAGATATATCACTTAAAGGCGTTGAATATTTATCTTATATATATATTGTAGCCTGTCCAACTCATTGTTCCTTGTGCTACAACCAATCTATGTGCCATGAGTGTACTCAAGGATATTATATTGATATTACAAGCACGGATCATTGCTGCAAAGGTAATCAATTTAAAATGTGTAAAATATAAGTTGGAATTGTAAAGATACTAGATAAAAAGGATCTGAAATAATTATTTGTAATAATTATATGTAATTCCTTTGATAATTTTAGATCTTATTTTTTTATCAATAACTTGTCTAAGTATATTTTGAATAGGTCTGATGGTATTTTATTTACAGCCTGTCCAACTCACTGTTCCTTATGCTACAACCAGACAACTTGTCATGAATGTACACAAGGATACTTCGTGAATAGTCAGCAAGATTGTGAATGTAAGTTTAGATAAGAGTTATATCTCTTGCATTGCAAATATTCATAATTTGCCATCCTTAATTTATATCTAAAAAAATGACAAATCGCATTAAAATAAGATGATAATATTAATAGATTTAATATATATTGTTACATTCTGAAACACACAATGCTACCTAAGCTCTTGAATATGATATTAGTATATCATTTTAGGGGAATGATATTCTCTAAAGCTGATCTCAGATTTAACATATAATTAATATATTCGTCACATGATCCATCAGTTATCATACATGTGTTTGTATTGGTTATTTTACAGTGTGCCCTATACATTGTTCAATGTGTTATAATGACACACTGTGCTATGAGTGCACAAATGGATATTTTCTGAATGCCGGATTTGGTTGCACAGGTATGTCAAATAGTTTGTTAATTGTATAGAATTATTTCAAAGAGTAAAGTTATGTGATATTTACATTTGGTGATAATATTTGATTTCCAGCATGCCCTAGTCACTGTTCAGCCTGCTTCAATGAATCCAGATGTTATGAGTGCACTAAGGGATATTATCTGGATGTTACTGGCAGTGATCATTGCTGTCTGCGTAAGTAAATAATTCTTCGTTTTATTTTAAAAAAGAATATCATTATCGGCAGCATAAGATCATTTTCATTATTTTACTTTGGTTCCAGATGTTTGGATATTATATCACGAGAAACAAATAAAAAAACATTTCATATCAAACATATTTTATCAGAAGAGACATTTAGAACTTCAAGATTCACAATTTGATTGCTTATCAGATATGAAAACTCAGTACATGAAATAACATATATATATAATTAGTTGGTGCTTAGATATGTCTAGTATTTGTTTTGATTTCAGCTTGTCCAACTCATTGCTCAACATGCTACAATGCTACAATATGTCATGAGTGTACACAAGGATATTTCATCAATCCTGACCATGACTGCCAAGGTGCGTATCTGTTCTTATACAGCTTTCATATAAAATAGTATAAAACATCTTAACATTGATTACTAAACATTCTATGTTCCATTTCAGCTTGCCCGACACACTGTTCCATGTGCTATAACCAGTCAATGTGCCATGAGTGCACTCAAGGTTATTACCTCGATGTCTCCGGTGGTGATCATTGCTGTGTGTGTAAGTATCTATATGTTATTGGTGATCTTAAATGCATCTTATAGATATTTGGGCTCATAGCAATTTGCTGTGTATTGATAGATTGGTTAATTTTGATAAACTTATTTGTTCCCAGCCTGTCCATCCCATTGCTCGTTGTGCTATAATGACACAATGTGCCACGAATGTACAAAAGGATATTTCATCAATCCAAGCCATGATTGTCAAGGTAGGTATACTTTCTATTTGTAGAATTAGATAAAAGTTAAATAATTAAATAATTATATTATGTGTATAGTTTTTCAAAAACCAGTTAAATAACTATATTAAGAATTAACATTAAGTTGCAACTTATTTTCATTTGTTTATCCGTCTAGCTTGCCCAATTCATTGTTCATTGTGCTACAATCAAACGACGTGCCAGGAGTGTGTGCAGGGCTACTTCATCAATCCCAACCAAGTGTGTCAAGGTAAGAGTACAGGCATTTGCATAAAAATATTAAATTTATATATTTAATATATTTAATATATTTAGGTACAGATGTTATTCATACCTACTCTGCTTAGCGAGGTAAAGTCACAAGCGAAAATAAAGCTTGTACTGGGAGTGCTAAAACTGTAGTTGAACTGCCATCACTTGCAGAGCCTGGCATAAACCCAGGATGTGCCAAAAAGAGTAACTGGTAACAAGTGACAGAGAGAAATATGATTTGTGATTGGTTGTATCCCAAAGTCTAGATTGTACTCAGGATTGTACACAGTAGAGTGCAGTTCAAGTAACTAATCGTGCATTATACTTTCTCCTCCTATTTAGCTTGTCCGGCACATTGCTCATCCTGCTATAACCAATCAATGTGTTATGAGTGTACCAAAGGCTACTACCTTGATGTCACTGGTCCTGACCATTGCTGCTTGGGTAGGTACTGATAAATATGGAATCCAGATATCAACTGCTGCAATATTATCTAATTTTCTTATCATTATATGTTTGAGCTCATGATTAATACTCATACTGAACTTCACAAAGTTGTGGCGATGTCGGGTTGTTTTAATAATATATGTGACTGATATTATATTACAATATATCATAAATTTTGACCTTGAAGACCAATTTGCTCAAATACAGATTAAGATTTAAACATGACTATACATTTGATGAGTAGCAAAAATTAGATATATTATATCATATATAAAAATGATAATATTTTAACAAATCTATAATTAGGAATTTAAGAAATCAATATATTGTTCCATGTCATTTGTTAATATTTCATACATTTTGTCCCCTATTTTTCAGCATGTCCATCTCACTGCTCTACATGTTACAATCAGTCGATATGTTATGAGTGCACTCAAGGCTATTTCATAAATACAAACTTTGACTGTGAATGTAAGTAGAGTGTCAGTATGCCTTGTCAAATATAAAGATTAAGAAATTGCCATTATAGAGTAATTGGGACATATAACTATGCATATAACATCTATATTCATTTATGCTATCTGAATTATGTTTCTATTCATCTAAAAGATTGATTTTACTTTCAGTGTGCCCAATCCATTGTTCTATGTGTTATAATGATACACTTTGCTATGAGTGTACAACTGGCTACTACCTCAACGCTGGGTTCGGATGTTCATGTAAGTTATACTTACTGATTTATTCACTGTAAATCACTGTATTTATAACAAACAATGTACCGAGGCCCGTGTCTAAAGGGTTAACCCGATGTACTTGTTAATTTATGACTGAGTTGTTAAGGACCAGCGACATGACAATTCAGTACTATATCTGCTACGTGTAGATCTAGTCTCAAACAGTGTTAAATGTAACAAAATACCCAAAAAAGCAAACAAATAAACAAATGTTAAAAATATAAACATGATTAAATTTCCTTAATATTCTGTTCCAGCCTGTCCAACGCATTGTTCTACATGTTACAATCAATCCAGGTGTTATGAGTGTACGCAAGGCTATTATCTGGATGTTACCAGTAGTGATCATTGCTGTGTTTGTAAGTACCCTAACAACGTCCATGTAAACATTTATACCACTCTCAATAATTCCTTTTACTAAGATGCATGATTTTGAAACATGTTAGATTATGTTTTACTTTTACCTTTTCAATAGCTTGCCCGCTACATTGCTCTATGTGCTACAATGATACAATGTGCCATGAGTGTGTGAAAGGGTACTTCATTAATCCAAACCATGACTGTCAAGGTGAGTATCAAACTTATACTGAACCAAACTACCTGAATTACCTGATATAAATGTAAAGAAAATTATCACGTTAGATGTACAATTAATTGATATTATGTCTTCATTGCAGCTTGCCCCACTCATTGCTCCCAGTGCTACAATCAATCAATGTGCTATGAGTGCACTCAAGGATATTATCTTGATATAACTGCTACTGATCATTGCTGCATACGTATGTATCATATTCTTATTTGTATTGTCCAAAGTAGAGGATTGCATTTATAGCCAACTTTCAAACTTACAAATAAATATACAGATGTTATTGTCAATGGCCATGTTGTTATATTTCAAATGGTATGTGTTATGGTTGTAGGTTGTCCAACACATTGCTCTCTATGCTACAATGACACGGTATGTCATGAATGTACCAAAGGATATTTCATTAATACCAACAATGTTTGTGAAGGTAAATTTCTCATTTCTCTGAAAAAAATATGACAAATCTCTTGCCATAATAATATATGATATTGATGTAAGATTTTAAATTGATAATGACGAAATAATATGATGATATATCTATACTTTTTCAGCCTGTCCAATACATTGCTCTTTGTGCTATAATCAAACAACGTGCCAGGAATGTACACAGGGATATTTCATCAATCCTGATAATAGATGCCAAGGTAAAAATGCCCCATATATATTGTTTTTTGAGTATGGCTGATGCATATCCTTTAAACATATGGAAACTATTTATTGTATTAAGTGACAATACATGCTAATGCGAGAAAATGATGAAAGTATAAAATTTTGTTTTATATTTTAGCTTGTCCAACACATTGCTCGTTATGTTACAATCAGTCAATGTGTCATGAGTGCACACAGGGATATTATATAGATATAACTAACACAGATCACTGTTGCAAAGGTAAGCTTGGGATGATATTAGATTTTAGGATAATGTCATAGTTACACATATTTAAATAGTTAAATTTGGTTAAATTATAAGAGTTGTTATTTGGTTAAATTATAAGAGTTGTTATATTTTATAGTCAATTTCATCATGAATATTTGATTTTCAGCTTGTCCAACCCATTGCTCTACGTGCTACAATGAAACTGCATGTTATGAGTGTTCACAAGGATACTTTTTAAACGGCAACTCATTCTGTGAATGTGAGTTAACCATATGACATATCATGTTATTTGATATGCATTTGACAGTTTATTCAATTTTACATAAAATGTATGGCTTTTTCTAAAATTGCTATTGTTTTCTTTACAGTGTGTCCCACTCATTGTTCTATGTGTTATAACGACACATTATGCTATGAGTGTACAAATGGGTATTTCTTAAATGCAGGATTTGGTTGCACAGGTAAATATATCAAATAGATTTTTAATATACATATGGAAAATATATTTCAGAATAAATATTGATATTTCTTTCAAGTCATTAAATATGTAAATTATGATTTCAGCCTGTCCAGCGCATTGTTCTGGGTGCTTCAACCAATCAAGGTGTTATGAGTGTACTCAGGGTTACTATCTTGATGTGACCACCGCTGACCATTGCTGTATACGTAAGTAGTCATGCATCCACAGAATAACGTGATGAAAAATAAGACTTATCTCTTACAGAAGAAAACACATGAAATCCATTTTATAGACTATAGTTCTCCAACCAGATATTAAGAAATGTCTTGAGAAATTAAAATTCCATGATCAAAAAGTAAAGTAGAATATAACAAGACGTGTTTATTGTATTGAGCCTTTATTGTTTATATTTATTTTTTCCTTCAGGATGTCCAACTCATTGCTCATTATGTTACAATGACACAGTGTGCCATGAATGTACTCAGGGATACTTCCTTAATCCGCAGCAACAGTGTCAAGGTTTGCATCAAATACTGAATTATTGTATATATTTGGGTTATTAGCTATGTCATTTATAAACAATATAAATGGTCAAGATTCTCGATTATTCAGTTGCATTCATTCAAAGAATATTGTTAAATGGAATGCTTTTGTTTATATTTCAGCTTGCCCAACCCATTGTTCCCAGTGCTACAATCAGTCAATGTGTTATGAATGCACTCAAGGATATTATCTTGATATAACTGCTACCGACCATTGTTGTATACGTAAGTGTTCTGCATGAAACAGTTAAAAGCAGAGATCTACAATGCAATACTTATTTTTTAAAACAAAATCTTTAATCACATTTAAAACAGGCAAATCGTAGAAAGCATTATCGGTAGATTTTAGTGTTATCAGGTTTTTTGTATTGGCCCAGGCATCTTTAAGCACTTGTTTTCCAATTCCTTTACAACTCGCTTTATTCCATACGAAAATATATAGATGAAAATAAATATTCATGTTAAACTTTGTAATATCTGCATCTTACAGCTTGTCCAAGCCACTGCTCTCTATGCTACAATGACACAATGTGCCATGAATGTACAAAAGGATATTTTATCAATCAGAACCATGATTGTCAAAGTAAGTTTAAATTATTCAATTTAATAATTATAAAGAATTCTCTTGGAAAGTATTTATTACATAATGGTTGCTATATTACCACAAGACTGGATGAATAAAAAGATGCCTTTGTTTACAGGATGTCCACTACATTGTTCTTTGTGCTACAATCAGACAACATGTCATGAATGTACACAAGGATATTTCATCAATCCTGACAATGACTGCCAAGGTTAGTTTTTGAAAAAAAAATTTGATACTTATCAGCAATTACACAGCTATACAATTGTATGTGACAAGAATTAAGAACTGATACCATTTCATCTTTCATTGCATGTGATAAGAAAAATATAGTTAATTGTTATTGTGAGCATACTAGAACATGCCACATGAGTGCTACATGTTATATGCAGATTACATGATTAACATGATATTCCTGCAATACTTGAAGGCTGTCCAATTCTACCCTATTATATTTTAAAAGGTTTAATTGTAATTTATATATCAGGATCTTAGAATAGTTTTTGTTTTTCAGCTTGTCCAACTCATTGCTCCTTGTGCTACAACCAATCTATGTGTCATGAGTGTACCCAAGGATATTATATTGATATTACAAGTACAGATCATTGTTGTCAGCGTGAGTGTCTTAAATTTGAACCAGTTTAAAACGTTTATAATTATGTGAAATCTTATAAAAAAATAATAAATTTAATAAAAAAATACAAAAATGAATGATCTTGCAATTATTACAAAACATTATCAATTGAATAACGCCATCTCTGATGAATATGTAGTTATGTTGAATTAATGTTAATTAATAACATTGTCATAAGAATTATTAAATGGCATTGTTATATCCAAAGACACTTGCATGTATTATATATTCTAAACTCCCCCAAGGCAGAATAACTATTATTGAAAAATATGATTTAATTCACAGATAATGCTTATTCAGAATAATATTTCTTTCCTTCAAGCCTGCAATTCACATTGTTCTATGTGCTACAATGATACAATGTGCTATGAGTGTACCCAAGGCTATTTCCTGAACAGTAATAATCTTTGTGAATGTAAGTACATGAACATAAATGAAACTAATGAAAATCAATTACGTGTAATAAATTCTTTAGATTTTTCATTTCAAGTTAAAACAAGACATAGTATTAATGTCAAATCAATAGTTTAAAAAGTAAATAAATAAAACCCTAATGCTTCTATTTTAGTGTGTCCAATTCATTGTTCCTTGTGTTATAATGACACACTATGCTACGAGTGTACAAATGGATATTTCCTTGATCCTGGCTTTGGTTGCACAGGTTTGTTATTCTATTGGTATATATTTGAAATTACAGTTTTATTTGTTTGAATAAATTTACACAACAATTGTTTTGAATTTGTTTCTTATTCCATATGTTTTGATATTAAATATTGCAGCTTGTCCAAGCCACTGCTCCGTTTGCTACAATCAGTCAAGATGTTATGAGTGTACTCAAGGATACTACCTTGACGTTAGTGGACCTGATCATTGCTGCCTGCGTGAGTGTTCGCCTAAGGCAGTTTTTTGAAGTTTGATAAACCAGTGTCTGTTAATAAAGATTTTTTTTACAAAAACATATAATGTCGATTATTAGGAATAGAGGCAGTGCAAACATGCAACAAATTCAATTTGTCTCAAAATTAACTACAAAATGTATTTACGGCAGGCACATATTTGCTTTCTGAACTACTTAATGTAGTCTACAAAAATATATTTAATGTAATTAATGCTATGTTGGTTTTGATTGAGCAGGCTGCCCAACGCATTGTTCAACATGCTTTAATTCAACAATGTGTCATGAGTGTGTGCAAGGATACTTCATCAATGCAGAACATGACTGTCAATGTGAGTATCAAAGTTATACTGATCCAAACTCAAAAGTAAATTACCTGATATTAATGTAAGAATATTTATTATGTTAATGTATTATGTTATGTACAAATAAACATATTTATGCCTTCATTGCAGCCTGTCCCACTCATTGCTCCCAGTGCTACAATCAATCAATGTGCTATGAGTGCACTCAAGGATATTATCTTGATATAACTGCTACCGACCATTGCTGCATACGTATGTATCATATTATTATACTTATTTGTATTGTCCAAAGTAGAGGATTGCATTTATAGCCAACTTACAAATAAATATTCATATATATCAACATGTAATTATTAATACCCATGTTGTTATATTTCACATGGTATGTGTTATGGTTGTAGGTTGCCCATCACATTGCTCTCTATGCTACAATGACACGGTATGTCATGAATGTACCAAAGGATATTTCATTAATACCAACAATGTTTGTGAAGGTAAACATGAACATATTTTGAGAATATATATAACTACAAATGGGTGATTCTTTAATAATTCATGCTAATTTAAACATACGATTGAAATAAAATATCCATTTTTGTGATGAGATAATTTGATTTGCTTTGGTAAAACTATTGAACATTCACCATGCCAAATGTAACTTAAATATCAAATAACACATTTGTTATAGTTTTTTTGACATTTAAAAAAAAATTCATGAGCTAATCTGAGCTCAAATATGTTTCAATTTTGATTAATGTGTTGTTTCAACTTGTTGTTTTATTTTCTCCTTTTTATTATCAAAACTTGGGTTGAGAAGATTTCTTATTAATATATTTAGGAATTGTACCCTATATTGTGTGTATTATAATATCAGCTAATATTCCAGATGTGTACAAATATTCTGTCTTCTTCCAGCCTGCCCAATCCATTGCTCATTGTGTTACAATCAAACTACCTGCCAAGAATGTACGCAGGGGTATTTCATCAATCCTGACAGTGACTGTCAAGGTAAGCCTATAAAATGCTTAAATTGTAATGAAATATTACAATTCCAATACACTTCTAATGACAATTGCGACTCTTACTGAGATTTTTCATTTGGATTTCAGCTTGTCCAACTCATTGCTCGTCATGCTACAATCAGTCGATGTGTTATGAGTGCACCCAAGGATATTACATTGATATAACCAGCACAGATCACTGTTGCAAATGTAAGTAGTTTTTCATTTCTCATATTTAGCCATTTAGCTCGCCATTTAGATGTGATGTTAAATATGTTAAGTATAATATATAAAGCTACTTAAGTCAGTATTAACAAGATTTTGACCTTTGAATGGCTTTGACAGGCATTATACTATCATCCCTTATGCAGATCAAAGGGCATCATGAAAAAGATGCCTTATTTTTTCATCATACTAACTACAGATTATAGTTTTATTACGCTCATTTTTTGACTTGTTTCAAAACTCACAGACTTTAAGTGGATCTTAAGTTATATTTTTAAATTGCCGAATAATACAAGTTGTATTTTTTTAAAAATTGCTATTCATTTATTCATGGGATAAAATTGTATTTTTCAGCTTGTCCAACCCATTGTTCCTTATGCTACAATGGAACAGTGTGCCATGAGTGTACACAGGGATATTTCATCAACACTGCACATGATTGTGAATGTGAGTATATATGATTCGTCCTGAAATATATCCTGCATTGATAGAGCTGTTTAATAGAGATATACATATACTGTATTAGGAATGAGTTGAATTATGAGCTGAGCTGAAGATTTCTTTTTATCTTACAGTGTGCCCAATTCATTGTTCAATGTGCTACAATGACACACTCTGCTATGAGTGCACAAATGGATATTTCCTCGATCCAGGACATGGCTGTACAGGTATGTGATGCCTTTGGACCCTTTTAAGATACACCACATAAGAAAATGCTTCATGATCATGTCAATATTTACTTACTCTTTATTATTTCAGCCTGTCCAAGTCATTGTTCCAATTGCTACAATCAGTCCATGTGTTATGAGTGTACTAAAGGCTATTACCTGGATGTGACTGGTTCAAGTCATAGCTGTGTTGGTGAGTATCTGACCTCTGACCTTTCATGTATATATATGTGTTTAATATCAGCCATTTAGAGGAACATTTTAATAGCTCTTCTATTAATCTTAAATAATCTTGTGCTTTAATGTGTTTATCTATAATATGTTTGTAAATTTTAAACATTTGACATTTTTAGCATGTCCAACCCATTGCTCTACATGTTTCAATGCAACGATGTGTCATGAATGCACCCAAGGGTACTTCATCAACCCAGACAACACATGTCAATGTAGGTATATTAATAATTCAATGTTGGAGAAATTAGATATGGGAATCATTTAAATTTTATTGATAGTTTGTAAATTAAATATATATTATATCTTACCATTTTAGCCTGTCCAACCCATTGTTCACATTGCTTCAACCAGTCAAGGTGTTATGAATGTACACAAGGGTATTACCTGGATGTATCAGGTCCTGATCATTGTTGTCTAGGTAAGTACTCTGCTGTGATTATTATTTTAGTATACTGTGAGATATGTCTTTATCATATTTTATACCTCAGCAGTTGTATGACATTATATAGCATGGATTTCTTTATTTTAGCCTGTCCCACACACTGTTCTACATGTTACAATGATACAGTGTGCCATGAATGCACGAAAGGATATTTCATTAATCCGGAACAGAGATGCCAGGGTACATATATCATTTTATAACACTTGCTTTGACTCTATCCAAGACTATGGTATCTCATCTTGATTTAAATTTCCATTTGAGAGATTCATACATTAATCAATGGTGATAAACTGATGAATTGTATCTCTCACTCTAACAGGGCTCTCTCTCCAGATATCTAGTTATCAAATGCTTACGTTTACGGTATCTTGTGTTTGAATATGTAATAAAAAGTGAAGGAAAAGATACATAATTGGTCATTGAGTGCACGCTTCCTTCGATCTGATGAAGATTTTGGTAGAAACAAAATTTGGTGAAGCAATTTCATGAAAAATAATATGAAAGGTTTCAGCAAAAAATATTAAAGAAATATATTCACTTTACTGACTTTGCTATTGCAGCGTGTCCAATACATTGCTCTGTGTGTTATAACCAGACAACATGTTATGAATGTACACATGGGTATTTCATTAATCCTGATCAAGACTGCCAAGGTAAGTTTTTTAATGCATTTTAGATAATAATATGTTTCTCAGGTACGATTACTACATAGTTATAGTAAATCATAATATAAGAATAAAATCAACCTGCTGACCATATTGAGAGTTTTTTTATGTTGTTTATTTCAGCCTGTCCAACACATTGTTCTCAATGTTATAACCAGTCAATGTGTCATGAATGTACTCAAGGGTATTATCTGGATATCACTAGTACTGATCATTGTTGCAGGGGTAAGTTCTAAAGAAAATGTTCTGTAAAAAATGTCCTGTAAAAATACAAGATTTGATAATTACAGAAAATATTGACAAACACAACACTGTAAATCTATTTAATGTTTTTTATAAAGTTGACATGTTACTTCCCCCAATTTCATAAGAAACTTTTATTTTTAATAATTTTAATCATGTTTATTGCAGCATGTCCAACTCATTGCTCTATGTGCTACAACGATACAATATGCCACGAATGTACACAAGGATATTTCATCAATGTTAACCATGACTGTGAATGTGAGTATATCATATATTTGCCTACTAAATGTTTACATGGAATGCTTTATAATTTTTATATTCTAAAAGAATGATATATTCAGCTTTATCATCATTTTCTTAGCAAATGCAATATATTCAAGTAATAGGTCGTAATTTTGAACATTTATATTTGTATATTTCAGTGTGCCCAATTCATTGTTCCTTGTGTTATAATGATACCTTATGCTATGAGTGTACAAATGGATATTACCTTAATGCCGGATTTGGGTGTACTGGTAAATATTATGGATTTGTTTTTCAATTGAATCATATTTGTTATGTGCTTTTTCTTTATAAATGGCACATTGTGCCATGGGTCTATTTTTATAATACTGGATATTTTTATAATACTGGATATGGATATATATATATATATATATATATATATATATATATATATATATATATATATATATATATATATATATATATATATCTGGATTCATAATTTGATTTTACAATGTTACTGTAATTTTCAGCTTGTCCAAGTCACTGTTCAAGTTGTTACAATCAGTCAAGGTGTTATGAGTGTACTCAGGGCTATTATCTTGACGTAAGTGGAGGAGATCATTGCTGTCTAAGTAAGTATTTTATCATTGCTTTATCGCTTTATAAGAACATTTGTGAAGATATTTGAATATAAAAATAGTTTAAGGATATTATATGTATTGGAACAATGTCATTCAATGTCATAATGGTTTATATTGAACTTATTTTCTTTAAGGCTGTCCAACCCATTGCTCTACGTGCTACAATACAACAACATGTTACGAATGCACCCAAGGCTATTTCCTGAATTCAGATCAAGATTGTCAAGGTCTGTGAATCCCTATTAGCTCAACATATCTGTTTGATTAAGTAAATTTAGAATAAAAAAAAGAGCTGAAGATTAATGTTGATTGCGTGTTTTATATTTTAGCTTGTCCAACACATTGTTCCATGTGCTACAACCAGTCAAGATGCTATGAATGTACTCAAGGTTATTATTTGGATGTCACTGGCACTGATCATTGCTGTTTGCGTAAGTGTTTTGCATCAAACATTTTATTATTACATAAAATATATTATTTGATTATCAAGTATTTTTCTAAATTGAAAATATGATTTAGGCATATTCATTGCATGAAGATGAGTAACCAATAGATATATTTTATGTTTGTTTTTAGGATGTCCATCCCATTGTTCAATGTGCTACAATGACACAATTTGCCATGAATGTACAAAAGGATATTTCATCAATGAAAATCACCAATGTCAAGGTATGCGTACAATTTACAGATACAAAGTAAACAGATTCAAAGAAAAAATTATATACGATTTAAAAACAAAATCATCACCGTACTAAACTGTGAAATGTTTTGTGGCTTAACCATTTTTCTAAAATCTTATTTTAGCTTGCCCAAGACATTGCTCTTTGTGCTACAATCAGACAGCGTGCCAGGAATGCACACAAGGATATTTCATCAATCCTGATAATACATGTCAAGGTATGTAATAAAGGATGGTCTGAATATTCCTACTGCAGTTGATCAAAGATTTAAAAACTTTATTTCAATATATATTTGAGAAAGATCTTGATGTTAAAAAGTTATTTTATTTGTATATTTCGATTTGATAGATATGAAAAAGACAAAAGACTCATTCAATTAATATATTATTTTTTTTCTTTCAGGCTGCCCAACACATTGTTCCACATGTTACAACCAGTCAATGTGTTATGAATGCACTCAGGGATATTACCTGGATGTTACTAGCACTGATCATTATTGCAAAGGCAAGTGATAGATCTCTAAATCTGCTCAAGTATGATATAAAATAAAAATAAATAAAATAACACTTTATTTTTATGAGATCAAATGTAATGCTAAATTGAACCATAAAGAATTGTGATTAATTCCAAACCAGATGCCCTATATTTAATTGTTTAAATCTAGTTAATATGTTGTTGTTAATATTTCAGCTTGCCCTACTCATTGCTCTCATTGCTATAACCAGTCAATGTGCCATGAGTGTACACAAGGCTATTACCTCGATGTCTCCACTGGTGATCAATGTTGCCTGAGTATGTAACTATTTCGTACATCTGACCCAGTACTTTGAAACTGTCTACATGTTAAACAAACCAGACAATTATTTTTTTTTAGTTCAACGTCAGTATAAATAATTTATCGCATTACATTGAATTATTCACAGCATTTAACTTTTTCAAATTGTCTTTAATGCAAGTTTCCATGTCACATTTAAGTACAAGGTTGTCGATTAGGCTTCTCCTATCTGTGAATACCTGTCCTCTGAAACTCCTATTTATTATACCTATCAACTGATCAATATTTTCAGGGTGTCCAATTCATTGTTCCATGTGTTTTAATGACACGTTGTGCTATGAGTGTACAAATGGATATTACCTTAATGCCGGATTTGGATGTACTGGTAAGTATTATGTTCAGAAGATGTATCAATTATTTGTTATAAACCATATTTATTGAGTGCTTGATGAACAGTAAATTGTTCTTTGAGTTTAAATGATACATTGTGCTCTGTACAAATGAATATTTATTGAATGACGGATATGGGTAAGATATAAGTAAGATATTTATTATATATAAGATATCTATTATATGTAAGGAATTCCTGAATAGAAAGTAGTAAATATCCATATTTCATAATTTGATTTTACAATGTTACTGTAATTTTCAGCTTGTCCAAGTCACTGTTCAAGTTGTTACAATCAGTCAAGGTGTTATGAGTGTACTCAGGGCTATTATCTTGACGTAAGTGGAGGAGATCATTGCTGTCTAAGTAAGTATTTTATCATTGTTTTATTGCATAAGACTTTGACAATGAAACCTGTTCCTTATAGTATTTCTAGGTAGGATAGCATTACATTACTGTTAACTTATATAAGATGTATTTTTACATGTCTTTCAACGTTTCATGGATATTTGTTATAACCTCATCATATAAGGTTCACTCAGTTAATAAATATTTATTTTACCCAAAATAGTCTGCCTTTGTTTTCCTGCACTGCATTTGTAAAAATATGTATTGGTAAAATGTCATTCAATGTCACAATGGTCTATATTGAACTTATTTTCTTTAAGGCTGTCCAACCCATTGCTCTACATGCTACAATACAACAACATGTTACGAATGCACCCAAGGCTATTTCCTGAATTCAGATCAAGATTGTCAAGGTCCGTGAATCCCTATTAGCTCAACATATCTGTTTGATTAAATAAATTTAGAATAAAAAATAGAGCTGAAGATTAATGTTGATTGAGTGATTTATATTTTAGCTTGTCCAACACATTGTTCCATGTGCTACAACCAGTCAAGATGCTATGAATGTACTCAAGGTTATTATTTGGATGTCACTGGCACTGATCATTGCTGTTTACGTAAGTGTTTTGCATCAAACATTTTATTATTATATAAAATATTTTATTTGATTATCAAGTATTTTTCTAAATTGAAAATATGATTTACACATATTCATTGCATGAAGATGAGTAAAATCAAGAATATAAAAAATAAAATAAAATCAAGAATTATCCCCAATATAACTGTCAGACTTTGAACACATTCCGACTTTAAAAACATTCAATGTAATATGTAACAATTATTCTTTCAGGGTGCCCTTCCCATTGCTCTATGTGCTATAATGATACAATGTGTCATGAATGCACAAAGGGATATTTTATCAATCAAAATCACCAGTGTGAAGGTAGGTTTAAAATTTATAAAATAAGATAATTACATCTCTGACTGTCAAGATAATGATATTATTTTAAGACTTACTATTTTTACATTTCAGCCTGTCCAATACACTGTTCCTTATGCTACAACCAAACTACATGCCAGGAGTGTACACAAGGTTATTTTATTAACCCTGATCATGACTGCCAAGGTATGGAAACTCTGGAATTGCAACATTCTATAGTAAAATGAATGTTAATGTATTTTAATATAGCTTGTTGAATAAATAAGGAAAATATTAATCTTATAAAAAATACATTTTTCCAGCATGTCCCACTCATTGCTCAACATGCTACAACCAGTCAATGTGTTATGAGTGTACTCAAGGATATTTCCTTGATGTGACCAGTACTGATCACTGTTGTGTGCGTAAGTATTGGTTTTTTGTATCATCATACCTATTATTAAGTTCCATTGAGGGATCTGATTGATTGTTTTCCATATTATCTAGTCAAGAAAATCTATCTATTGAATCATATATATCATAAAAAAGAAAAAAAATTGTTTTATTTCTGAAATTTATTAATTACTTTGTATTAGTATTTTATATATCTTTATATTTCCAAACATGTTTTCAAAATATTTCAGGTTGTCCAAGTCACTGCTCTTTATGCTTCAATGGTACGATCTGCCATGAGTGTACACAAGGCTATTTCATCAACAGCAATTACGACTGTGAATGTAAGTATTTGCACATAGTACATCACATGTAAGTACATCACATACCCATAGTTTACCATAGAATGCCATTTTATAGAGAGAAATGTGAAAATAACATACCAACAAATATATCCGACTCACATTACATAAGATCACTAATGTTAGAGGTATAGAGTACTATATGTATATAGGAATATATCTTTCCTCAATAGTAATGAATATAATGCAGAAAATCACTTTCATATGCCAGGTAAAATGTCTATATGATATTTTCTTACTTTCCAGTATGTCCAGTCCATTGTTCTACGTGTTACAATGATACACTCTGCTATGAGTGTACTAACGGATATTTCCTGGATGCTGGATATGGTTGCAAAGGTCAGTGCCTTGCTTATATATATATATATATATATATATATATATATATATATATATATATATATATATATATATATATATATATATATATATATATATATATATATATATATATATATATATATATATATATATATATATATATATATATATATATATATATATATATATATAATATAATATTCTGATCATGTGATATAAATAATTGTGATAGATTTACACTATTTTTGAATTTATATACATGTTTACATTTTTATTTGGTTTGCAAATAGATAAAACCTTCACTAAACTGGAATTAATGTATTAATATTTCAGCTTGTCCAAGTCATTGCTCAAGTTGTTATAACCAGTCAAGGTGTTATGAGTGTACTAAAGGGTATTACCTGGATGTCACATCTGCTGATCATTGCTGTTTACGTATGTATTATGATTTTATTATCATTTGGCATTTAATATTTCCATGATTAGCATCATAAAACAAGGTGACATAATCCTACTGTTTTATATTGATTTTCAGCGTGCCCGACCCATTGCTCTACCTGCTACAATGCATCAGTGTGTTATGAATGCACGCAAGGATACTTCCTCAGCCCAGATCAGACGTGTCAGGGTAAGAAATTACATTTTATAATTAGTATTTATGATGCTTGCTGGAAATTGATTAATCACGTTAATTGATTGATATGTGAATCAATCATTAAAATTGATGGAAATAATTAAGAGCAATGTTTCAATTGATTATAATCATGTGCTGTAATCAGCTCCTGAATGATACAATAATGTTACCATCATCTTTTTTCTTCAGCTAATTCTACCCTAAAATACCTTAAAAGCTTCATTGTAATTGATGCATTATGATCTGACTTTCGTTATTGCTTTTCAGCCTGTCCAACCCATTGCTCCCAGTGCTACAACCAGTCCATGTGTTATGAGTGTACTCAGGGATACTACCTTGATGTTACAAGTACTGACCATTGCTGCGTCTGTGAGTATTTTAACGTTTTATTTTGATAATAATATTGATGAATTATACTTTGATTATATTTGCTTTTCCGATGAATTGATATTATCAATTTCATTTTTTGCTTATAACCCTCCATATTATTCCTAATCTATCATAGCATTGGACGTATAATACAAATGTTTCCTGAATGCAATACATAATAAATCATTTTAGGTTTTTCCATTTTCCAGTTTCTGACATGTTATTCAATATTTAACAAATTAGGATAATCATGACTTGGATGATAACTGTTATTATGATCAATGGTTGAGTATGATTTGTATTGTCCATTTTAGCTTGCCCGACGCATTGCTCATTATGCTACAATGATACAGTGTGCCATGAGTGTACACACGGTTACTTCATCAATCCCAACAATATGTGCCAGGGTAAGCTTAATGAAACGTTTCTATCAATCAACATATTTCAGGCTGGCTTGAATAAAGGTCATTTATTTATAAAATAATTATTTGACCATTTGTGAACTTATTTGTCAATGATTATTGCAGCCTGTCCAACACATTGTTCGTCATGCTATAACCAAACAAGCTGCCATGAGTGTACTCAGGGATATTTCATAAATCCAGACCAAGACTGCCAAGGTAAGAATCCATCAATTTTGTTTAATGATTGATATTCATAATTTGAAATCATTTAATCATTTAGCTACTTTTCTATATATAGATATGGTTATTCCAAAGACACTGTGAAGAATAGGAGTATGAAGTTATGTTATACTTTTCAGCATGTCCTACCCACTGCTCTTTGTGCTACAATCAAACAATGTGCCATGAGTGTACACAAGGCTATTATATAGATGTAACAAGCACTGACCACTGCTGCAAAGGTGAGAAAAGTTGATTGATTATTGAATAAATTCATTCTTAATACGTTTTATGAGCCTTTGACCTCTAAAATTGACGCATTATTGGAAATGAATTATCTGAAAACATATTTGTGTTTGATATAATATCTTTTTCACAATTAGGATATTTGTAAGAATGAAGTTTATCTGTGAGAGTCCAAATGATCTTATGTTGCTTTTAGTTCTAAAAACTATGAACATATTCTCTGAGTCATATGTCATATACCAAATCCTCTTTGTATTTTAGGATGTCCTAGACATTGCTCATTATGTTACAATGGAACAACATGCTATGAATGTACAGCCGGGTATTTCCTCAACAGTAATCAGCGGTGTGAATGTGAGTAGAGGTTATATCTAATTCTGTCTCAATTGGATGACTAATTTTATCTTATGCTGTGACATTTATGTCATCATCAATATTGGTAGTTTTTATACCACCAAAGTACTGTACTGTTTTTGAGATGGGATATAATTGAACATAAATCGAGAAATGAAATTGCACACGATTTTCATAGAATTAAGGACACCTCTGGTTTGTTACTGTCTCATTTTAGCATTTTAGCTAAGCAGGCAACTTGTCTGTTTTCTTCACATTTTATTTGAAAATTAAATATGTGTTTATCATTGAACTCTTGTTTATTTTCAGTGTGTCCAGTGCATTGCTCTTTATGCTATAATGACACACTGTGTTATGAGTGTACCAATGGCTACTTCCTGAATGCTGGCTATGGCTGCTCAGGTGAGATTCATTTTCCATATCAACCTATTTTTATCTAGAAAGTGTAGAATAAGACAAATTAACATAAAACTTTATTGAAGTGTATTGAAACGATGTTTTTAAATTTAAAGTGTATTAAAATAATTAAATGTGTAAGCATTGTCATGAAGCGATATGTAAATATATATCTAAAAATCAGTCTGGTTTGCATTTCATATTTTACATCGCATTATACTTTATATTACAGCCTGTCCAAGTCATTGCTCAATGTGTTACAATCAATCGATGTGCTACGAGTGCACTCAAGGATATTACCTGCAGATTACAAGTACCGATCAGTGCTGCATAGGTGGGTAGTTTAATGGACCTTATATCTATATTTTATCAAAAAGGTGTATGTACTGATTAAACGGTCCTCAGATATTTCTTCCGCTTATCCAAAGCATTGCATATGCAAAACTATATAATTCTTTCTCACTCCAAACAGACAATAGAAGTATGATATCGTTTTTTATACATTTCAGCCTGCCCTACTCATTGCTCAATGTGCTACAATCAGTCAATGTGTTATGAATGTACACAAGGATATTATCTGGATGTAACAAACACTGATCACAGTTGCAAAGGTAAGGAATTGGTACTTTGAATATTACAAATCTTTACCTAATCAATCCCAGTCATGACTATAATTACAGGTCATACCCTGTGACAATAAATGCTGAAACATATGATGATATGATGAATGATGAATTATCAATTCAAAAGTTTTATATTTAATTTTCACTGCGTGGGTTTCAACATATGTGATCCACATATGGTGTCTTTTGTCAACCAAACTGCATGCTGGGATAGGTCTATAGACATTGCACACCAGGTGGCGGCAGGACCCACTCTAGCAGTTGATGCTCTGCATCTTCCACTGATACAAGAGAGTACAAAATAATCAATAATGTGCCAACCAAAAAGCGGGAGAAAATATATTCTTAAACAATGAAAATTCAACATTAATGCATCAAATTCAACATTTTGCATTTCAGCCTGTCCCACCCATTGCTCCCAGTGCTTCAACCAGTCCATGTGTTATGAGTGTACACAAGGATATTACCTGGATGTGACCAGTACTGATCACTGTTGTGTGCGTAAGTATTGATTCCGTTTATCATCATACTTTGAACTATGATGTTCCAACATCAAATCTAATACTTGTTTTTATAATATTTAGAATCAATTATATGTAGATATATAAGTTAGTTGAACGATGTACAATATGTTAAGAGTGCAACTATTTCAGGTTGTCCGAGCCATTGTTCTTTGTGTTTCAATGACACATTGTGCCATGAGTGTACTAAAGGATATTTTCTCAATGAAAACCATCAGTGTCAAGGTAGGATATATTATCTTTGAAATACTTTTATATTTATTTGTAAACAAGTTTAAGATATTATTCAAATGTTTAGAAAGGATGATTATGATAAATTGATTTCATTCAACTTATTCAAGCCTGTGCAAGACATTGTTCTGTGTGCTACAATCAAACAACGTGTCATGAGTGTACACAGGGATATTTCATCAGTCCGGACAAAACCTGTAAAGGTAAGCAGTAAATTTTATTGAACTATATCTCATCACAGTTTCCTTTACATCAGAGGAGAGTTTTAAACATTTATAGTGACATTACAATGACCTAACCTTGTCACCGGCCTTGGAGATATTGAAAATATCCATATTGATTAAATCTTATTCACTTTTAAAGAGGAGCATTTGACATTTATCTTGTAAGTTTGCTATGCCTGATCCTAACATATTATTTTTCAGCTTGCCCAACCCATTGTTCAATGTGCTACAATCAGTCAATGTGTTATGAATGTACCCAGGGATATTACATTGATGTAACAAGCACGGATCATTGCTGCAAAGGTAAGACTGATCCCATGTTTCCCGCGGTGTTATTTCTTCTGTATTTTACTGGTTTCATCAAGAAATGAATGTGAGATTGTTTTCAAGGTTGATCATTAATATTTGTATGACATATTTCAGCTTGTCCAACTCATTGTTCTCATTGTTATAATGGAACCTTCTGCCATGAATGCACTCAAGGATATTTCCTCAATAGTAATTTTGTATGTGAATGTAAGTGAATTCAAATACTTTTTAATGATAAAGAATGCATTTTTAATATTTCAATATGTAAAGAGAATATAATTCCTTCATCATCAATATCTAAATTCACAATTAGATGTAATTTCAATAATATTTTATTTGTACACTAATTGTATATTGCTTCTATCCTCCTATTTATAGTATGTCCAACACATTGTTCAATGTGTTATAATGATACATTATGCTACGAGTGTACAAACGGATATTACCTAAATCCTGGGTTTGGCTGTTCAGGTAAGTAATGTTTTTTTTTCTATGCGTAATGTCATTCATTAAATTTCCTATATTCTGAAATCAAAATGCCGACCTCACGAGCACAGTTGGTGAGGGAAGGGTGTGTGCTTTGGTTGTTTATATGAGTGGTGGACAGAAGGTGGTGGGTTCGAATCCCACTACCGCTAGTAAGAATTGCTCTGAAAGTCCACCTGATGTGGCCTTTGTTGTTGAAAGTGTCGCAGAAACACTACTTCTAATAGCCGGATCTAAAACGCCAAGGGTCAATCAATTTAATAATATCCCTTATTTAAACTTATTTTGTTAAATTGAAATCATAACCCTGCTTGCATATTTCGTTTCGTTTTCTAGCTGTGATTTAACATTTTGTAGCTATCCATACAATGCAAATGTAAAATAACATTAAAATGATGGTTCAATTAGTTAAAAATAGCTTTTCATTTTTCTGTGAACTTCAGCATGCCCAAGTCACTGTTCAGGTTGTTACAACCAGTCCATGTGTTATGAGTGCACTCAAGGATATTACCTGGATGTTACAAGCACTGACCATTGCTGCGTCTGTGAGTATTTACCCTTTTATTCTTAAAATTTATTATGAAAATGTTAGTGATGGCTCTTATGATTTTAGAAATCCTTCTCTCATGGTGGCATGAACATGTGTAATAAGCCTTAAAACAAATTTATATGGAAAAATAAGTAGTTTTCATTTCAGTAAATATCCTTTTTGTCATATTACAATGATTAATTTTCTGCTTTAAAAAAAATCATTTCTGTCCACAAAACAAGAATATATTTAAATCAAATTACAATGGAACAATTGACAAATTGTTACATATTTATATTTTAGCTTGCCCTACTCATTGCTCAACGTGTTACAATGCAACAGAATGTTATGAGTGCACCCATGGGTATTTTCTCAATCCAAACCATTTCTGTGAAGGTAAGTTATGATAACGATTACTTGGTTTAAGTTGATAATATTTGCAAATCTGCTTTTATGGAGGCTTACTGAAGTATTCAATTTTTGGAATTAATGATAGAAAGTTCCATCTATAATCATTCAATGTAACCTATTTTCTCTGTGTATTTTAGCTTGTCCAACCCATTGCTCGCAGTGTTACAACCAGTCAATGTGTTATGAGTGTACACAAGGCTATTACCTTGACATAACTGCAACAGACCACTGTTGTGTTCGTAAGTAATGCATTTAATTACAATCATATTGAACCATATTATAAGCAATAAGTTCAAATTTACATATTTGAAAAAGAAATATTATCATTAAAGATTATGAAGTGGATATGTTTAATCGTTTAAAGTGGATTTGTTTAATCGTTTAAAGTGGTATATGTTTAAACGTTTTGCAGCCTGTCCAACACATTGCTCTATGTGTTTTAATGAAACAACCTGTTATGAATGCACAAAGGGATACTTCTTAAATTCTGCTCAGGACTGTGAAGGTAAATTTACATATATCTCTATTAATATCAGATGTTAGAAAGGAAAGTTTAGTTTAATAACAAATCACATCATGATATCAAAGATCTCTTGTTAAAAACAAAAACATATAGATTTGGGTGTTAATTCCAAACAGCGAGTATAACAGATGTGATAAGGTAAAATATTTGATATTAAACGGTATTGAAAAAAAATTGTTCTTAACTCAACATTTTATCTTCTAAATGATTTCACAAAGACCAATTATTATCGTTAATTCTCAAGAAACAAATTCAGAAAGATATTTAACTAGTACATTATTATGAAAAAGATATAATATGAATATGTGCAATATATATATATATATCTCAACTAAATATATAGATAACTCAACCTAAATACTTTATATATTTGAATGCCTTTAGCGTGTCCAATACATTGCTCATCGTGCTACAATCAAACGACCTGTTATGAATGTACACAGGGATACTTCATTAATCCAAATCACATTTGTCAAGGTAAGAAAAATATATTTATATTCAGGTTTTTGTTTTGTATCAAAAGATTAACAATTTTCCTAAAATAAGATAAATATATGCATCAATAAATGGCATCACATACTATCAATTCTCACCATCAATATCAATGATGGAATAACTTGGTATAGCTAGGTATAGCTCAATACTTATATGTGGTGTGTATGTATGTTTTCAGCATGTCCTTCCCATTGTTCTATGTGCTACAATCAGTCAATGTGTTACGAGTGTACTCAAGGATATTACATTGATGTAACAAGCACGGATCAATCCTGCAAAGGTAAGACAACGCAACTTAGATTTATATTGTAGCAGATCCATTCCAGACAAAATAAAAGGATATTTTTTTTTTTCAAAAACATTAGATTCCCATGAGTAGGGAAAGTCTAAAAGAGTGCTATACAAATTTTCATTTATCTTATTTTCATTCAAAATGAAATCAAATCAGTCATTTTTATCTGATAAGTGTAAATATGACAAAACCTAGCTGAACTCATTTAAAAGCCCTTTAAATTTACATAATCTATTGTAATGTGTTGAAAATATTTTGACATCCTACTGATTGCCACACTTAAAGACCTTGTCAAATTGTATTATTAGATAATTTAATATTTGCATAAAATTGATTGGATGAATTAAAAAAGAGAATATTAAGATGTAAATTTCATGCAATGTTGAATATGATATTCCAGCCTGTCCAACACACTGCTCCACATGTTACAACCAATCAATGTGTCATGAGTGTACACAGGGTTACTACCTGGATGTCACTGGACCGGATCACTGCTGCATCGGTCAGTATTCCACCTTTATACATGTGATAAACTTATAAGTTTTAAAACGTGATAAGGAATAGATAAAATAAGCATTAAGCAAGTGTGTAACCCCTACATATGTTTTCCATTTATACTATAACAAATTATTAGAAAAATATTAGAAATAATGTCACAGTATAATTACCAGCTAATCAGTATTGATTAATTGTACAAAAATACACGAGTATCTCAATGTCGATTTGAACTTTCATCTCCAGCTTGTCCAACTCATTGCTCTATGTGCTTCAATGAAACCACGTGCTATGAGTGTACTCAAGGATATTTTCTCGATGGTCAAAAATGCAAAAGTAAGCTGAACACCTTTTTGTCTTTAACTCGTTATTACCAAATATATGCTTCATTAAAACAAATATTGTTCATGTTGTACATTAAAGATGTTGTACACAAAATGGATTAAGATCTTAATAAATTACCAGTTTGATACATTTATATTAACTACGTGCTATTTTCCCTTTGTATTTGCAGGGTGTCCAACACATTGCTCTTTATGTTATAATGAAACAACGTGTCATGAGTGCACCCAAGGATATTACCTGGATGAACAAAATGACTGTAAAAGTAAGGCTGGCTCACATTATTATTTGAAAATTATTCAAATTATCATAAAATTATTCAAATTATCATGAAATCATTAAACTTATTTTAAATAGTTCATATTGTTTTTAAATTATTCAAATTATTTTTAAATTATTCAAATCATTTTTAAAGTATTCAAATTATTCAAAAACATTAAATCAAACAAAACAAATATATATATATATATATATATATATATATATATATATATATATATATATATATATATTAATATGTATGAGTATTGGTGTGTCACACACCATAATATTTTTCATTAAAATATGTTTTATAAGCAAAGGCTAAAGGCTGAACAAATAATACGAATGCATATGAGAACTACATATTCCTATTTGGATCCATCAGTCAAACACATAATCATAAAAAGTGAAAAGAAATATCTAAATCTAACAAAAAGTATGAAACTTTGTTTTTTTTCCAGAATGTAACAGGCATTGCTCTCAGTGTTACAATGGTACTCATTGCTATGAGTGCACAAAGGGCTATTATCTCGACGCCAACTATGATTGTGTCAGTAAGTGTGGTCAATTCATTTACACATCTTCTAGTAAAAACAAGCAGCATGTTATGAGTGGCAAGCCTCTGCGCATATAAGGACCACCACAGCATAGGAAGGTTCATGAGAGACATTCAAGCAGAATGGACAAAGAATCGTGATCGTCGATTTAGTACAGTAGATCTACTCAGAGACAGCAATCGTCAGTTGATTGTGAAAAAAAAAATCAAAAATGAGAAAATATAGTTTGTGTTATTGTTGACAAAAAATGATGTGCAATGTATATAGCTCTTAGGTTACTCTGGTTGACATGCTATTATGACGTGTTACTAGTGACGTGTTATTATGATATCCACAATATATAAAACTATGTTAATTTAAAATACCTTTTTGTGTTTTTGTGTTGATCATCTTTAAATGTAAATTTCAAATTTCAGAATGTCAAAGGCACTGCGTGTTATGCTACAATGACACGGTCTGTCACGAATGCACAAAATGCTTCTATTTGGATCAAAATTCTGTTTGTCAGCGTGAGTATAAGCCAATATAGGTTTTAAAATACCTTACTAAGGTGCTAATTGGGTCATATGTATCAATGCAAATGCCTTATATGCATTTTACATTCTTAGCACCATTAGGTTTAACTCCATTAAATCAAAAAAGTCAAACTCCTTTAAATAAATACTCTAGATTCTAAACGTTTTGCTCATTCAAAGCAATACTCTCTAGATACTAAAAATATACCTCCATCAAATCCATGACCATCCCGATCCTGAGAATTTTACACAATCTTAAATATTGAGCGTGTCGCTCTATCAGGGTGATTCAATGTGGGATTTTGTTGTTTTAGCGTGCGCTGACCACCATTGTGAATTTTGCTACAATGGAACCACCTGCTACAGCTGTTGCAAAGGACGTTTTCTCTCAGAAAATAATACATGTGAAAGTAGGTACACCTTAAATGAATTATAATCTGGTCCATTATTTCTTAGATCTATAATCAAGCCCATCTCTTCGATTTTCTTCCATAGTCCTGAAATTAGGGTTGATTGAAGTAAGGTTAACGGATAACGAAAAGAATAATATTCTCAATATTTATAATTTCCTTATTTCAGCTTGCCCCAAATATTGTACAACGTGTTTCAATGCAACTTACTGCTATGACTGTGTAGAAGGGCACTTTGTGAACAGTGACAATCAATGTGAAAGTAAGTTTGAACTTATTTATGTTATTAATTTATGGACTAGTTATATGTCCATTGTGTATAAGGGGCACGCATTTTCTCTTTTATCTACCCCCTATAACAATAAATATGTTGAAGGGGACACATATTGCTGTCTAATTATTATACTTATGATTGAAATAAACATGTTTCCAAGATAAAGTTCATTTATGCTTTTCCAAGTCTCAGTTCAGAACACGTATCACTGAACATAGGTAGTCCGGCGATTGTCTACCTGGAATAGAGCATCGACTACTTATTTTGCAGAGTGGATATAAATATGAAACAAATACATTATAACAAATCAGAAACTTGACATTTCTTTTGTAACGCTTAATGCTATACCATATTGCTTATCATACATATGGTTTCAATGTTTGCAGAGTGTGCCAAGCACTGTGCCCTGTGCAATGAGACTGAGTGTCTGGAGTGTGTGAGTGGGTACTGGCTTAACCCAGGCGGACACTGCGTCAGTAAGTCAAAATCGCACATATCTCGTATATAGAAGGATTCATACAAATTTGTATTGCCCTAAGGACCATCATGCCACCTAGTGGCCAAATCCGAATATATATCAAGAATCTGATCAAAAACTTACGTCCAATATCATGAAAAACATTAATACCATCAGAGATAATCATCCTTTTAGTGTTATTTCAGAATCTCTTCTATATTATCCTTGACATATTAAAAGGAACTACTTTAGATATAATGACTTTGTATTTGCATATATAAACGAGTACATTTATTTTCACAGAATGTCCAAAGCATTGTGCATTGTGCAAGAACCAGACCACGTGTCAAGAAGCTGCGCGCGGCTATTACGTCGCCCCGGATGGCCTGGCTACTCGTAAGATGGTTCCCTTCATTTGCATAATCCATTTACATAATCTATTTGTTTGAAGCATTGGTTTCCCACAATTCTTCTGCTGAACTGTCAAATGAATGGCAGAATTATAATAGGAGGAAACTCTTTTTAAAAGGACTGAATATTGGGATCCTGTTTGTTTTAAATATCCTTGAAAATATATCTAAATGATGCCTTGTCTTGTACATAGCCTGATTGCCAATAATCATCTTTTCCCCTCTTAAAGTACATACCTAAAATGTCTAACTACGCCGGAACGAGAATTGTACACTTCTAACATAAATTATTGATAATCGGGTAACTGGCAGAGGATCTGTGCTCAGAATCAATGATGATATAAATAGTTGTATTTGACTCACAGTTTGAGTTTGTATGTTTGTATATTTTGTGCCTAGGTTGTATAAGACATTGCAGTGAGTGCTGGAATCAGACATTATGCTACACCTGTTTGGAAGGCTATTGGCTGAATGACAATACGTGTGACAGTGAGTATAGATCATAAATCATGACTAAGTTCAAGAGAAAATACTATCCAGATGATGTGACATGGACGATTGGTTATATCTAACCCATATTTAATTAATAAACGCATCACATAGTCAACAGACCTATAGCTCCAAGATGACAATAAGGTATTCTCAAGAACTAGTATTTGACTATGTGTATAGTATATTAACTGTAAATAACTTTTGATAGATATTGATGATGATCCATGATACAATCTCAGTCCTGTTTAATAACTGACTAAAAAAGGCACTTGATTGCGAAAATAACAATTCAGTCTGTCGTAAGAAAGATTGATTCTATATAACCCATGTTTAATAACAGCATTAATAAAGGACATGCATAACACATCAAACACTCTAATATAAGAATTAAGAATTCTCAAGAAAAACTTTATGTTCAATATATATGGTAATGCATACTATATGTCATTAACAGAGTGTCCAAAGTATTGCTCATCATGTTATAATGCAACGGAGTGTGTGGACTGTACTGATGGACATTACCTCGCCAATGGATTATGCAAATGTAAGTACCAAACATTGCATCATATGTTTTAATCAAAGATTTCCGGGAAGGTACCAAAACTTGTATATATCCATTACAGATACCTTATGGTTATGGTAAAGCACTTATTATCTTTAGTGTATTGAACACATGTATTATAGTAATATTGGTGCTGGTTCGCCACGGTTGATAGTTTTATCAGGGGATAATTGACCTTTATGATTTCTAATCAAAATAGTTTGTTGTAAATTGCTGAATGTGTCATCTATGTGCCAGTGGCAATATTATATATTTGTTTAGACTGAATGCACAACGTTACCGGAACTGCACAACTTTAGCGGAACCAGAACTGGATAACTCCACTTTATTCAATCCTTTCTAATTGGAAGCGGGCGTATTGTATTTGTATTTGGTTTGATATGGTTTCAGTGTGTGACAAGCACTGCTCGCTGTGTATGGATGGAGACGGAGCCTGCACTTCCTGCACTGTAGGTCATGCCCTGAAGAGTGTGAACAACATTGTGGACTGTGTCCGTGAGTAGGAGACATTGACATCTACAAAAATATCAAATAGGAGTAGAAAAAAAATATCTGGGAAGCAAATGTTATGTGATAATGATAGATTTATGATAGAAATTCCCTTTTCTGCAATTTATCGGCGCTAATTATTTACGGTTCCAAGTAGCTATTGCTAGTTCACATTAGAACTTTTAAATGTTTTGAATTTAACATGACTTTGTCAATGGATTTCCAAGTTTTCTTTTAAAAAACTTGTTTTGTTTAAACAACTCTGAGACAATAAACAATAAATATAAAAGACCGATATTGACCCACCAACTCCGACTCTGAGGCAACAACCCTTGAAATCTTAGGGTAGTATATTGTACACACAATTAGAGGTGTTTTTATATTTCCTCTACATATTTTGAATTTCCTCGGGTATCATAATATTTTGCTCTCATCCTGCAACACTACCATATATATTATTATCGAAGATAGGTATATCAAACTGGATCAATATTCTTAATCTTCTCTACGTCAAATCATTTTCTGCGTTTCCGATGTTTATTTTCTATATTTCATTTTTATGATTATTAATACTGAACATTTGTTTTTTTGTATAATTCAGAATGTCCCATCCACTGCAGTCTGTGCTACAACATATCTTCCTGCACGGAGTGTGTAAAGGGATACTACTTAGACGGGGTAGACTGTCTCGGTAAGATTTACAATTCTATCATGCCTGTGTAATAATGCCAAATATATACCCCTAGTCTGTCTTCGAAAAGAGTAGAGCATTAAGTCCAAGTGACAAGGGACGTTAAAACAATCAAACCAATTAAATCAAATCAATGAATGATGAAAACTAGGGTTTAAATGGCAGTTTAAATGGCAGTTAAATAGCAGTTTATGACAGAAAAAACGACCACAACCTTGTAAAGAAACTAAGGAAACTGAGAACATGTAAAATGATAATGACATGTTTGAACCATACAATATATATTTTAAAAATATTTTTTCAAATATATTATTTTCTACTAAATGGTTTGTTTAATATGTGAAATACTTAAAACAAACTGCATTAGTAAATGATCTTCAAAGCACCTTTGTCATCATTGCTTAGAAAACTCTTAAGAGCGCCGACAATGTGCATTGCCAGACATCGTAAGGACTTCATGCCCACGGCAAATCTTGTTCTCAACCCAAACGTTAACCGTTAAGCAGAGATAATTTGAAAATTGACAGCCTCTGTAATGAAGAGAATGCCGAGAATGAGTGATCCATACCTACAAAATGTTTGGCTTTTTAGATTGTCCTCCTAAGTGCGTGCATTGTGTGAATAAGGATAACTGCAATGAATGTCTACAGGGGTACTACCTGAATTCCGGGAGCGACTGTCAAAGTATGTACCAAAAACATTCCTACAATACATTTTAATTACAAATATGATAAACATACATCTATGATGTAAATACATTATATTGTATCTTACAAATACACTGTAAGAAGAGTCTAAAATATAAATGTACATATATATTTATAAAAATATATATGTTTAAACATATATATAAATTTATATATTTTTCATTTTACCTTGCTTCGAACGAATACATAAAACATTGAATAAGATAAATGAACATAAATGACCTAAAAAAATAGAAAGAAATACCTAAAATATAATTTTTTTAACAATGTAATAATTCTAGCATTACTACTTACTTGCAGAATGTCCCAAACATTGCATGTATTGCTACAATGGTACGACATGCCATGAGTGTGTTGATGGCTTCTTCCTGAATAGTAACAATGACTGTCAAAGTGAGTACACTGTCTAAATAGGTACCAATTATTGTCAATGTAAGAGCTACTTTGGAGTTACATGACATAGGTGGTTTATGGGAATATCTATGTGCAATTTTATATTGATTTTTATTGCACAGATTAAAAAAAGACATTTTGAAGAAATAAAAGTTTTATTTTCAAGTGAAACATCAGAAACAATATAGTATACACTGGAAGTTATCGAATGACTGACAAATTGATAATTGCCTACAGTGAAATAACCTTTATCTTTTATTTAAATGTTATTCTATATCAAATTAAATTCATGTGAATGCACTACATATTTTGTTACTCGCTTTTCAGAATGCTCTAAAGGCTGTTCCATTTGTGCCAATGAGACGTACTGCAGGGACTGCACCCCGGGTCACTACTTGACCCCTGACTTCCGGTGTACTGGCTGCGTGGCCGAGTGCTCGCTCTGCTTTAACGACACTACCTGTGAGTCCTGCGTCAAGGGATTCTATCTGGATGCTAATGACGACTGTGTTGGTGAGTATGCCCCACCCTTGCAAAGCTTTCAACGGAAAACACAAAATGTAACAACGGAACAGGCAAAATGGTGACATGGAAAACACAAAATGTAGCAACGGTACAAACAAATGGTGACATGGAAAACAAAAAATCAAATATATTTAAATAATTTTTTAAATGTCTCTGAAATAATGTAGCATTGAATAAACAAAATGCTTATTTATGAAATACCTAATATAACACAGGATAGGTAAAATGATAAAAAGTAAGACACAATATACACAGGAAACAATATTATATAATGCTGATTTGATTTACTAGTCTATTTAATCAAATGAGTGAAATGAGTTTATATGCTATTCAAATTGGAAAAGTATAGATATTACGGATAGCACTTTAGCCCACTGCCATTATTAGATAAATAAAACCGATGGTTTTTCAAACAAAGACACATAGTTATGAAAGTTACATGATAAGCATTACAATGCGTAGTATTTGCGTCTGAATACGTCAAAACGTGACCCAGATCAGTTATATAGCGTCCAGTCTTCTTAAATGCTCTGTTTCTACAATTAAGTTAATTCCATTGTTTTCAATAAATGGATTTTTGTATTTTTACCAGCTTGCAAGACTCCTTGCACTGTCTGTGCTAACGAGACCTCGTGCAGCGCTTGTGGGTATGGCTACTACATTGATACCACCTCGGAGTCCTGTAAACGTGAGTTTGGCAAAAACCTTAGATATACTCTATTGCTTAGTGGAGAGAGTAACATTTGAACAAATCCTATTGCTGAGGACAACAAAGTACACTTGAGAACAATACCTTTTGTTAAGCACACAGACAAAATGACAACACACTATTCCTTTAATAAATAAATAAATAAAAAAACAATTGCTCCGCACCGAAAAATCTCATTTGAAGAAAACAGTTATGGTTAAATCCAGAGATGATGTTCAAACTTATACATGTTGATTTACTGTGTTGCAATGTGGTATTGATAGCTTTCTCTTTCCAGTTTGTCCCTCACAATGTACCAGCTGTGAAAATCCCAACAAATGTCTCTCTTGTAAATGGGAATATTATCTTCGATCAAGTGATAACCAGTGCATAAGTAAGTGACAGATATCATGCAAATTTAGATACTAATAAATATACTTTAAATCACTTCTATTCAGGCATTATGTTTTATGTTGTACTACACAAGTGACTTGATTTATAAGAAAAATGTTCTAATACATCAGTGACTTGAACTATAAGAAGATTCTAAGGATTATGGTGATTACCTCTTTGTGGTATTATAGAATGTTCGGGCACATCCCTTGGTACACATTGCATAGCCTGTGACTCTGACACCAAGTGTACATTCTGTGACAGGCAGACCTATCTGGACACGGCAACTGGTACCTGTAAACGTGAGTAGACCCTTTATTAAAGACGATGAGACATTAAAAAAATATATATAATTAATTTCTTTGTTTTATCATATTTATCCTTCAACGTATGTAGTGATATTATTCTGTAAAAATACCAAGTGGTATACAAGCGTGTGGTGTTGAGTATATGAATATATATTTAATTTGTAAATATAGAAAACACATTCATTAATATCAGATGCCAGTAAATATGCGATTTTATGGCTGCTGTCAATACATGGCGATATGATTGCTGTCAATACATGGCGATATGATTGCTGTCAATACATGGCGATATGATTGCTGTCAATACATGGCAATATGATTGATATGATAAAATGGTGATATGATTGATGATCATAAGTATTAAATGTAAAGAACTAGCCACCCGGTAACCTTTAACAAATATTAGATTAGCAATTTGATTGATATTATTTTCTCTGCAGAATGTTCTGCTCAGTGTAGCTACTGCGATGGTCCTGCTGTTAGTGACTGCCAGACATGCGCAGAGGGATACTATCTGGTCGGTAGCACTTGCACAAGTAAGAGATGAAATGTTTATATATATATTAACGTGAATTCGAATTATTGATTTGAGTGAATAAAATATGAATGGTTAGTTAATGTTTCAAATATAAATGTGATTGGTTAGTTAATGTTTTAAGATAAATGTGAATGGTTGGTTAATGTTTTCAAGTACTTTACCTTTTGGTATGCTCAATTTTTTTAATCAGAACATTTTGACAAAACAAAGTGTAATTATATAGTGGCATTAGGGTTATAATATACACTGCTGACCGTGGCTCATTTGGATGATTATTGTTACAGAGTGTGACAGTACTTGTGTGGCCTGTGTGAACTCGGCGACTGTTTGCACAAAGTGTACCTACAAATCCTACCTGGATGGATCCACTTGTAAATGTAAGTCATTCCCCATTGGTTTAAACAGTAACCAAGCTGATAGATGTGAGTCATTCCCCATTGGTTTAAATAGTAACTAAGTTGATAGATGTGAGTCATTCCCCATTGGTTTAAATAGTAACTAAGTTGATAGATGTGAGTCATTCCCCATTGGTTTAAACAGTAACTAAGTTGATAGATGTGAGTCATTCCCCATTGGTTTAAATAGTAACTAAGTTGATAGATGTGAGTCATTCCCCATTGGTTTAAATAGTAACTAAGTTGATAGATGTGAGTCATTCCCCATTGGTTTAAATAGTAACTAAGTTGATAGATGTGAGTCATTCCCCATTGGTCTAAATAGTAACTAAGTTGATAGATGTAAGTCATTCCCCATTGGTTTAAATAGTAACTAAGTTGATAGATGTGAGTCATTCCCCATTGGTTTAAACAGTAACTAAGTTGATAGATGTGAGTCATTCCCCATTGGTTTAAACAGTAACTAAGTTGAAAGATGTAAGTCATTCCCCATTGGTTTAAATAGTAACTAAGTTGATAGATGTGAGTCATTCCCCATTGGTTTAAACAGTAACTAAGTTGATAGATGTGAGTCATTCCCCATTGGTTTAAATAGTAACCAAGCTGATATATGTAAGTCATTCCCCATTGGTTTAAATATTAACTAAGTTGATAGATGTAAGTCATTCCCCATTGGTTTAAATAGTAACTAAATTGATAGATGTGAGTCATTCCCCATTGGTTTAAACAGTAACTAAGCTGATAGATGTGAGTCATTCCCCATTGGTTTAAATAGTAACTAAGTTGATAGATGTGAGTCATTTACCATTGGTTTAAACAGTAACCAAGCTGATAGATGTGCGTTATTCCCCATTGGTCTAAATAGTAACTAAGTTGGTAGATGTGAGTCATTCCCCATTGGTTTAAATAGTAACTAAGTTGATAGATGTGAGTCATTCCCCATTGGTTTAAACAGTAACTAAGTTGATAGATGTGAGTCATTCCCCATTGGTTTAAATAGTAACTAAGTTGAAAGATGTAAGTCATTCCCCATTGGTTTAAATAGTAACTAAGTTGATAGATGTGAGTCATTCCCCATTGGTTTAAACAGTAACTAAGTTGATAGATGTGAGTCATTCCCCATTAGTTTAAATAGTAACCAAGCTGATATATGTGAGTCATTCCCCATTGGTTTAAATATTAACTAAGTTGATAGATGTAAGTCATTCCCCATTGGTTTAAATAGTAACTAAATTGATAGATGTGAGTCATTCCCCATTGGTTTAAACAGTAACTAAGCTGATAGATGTGAGTCATTCCCCATTGGTTTAAATAGTAACTAAGTTGATAGATGTGAGTCATTTCCCATTGGTTTAAACAGTAACCAAGCTGATAGATGTGAGTTATTCCCCATTGGTCTAAATAGTAACTAAGTTGGTAGATGTGAGTCATTCCCCATTGGTTTAAACAGTAACTAAGTTGATAGATGTGAGTCATTCCCCATTGGTTTAAATAGTAATCAAGTTGCTAAAGTTTCTAGTTTGGATGGACCCACTTGTAAATGTAAGTGATTCCTCACAAGGGAACCTTAACAAAGTTGCTTTATGAAGATATAAAGATATCATATAGAATGTTAAAGGAAAAACAAAGTTTTTTCTTTCATATGAATGCTTTGTAGTCCAAATTATCCAATATGCTTTGTACATATGTTTTGTAAAATTACCAAAATAATAACTATTTACCATGTTGATATCTCCATATTTGAATCAAATAGATGTATGAAAATTAATTCTTAAATAAATGTCACAGAGTTTGCAGCAATTGATAACAATATCAAAATTGCCAAAAATTACTATTTATCATGTTGATATTTCCATATTTAATTCAATTAGATGAAGATAACTTGTAAAATATATTTGCCCCACTTTACAGCATGTGCGGCTATAATGACAGGGTGTGTTGCATGCCATAACAGCACACATTGTACCGAGTGTGTAGATCGCTACTATCTCAAAGATGGCACATGCAATGGTGAGTCTCACAGCATTAATAATACCTTATTTGATAATTGACATATTTCGAAATTGACATATTTCGAAATTGACATATTTCGAAATTGACATATTTCGAAATTGACATATTTCGAAATTGACATATTTAGAAATTGACATGTTTAGAAATTGACATATTTAGAAATTGACATATTTAGAAATTGACATATTAAGAAATTAACAGAAATTGACATATTTAGAAATTGCAATATTTAGATATTCTTATTTCGAAAAAAATTCATTTTTAGATATAACAATATCTAGATATCTCCCGATTTATAGATTAACATATTTACATATTACCAGATTTATTGTGGCAAACAAAATGAAAACTAAGGATCTGGGTCACTGAAATATTTCCAGGATAAAATCTTCAATGCGACAATGTCAATATCAATTTTTTTAATGTAAGAAACAGCTGGATTATTGGATTTATGAAGCATCATGTGGCAATATGGATGTATATTATCATAAATCTAGGATTTTTGGTATGATTTCAGCATGTGTTACTCCATGTTCCAAGTGCAAAAGTGCTACCGCGTGCATCAGCTGTGACTATGGTTATTACCCGACTGGTTCTGACACCTGCAGTAGTAAGTAACCCATTCATTAAATCACTGACCGAATATAATAAATGACTATATAACACCCCAGAGAAAAGTGAGTAAATTTGTATTTTGGTTATGGCATCTTATATAACATTGGATTTATCCAATGGCTTGTTTGACGAAAACAAACTGTGTGAAGACTTGAAGTCATGGCCATTGATTTGTCTGATGACTTATATGATATATCCATTGTTTATGGTAACTTATGATAAGATTAATTTCATGTGTTCATTGTCTATCACTCGTCTGCTGACAGAATGCATCAACAACTGTTACGGGTGCTTCAATGGCACTTCCTGTGAGGACTGCAAGATGGGTTACTATCTGGACACAGACAAGAGCTGCACGGAGTGTGTCTTCCCCTGCGAGAACTGTGACGAGAACAACCCACAGACCTGTATCACATGCGCCCCGGGCTATTACCTGGACACAAGCAAAGTGTGCAAAGGTGGGTTGGACTGAAAACCTACAGTTTACCATTTATCGCTCAAGGGTGATGGCATGATGGCAGAAAAATGCTTATTTCGTTTCGTTTGAGAAGCCAATCCAAATATTTTCCATAAGCAATACATATACTTTTTACCTTTTAAAGGGACTGAATAGTTTGTTTTCCTAATGATTAGAACATTATAATTATGATTATACATGATTATTTTGGGGCTTAGAAATATTTTTTGTTCAAATCTCCTACAATGATAATAGACCTTCCCTAAATAATGATCACTGAATACCATGGTATCCTTAAAAGCACTGAATACCATGGTATCCCTAAAAGCACTGGATACCATGGTATCCCTAAAAGCACTGAATACCATGGTATCCCTAAAAGCACTGAATACCATGGTATCCTTAAAAGCACTGAATACCATGGTATCCCTAAAAGCACTGAATACCATGGTATCCCTAAAAGCACTGAATACCATGGTATCCCTAAAAGCACTGAATACCATGGTATCCTTAAAAGCACTGGATACCATGGTATCCTTAAAAGCACTGGATACCATGGTATCCCTAAAAGCACTGAATACCATGGTATCCCTAAAAGCACTGGATACCATGGTATCCCTAAAAGCACTGAATACCATGGTATCCTTAAAAACACTGAATACCATGGTATCCCTAAAAGCACTGAATACCATGGTGTCCCTAAAAGCACTGAATACCATGGTATCCTTAAAAACACTGGATACCATGGTATCCTTAAAAGCACTGGATACCATGGTATCCTTAAAAGCACTGGATACCATGGTATCCTTAAAAGCACTGGATACCATGGTATCCCTAAAAGCACTGGATACCATGGTATCCTTAAAAGCACTGGATACCATGGTATCCCTAAAAGCACTGGATACTATGGTATCCTTAAAAGCATAAGACGTACCATCTTGATACAAAATAACAGACTTTATTATGGGAATCATTAAATATCTTTCGGATGAATGTAATTTTGAAGTGCTGTTGATATCTTTAGTATGATATTTTGTGCTTTGAAATAAGTGAAAATTGTATTTGCCTTTGACAGCGTGCTCTACATTTTCCACTCCTCTGGCTAAATGTCTGAGATGCAGTTCGTCCACATCAGGAAATACAGTGACAGTCACCTGTCTCCAGTGTGCCTATGGTTACCGAGTCAGCAGTGGTGTCTGCACTGGTAAGTAATATCAAACACAATGATACTATGTAGGCAAATATTAAATACAGTGACACTATATAGGCAAATATCTAACACAGTGATACTACATAGGCAAATATCAAACACATTGGCACAGTGTGGGTAAATATTAAACACAGTGACACTACATAGGCAAATATTAAACACAGTGACACTACATAGGCAAATATCAAACACATTGGCACAGTGTGGGTAAATATTAAACACAGTGACACTACATAGGCAAACATTAAACACAGTGACACTATGTAGGCAAATATTAAACACAGTGATACTAGGCAAATATTAAACACAGTGACACTACGTAGGCAAATATTTAATACAGTGATACTATGTAGGCAAACATTAAACACAGTGACACTACATAGGCAAATATTAAACCCAGTGACACTATGTAGGCAAACATTAAACAAATTGACACTACATAGGCAAATATCAAACCCAGTGACACTATGTAGGCAAATATTAAATACAGTGACACTACATAGGCAAATATTTAATACAGTGATACTATGTAGGCAAATATTAAACACAGTGATACTAGGCAAACATTAAACACAGTGACACTACATAGGCAAATATTAAACACAATGACACTATGTTGGCAAATATTAAATACAGTGACACTACATAGGCAAATATTTAACACAGTGATACTATGTAGGCAAATATTAAACACAGTGACACTATGTGGGTAAATATTAAACACAGTGACACTATGTAATCAAATATTAAATACAGTGGCACTATGTGGGTATAGATTAAAACAGTGGCACTATGTGGGTATATATTAAACACAGTAACACTACATAGGCAAATATTTAACACGGTGATATCATGTATTACCACAGAGAAACTTCATTGAAAAAAAAAACAACAAATAAAAACAACAAAAACAAAAACAGAAAATAATTTACATTTAGTATAGTCTGGACTAGACGTGCACAGTGGACGGTAATATTCACAATATAGAGATATAAATCGAAATAGAATGGTATCTATAAATCACTTTTAAGTTCTAGAAAGTTCTTGTGATTGTAAAATTGAAATATCTTTCTTACAACAGCATGTCCCACACATTGTGCGAGCTGTGCTAATAATGGAAACTGCAAAAGTTGCGATAAGGGTTACTACCTGATAAACAACATCTGTTCCGGTATGTATTAACATCATTGAGTCATTTAAAAAAATCATTATCGACCCATTCAAGATAAAGGGTAAATTACAAACGGTTATGTTTGAGTATGATCTTTGTTGCAGCGTGTACATCACCATGTCTAAGCTGTGGCACCTCAGCTACTAACTGCCTGTCGTGTGTATACGGATATTATTATGACACAACTGCCAAGTTATGCAAGGGTTAGTGTTATAAATCAGCCTCATGCTGTCTTCATCTCAACTAGTCAAAATTGTGATATGTATATTTGTCAAATTTTGATATAATGATTATCTATGTAATCTTAAGATATATACTCTTAACAGTCATGTTATTGATTTTGTGACATGATCCCATACAAACATGTAAACCATATTATCATGCAAAACATTAAGTAGCCCCAAATGATATGAAATATTCATTAGCCTTGAATTCATACCAAAAAATCATAATTTTAGCGTGCAACCCCCCATGTGTGTCTTGCACCGGGCTGACTTCTAATGACTGTACATCCTGCTTACGTGGATATTACTTCGACACTTCAACCAAAAAATGCAAAGGTAATTTACACTTATTAATCCATAAATGTGATTGGAAATTTAAGTTGTACCAGAAATATATGTTAAAAACTTACTTATAAAAGAAAATTATTTATAAATAGACTTTTGAGAAAAATTATTTACTTTTATTTCAGACTGTACAGCAACTTCTATTACTGGATGTGTAAGCTGTTCCGATGCCAGTACCTGCACAGAATGTAGTGATCGCTACTATCTGGATAATAAGAAGTGCACAAGTAAGTAACATTTTAACATTTAGTTTCAGAAACCATTGTTGATCATTTAAAGATAACACTACACCATTTTCCTTAAAAAAAGAGTTGCGCCATTATTTAGTATAGCCTGGTTTATTTATCGATTAATTTATCCTGTTTTGGTTATACGCATATCATGCCATCTTGTGGCGAGATCAGGCATCTTCTTCTATCTCTGATCAGAGTTGATGTCATTTTCTTTTTATTGCAAAATTGTCATTTGTTGTTGTATGGTTTGATGAGTTTCACAAAATCTGGGAGGATGGATGGGATTAATAAGTAATGAATCATGTTTTTTCACTGTATCATATTATAAAAGGTTTTGAGCTCCTCCAACAATGATTTAGTTGGAAGGAGACAAACACCTCAATAACTGGACACAAATGGTTTATTCAGTACCTACTACTGATTATTGTGATTATTGGGTGTGACCTCTCACCATCTTTATAATAATATATAAAGCCTCCATAAAGAGGCACTCTATATGTCATCACATGTCCTAATCTTGGCACACATCAGTTTGTGTGTATATGGCAGGATAATTTCAGCGCCAAATTTGAAATTAAAAATTCTGCAAATGTTAGAATAACGCATAATACATATTTATTGTGGAAAATAATTTTGATAGTTTTAATGAAATATCTCTTAAACAGCATAGTATTATTTCTTTTTTAAAGAAATGTTTCTTGTTTGTACATGAACTCCATATGTTGCAGAATGTACTGAGCCATGTGCAACATGCACAGGTGTTGGGACATCAAACTGCAAGACCTGCAGCTATGGCTACTATTACAACCCGACCAACAGCGCCTGTGAAAGTGAGTATATTAACACCACACAACATTGTCCCAGACCTGTTTAGTGCCGTGTAAAACAGCCTTTTTGCACAGAGGGATAAGTATAGAAATCCATAAGAATGGACTTGAAAAGTAGTACTGATTGCTTTGTATACCTACACCCCTCAGACGCATCACATTATGAATGAATACAGAATATACAGAAACCTTCAAACAGATATGTATATGTTTGAAAATATCTTCGTGCATCACATACAAGACAACTAGATATGCCATCTAGATTCCACTATAATACTAGGATACTGAATTGGTTGATATCCCTCATGTGTCTGAATGTTTCAAGGAGAACTACTTTGTGTTATATTCTCAAGGGTGTGATGCTTTTTGTTAGACAGACATAAGAGTGTATGAAATAGTCATGTGCAGGACTGAAACGAATTTATATTATCAAAATTTGGTAAGACAGAATAAAGTACATATATATACATGTTTATACATAAATACATATATATACATATCGAACTTTCAGTTTTATCATCAATATTGTTTATCAATATGTTTCAATGAGGTAAACAAGGGTTCTTAACAAATGTACATGTATATCATCTTTTGCATAGTTCTGTATATCGATTAAGTAGAAAATAATCCAAAGATTTGAAGTGTGTTAGGTGATTGGTATGTCACATGTGATATGAGAGTAAGTCCTAATTACAAAACAGCATACTGTTAATATTTGTTAAAAATATGTACATTTTCTTTGTCCTTAGAGTGTGATTCAAAGCTTAAAGGATGTAAGGATTGTGACCAAGTTGGTAAAATATGTTACCAATGCGAAGATGGACGTTACCTGGATACAACTTGCCCAGGTAAGAAATATATACTTTATCCCAGATCTGTAGATGCTTGAAACATGAAACATTTATTTGTATTTTCCATGGAAGAGCTATTATGTCCACAATGTGTACGCCTAGACACACAATTCCCCAATGTACATAAACTGATAAAAACAAAATGAATATGAAGGTATAAATATATGAAAAGAAATGTATAACATGAGAATTGTGGTGGTAATTACTTTAATATGATTACAGTGTGTCCTACCCATTGCGTTACCTGTGAGCTGTCGGGTTCAAACAAGAAATGCTTGACATGTGAATATGGCTATCAAATAAGCGGCAATGACTGCGTCGGTAAGTTACCATTTACTTTATTATATCTTTTGAAATTACAGTCAGCATGAGCTTGTATATATATATATATATATATATATATATATATATATATATATATATATATATATATATATATATATATATATATATATATATATATATATATATATATATATATATATATATATATATATATATATATATATATATATATATATATATATATATATATATATATATATATATATATATATATATTTATATCAATACCACTATTAAAGAAGGTCTAAAATATAAATTAAATATAGTCAAAAGGAATAATCATCACTTGGTTAAGGTGATACAAACGTCACTTGGTGCGATCAATAAGGTGAAATCTTGGTGGAGAATAATTATATTATAATCCTATTTATGAACGATTCAGTGAGAAATAAACATTGAAAAAAAAAGTTTGAATTCTCCAATTATTGGCTCATGCTGTAGATAGAATATGGACGTGCTCTATGACAAACTTGGATAGTTTTCAAAATTTACTTGGACATACCACGAATCTGATTGATTAATACTTAGATATTTTTTTCCACCAAGATTTGTAGAAAGAAATTCCATCACCTTATTTCCAAGTTTGTCATTCTGGGTAACATGTCCATATTTTATCTATTGCAGTGAAGCCATGATGAGATGGATAACACTCTCTCACCTGGGATCTATACATAGTTCACTTGAGGGGAAAAAGACTCAAGAAACAAATTCAACTCTCCAACTGTTTGGTTCAATATGGACACTATGTAACCGAGAATATTAAGAAAATATTATTTTTTATGTCATCGTTGAAAAAATGCGAAATACAGTTTGAGCAATATTATCGTATAGAATAAATGAAGTCAAAATGAGGCATTTGGTAACTAAAGATTTGTCGATTTTTCTTTTTCCTGAAAAATCAGTTAATAAGTTTATTAGATAATCAATGCTCAATAGTTCTTTTTCCTGTGATTATGAAATTTACATATTTGTTCACATAAAAAACAATATTGTATATTACATTAAATATGATTCATGGTCAACACAAAATGTATATATCTGAGACGAAAGTCATTTTAGACTGTGATAGCAATTGAGTAGCAATCTAGATAATATAAAATATTGCTTGATTTTTTAAATTTCACATGGTTTATATGATTTCATCATGAAATATAACTTTTGCATAATATTTGGAATTATAAGAATCAAGCATATATTGAAAACAAATTATCTTAATTGTGGGGAAATATTTGATACCAAACCATTATGTACATATATTTAAAAAATATTATATACAAAGCATATTTAGATTACATTTAGGAGATATTCAAGAACATAAGAATGTATATTATGCATTTTCTATATATGTTAATCACAACTGTTTAAACCTATTTGACGAAAGACATTTTATGTGTCAGAATAAAAAACCCTTTATTGTACTAGGAATATTAGGGAAATAAAATGTATGTTATATTTAAATAAATTGTTATTAACATACATTGTACAAATACAAAATGTTTGAGACATATATAGCAGGGTAACTTAAAATGAAAGTGAAACTAAATTGTCAGCAAGCAGTGAAAAAATCAACGTTGTGCCAATTTTATAATAATTATGATGAGGCCTTGCAGTATATTGAGTGGTATTTTACAAAATTGTTGATAATTACCAGCATATAAAACCCCTATGTTTATAGCCTATAAAGGAGGTGCAGTCGATAGCAGTTTCACCCTGAAATATTTAATTTTAATACAATACCAACCTTTGCAATGACTGATATTTCTGAACCCAGTTCAGTGAGGAACACCATATCTGCTTCAAGCAGGTCTCTTCTTGAAATAATGGAAATAATGTCGAAAGTGATGTCAAACCCGAAACGAACAAACAAAATCACATTGCAAACAGCTTCATTATTTCTTTCATAACTGTTCTAGAATAATTAATTCCGGAGGATGATAAGGTTAATTTCAACAGGGCCTTGGGGAATAATTTAATTCTAAAGAAACAAAAGATACCAGAGAAAAAGTACCAGAGATGGGACTACAACATGCTACAATCCAACAGGACAAGAAGTCTCGATGGTATGAAGGCGTGGTTGATAAATACTGCCTCCCAAATACTCAACGAACCACTCTTTTAACCAATCAAATATGCCAAACAGAAGAAACCCATTTTAGAGAAAAGTATTGTACCATATCCATCCTGTCATTCCCCTTTCCAGCCACTGCTCCATAACTGGTTAGCAAAGGCCGTGGTTTGTATAATCATGTCTATGTGATCATGCAAAAGAAAGATCACCAGCCACTCTTCGAAAAGAATAGGGCATTGAGTCCCGGTGACAAGGTTCTTCTTGATATAGCTTATATAGTGTTAAACAAATCGTTAAAACAAATAAATCAAATTAAAATTTATACTGCCAATCTTCAGTCAACATCTAATGTGTATACACCTACTTTGCTCAGTCTTGATTTAGGAAACAGTTCTCTTGTGGATTTGTATTATCAAACCAAATCGACTTGCAAGAATAATAAAAAGTATCATAGGCTTTATTCCTTGGGCTACTTCCAACAATATTACTCATAAACGACTTACACCAATATGACGTATTTCCAAAAGAGAATAAACCTAGCTTTAGATGTGAAGTTATAAAATTGAATAGGGCATTGCGACAACAGCATTTGCACCTGTTGCGTTAGCTTCAAAATTATTGGTGATTGCTGAGGCTAAGCTGTAAAAGCACTGAAAACATGGCAGCTGTAAGATAGTCGAAGATTACATGTAAATCTCCTTAGTACGTATGCCATTATGAGCTTAACATTCATGCTGAAGATTCCACACCACATGCCCAAATTATAAATAAACTAATGATAAAGTATTTCGATAGCATTGCAAAGTATGGAGTTATTTGTCAAGTGATACACTGATCTACATCTCCATGGATCATATGAGTAGACATCATACAGACACGTCTAGACCTGAACTCAAAAAATGCAAAGATGAGGTCAGGTCTTCTCTGATTACGAATATGATGGCTGCTAAGGCTCTGGACTTCCCTTCCTTATGATATTATGAGAATTACTTTCATCAGTGTCTTCAAGACTAGATTGAAGACATCCCTATTTAGGAAGAACATCCCTATTTAGGATGAACATCCCTATTTAGGAAGCACGCCCTAGACGAAGCGCTGTGAAACAAAAACTGGCAGCACTGCAGAGAAAAGAACTGAGCATCATTGTCCAGGGAGAGAAATAGTCTATATCAAAATGTCCAAGGTGTAACAACCAATCAGCACCTCATTTGGAACCAATACATAAACAATATATCCATAATGATTTCATCCTCTTGCATCTCTGAATAGATTAATTGCCATCATTTTAATATCTTTATTCACACCAAGTTTAAAACATTGGCATGTATATAATATACATATTTACAGACAGGTAGACATTTGAGAGAAAATTAAAAACAAAGTGTAAAGAGTTAGCTCAGGGTTTCTCTTTACACTAATTGCTTCTCATCAATTATTTTATTTGCATCATCATCTGATAAAATGTCAAAGAAAGAAACTCCATTGTGTAAATCACTTACATTAATGTCATTATACAATTTATACTTTTGATTTAACTGAATATTATAAATTCCCATTATGACCATTGTACTAAAAACAGACATTTCTTACAAGAGATGATTTGATATTTATACAACTTAAATTGAATTTGAGAAAGCGTTTTTCTAAACTTATCTTGAGAAGCATATAATTTCACAACAATGGTATTATATATCTGTGAGTCATACAGGGAACTCTCCAGATAACCCCTTTATGCCATGCAAAGCAAACATCTGACATGGCATTACTGGACAACAACCACAACAAAGCACTAAGATAAAAACTGCAACAATATAATAATAGCTTACATTTCACTAATGAACCTACATGACCAAAATCAGCAATGAATATATTAAAACCTTTTTAAAAAGTACAAAATTGAATCTGATACAATGCTATTCATATCTAGTGTGGAGACTTTATGTCCCAGATGTTTTGCTGTTGTTACATGACATACTTCTAATAATGTCATCTCTTACAATACAGCTCTTTCATTAAGAATTAAAAACTGACTGTTTAGTCCATTACAAGCTACAATAAAATTCCCTTGCATACTCTTCAAATAGTTTTACCATTTCCTGTAATGTCTGTAAGGTTGGAGCTAACAAACTTAGGTCATCTGTAAAACCCAGACCTCCAATATCTTGATGCACCATGTGACAACCAATTCAACTTAATAAGCAGACCCTCATTATATGCAGAAGATAAGATAGGTGAGAGTACATTGCCCTGCTTAACACCAATTTCACTGAAGAAGAACTAGATTTACGTGATGTATACTAACCAATCTTTGGTTAGTATACATATGTATTGATAATCTGATGGCAAAAGGAGACATTTCATGATTTACTAATTCTTTAAACAATCTTCAGTCCCTGACATGAGCAAAAGCACTTGTAGCATCTAGCAGCAAGGCATAAACATTACTTCCACGTGCATTATAAAAACCTAGTTTCAAGTACCAGTGATGTCACAGAGTAATTAAAGATTTCTCTTCAAAACCAAAATGCATATCAGAGCTGTTAAGTGCATGTTGTTCTTTAATTAGTAGAACCCAGTGAAAGGACTGAAAAACTAATACTCAGCCATGAATGAACGGCTGCTTAGAGGCACATCAACCATTAAGGTTATTTAGTGAATACTCAGCCAATAAATGAAGACCAGTTAATAAAAATCAGTGACACGGGACTTTTGACTGGATGTGATCCATGTATCCATGGCAATAATCAAACCCTATAATAAATGACAAAAATGTTTACATCCATGTCAAAAGTCCTTCAACAGTCCACAACATAGAAGAAGCGCACCTGTATGAACAACTATTCATGAAGTATCAAGTGTCCCATAATGACGCCCTTGTCTCATATAATACAGATATACCTGAGTGTAACAGCAATCCATGTGTAACTGTCACATATATCTATGACGCGCTTGTCTCATATAATACAGATATACCTGAGTGTAACAGCAATCCAAGTGTAACTGTCACATATATCTATGACGCGCTTGTCTCATATAATACAGATATACCTGAGTGTAACAGCAATCCATGTGTAACTGTCACATATATCTATGACGTGCTTGTCTCATATAATACAGATATACCTGAGTGTAACAGCAATCCATGTGTAACTGTCACATATATCTATGACGCGCTTGTCTCATATAATACAGATATACCTGAGTGTAACAGCAATCCATGTGTAACTGTCACATATATCTATGACGTGCTTGTCTCATATAATACAGATATACCTGAGTGTAACAGCAATCCATGTGTAACTGTCACATATATCTATGACGTGCTTGTCTCATATAATACAGATATACCTGAGTGTAACAGCAATCCATGTGTAACTGTCACATATATCTATGACGTGCTTGTCTCATATAATACAGATATACCTGAGTGTAACAGCAATCCATGTGTAACTGTCACATATATCTATGAAGCGCTTGTCTCATATAATACAGATATACCTGAGTGTAACAGCAATCCATGTGTAACTGTCACATATATCTATGACGCGCTTGTCTCATATAATACAGATATACCAGAGTGTAACAGCAATCCATGTGTAACTGTCACATATATCTATGACGCGCTTGTCTCATATAATACAGATATACCTGAGTGTAACAGCAATCCAAGTGTAACTGTCACATATATCTATGACGCGCTTGTCTCATATAATACAGATATACCTGAGTGTAACAGCAATCCATGTGTAACTGTCACATATATCTATGACGTGCTTGTCTCATATAATACAGATATACCTGAGTGTAACAGCAATCCATGTGTAACTGTCACATATATCTATGACGTGCTTGTCTCATATAATACAGATATACCTGAGTGTAACAGCAATCCATGTACTAATGGCGCCACCTGTGTGGATGGCGTGGGTGGCTACTCCTGCACCTGTCTCCCGGGATACACTGGAGTGAGGTGTCAAACAGGTCAGAAAATTTCTTTTACTTTTACTGGAGAAAGGGGTTAAAGATTTATAATGGAGAAGGAGTCAAATATGTTTACTATTTGATACACTTGTAATTGCAAAAGGGTTAAATTTGTTATGTTCTAATAGATAAATATTTTGATAATATTTAATATTATGTTATGTAATCTGGTTTGCTTATTATGGTTGTTAAAAAATAGAATGAAACAAGAACCTCAATACAGCATTTAAATGATCTGCTCCCATTGACGCAATTATGTTACAATGCATTCATGAAGCACCGACATTGCGATTTGAAAAAGCTGGGTCACTCTTTCACATCTAATGCCTCAGTCACATTTGCGCCGATTTCAGCAAAGATGCCCGGCCGATGAGTATTTTTTACACAATCGGCCGGCAGTTCAGATTGCCGTGCGGGCACCGGGAGATCATCGGCCACAATTGGACATCTTTTAGACGTCGGGCAGGTCATCGGGAACTTTTTAGCTGCAACTTAAAAGTTGCCGGCGTTTCCCCGATGTCTTATCAGCAAATATCATCTTAAAGTACACGGCAGGGTCCCGGCAGTGTCCCGCAGGCACATCGGCAGATTATCTTAAGGCTGCCGGTGGCATCGTGCGGTGAAAATAGGATTATCTTTATTTCATGTGTTCACAGACCATCGTCAGATGATCCCACGGGCTCCTTGCGATATCACATAGACGTCTTTAGGATGTCCTTCAGACGTCTGTCAAATGAGACAGACGTCTTTACGATATCTGACAGACGTCTGTCAATGATCTAGACGTCTTTAAGATATCCTACAGACGTCTGTGCTATTCAGTCTTGCACGTGCCGTGCGGTGCCCTTTAATAATGTGACCACAGCTACGGCATCTTTCAGATTATTGCTGATAAACTCCCCGGCGCCCGGCAGACGGGGAAGTCGGCCGATGTATACATCCCAGCCGGCGCCCGGTGAAAATGTGACTGAGGCATAAAACTGGTGCATGTAGAACGTCAAATTTGCAAATATGGAAAAGGGGCCACGAACTATGATTTAGACACAAACTCAAAATTACAAACATTCAGATTCAAATCAGTTAAAGTAATAGATTTCTGTCATTGCTTGGCGCCCTTATTTGTGATAATAATTTCACCTACTTGTTTATACCTAAGGAGGCTTGATAAAAGTTGCTGGTCCTTGCTTCAATATGCCAGTTAAATATGTTAACACTTCATTGTCTTGTAGCAATATTGTAAACTACTTTCAGATATTGATGAATGCAGTCCAAACCTTTGTCCCGCTACCGCTAATTGTATAAATAAGATAGGATATTATCTTTGTGAATGCCCACCCTACACCCAGTATACAAAGACTGGCAACACTGCCAAGTGCCAGAAATGTAAGTTTTATGTAATGACTGATGTATATGTGCTGCTAAAAAAATAAAAATAAAAATACCAAATGAGATAGACATGGTATTTTTGTTCAATTCTCAACGAAGTTTCTATATCAGTATGTAAATGGTTCCGGGTATAGTTAATATTTATGGATAACTGATTAAGATTCAAGCCGTTTCTCCTCTTTTATGCTTTTATTCAATTAGTATAAAAACATTTTCAAATATCCCTTTGAGTTACACCAAATGTAGGTTTTTTGCTGCTTTAGACGAATATAGCAGTGATACGATATTTGTACATACATCGGCAAATATGCACCCACAAAATATATTATATTTCTGACAATAAAATGATTTTATATACCTGATGCTGACAATATTTGCGTTATCTACCCATTTTTGTCTTGTCTTCTGTTTATATAGTATGCGACAGCAAAGGAAAGAATTGCAAATCTTGTAGCCAAGGTTACACAAGAGATGCAAACAATAAATGTACCGGTGAGTCATACATTATTGTTATTTATTTATTTATTATGATTATTATGATAATGTTTACTATGATAATGGTAATTAATAAGAGTATTTAGCAATAATAAACTTTCACTTTCACACATGTGTTTTTAAGATAATGATGAGTGTGCCCAGGGCCAAACGATATGTGGATGTGGAAATTGTTTAAATCTGCCAGGAAGTTATCAGTGCAAGTGTAACACGGGTGGCACTTGTAAAGCATCTGGTACCACTTGTATAGGTGAGTTATCAATGTAAATGTGACACGGGTGGTACCTGTAAGGCATCTGGTACCACTTGTGTAGGTGAGTTATCAATGTAAATGTGACACGGGTGGTACCTGTAAGGCATCTGGTACCACTTGTATAGGTGAGTTATCAATGTAAATGTGACACGGGTGGTACCTGTAAGGCATCTGGTACCACTTGTGTACGTGAGTTGTAAAGCATCTGGTACCACTTGTGTAGGTGAGTTATCAATGTAAGTGTGACACGGGTGGTACCTGTAAGGCATCTGGTACCACTTGTGTAGGTGAGTTGTAAAGCATCTGGTACCACTTGTGTAGGTGAGTTATCAATGTAAGTGTGACACGGGTGGTACCTGTAAGGCATCTGGTACCACTTGTATAGGTGAGTTATCAATGTAAATGTGACACGGGTGGTACCTGTAAGGCATCTGGTACCACTTGTGTAGGTGAGTTGTAAAGCATCTGGTACCACTTGTGTAGGTGAGTTATCAATGTAAGTGTGACACGGGTGGTACCTGTAAGGCATCTGGTACCACTTGTATAGGTGAGTTATCAATGTAAATGTGACACGGGTGGTACCTGTAAGGCATCTGGTACCACTTGTATAGGTGAGTTATCAATGTAAATGTGACACGGGTGGTACCTGTAAGGCATCTGGTACCACTTGTGTAGGTGAGTTATAAATGTAAGTGTAACACGAGTGGCACTTGTAAAGCATCTGGTACCACTTGTGTAGGTGAGTTATCAATGTAAATGTGACACGGGTGGTACCTGTAAGGCATCTGGTACCACTTGTGTAGGTGAGTTATCAATGTAAATGTGACACGGGTGGTACCTGTAAAGCATCTGGTACCACTTGTGTAGGTGAGTTATAAATGTAAATGTGACACGGGTGGTACCTGTAAGGCATCTGGTACCACTTGTGTAGGTGAGTTATCAATGTAAATGTGACACGGGTGGCACTTGTAAAGCATCTGGTACCACTTGTGTAGGTGAGTTATCAATGTAAATGTGACAAGGGTGGCACCTGTAAGGCATCTGGTACCACTTGTGTAGGTGAGTTGTAAAGCATCTGGTACCACTTGTGTAGGTCAGTTATCAATGTAAATGTGACACGGGTGGTACCTGTAAGGCATCTGGTACCACTTGTGTAGGTGAGTTATCAATGTAAATGTGACACGGGTGGCACTTGTAAAGCATCTGGTACCACTTGTGTAGGTGAGTTGTAAAGCATCTGGTACCACTTGTGTAGGTGAGTTATCAATGTAAATGTGACACGGGTGGCACCTGTAAGGCATCTGGTACCACTTGTGTAGGTGAGTTATAAATGTAAGTGTAACACGGGTGGCATCTTTTATCCCAACATAGATTTCTGTGCCATCTGAAAATAGATGAGCCTCCTGCTAAAGACCCAATGCACACTTCAACAACAAACTTTGCTTAGCTGACCAGTGATCTTGTGCAAGCACCTACTCAGCAACGGGTTGCTAATAATTGGGCACATCTAGATTGGGGCACTGGAGTGATATTGCTTATAGAGGCCTGTCTGTCTATTAGTATTTGTCAATTGGTACATGACTAACACAATTACCAGCGACAAGCATAATACTAAACACAATCAGCAAAGCATAATAATCTAGGCAGGTGTATTTTGGGTGATTTCGGGGCGATAGCTTGAATGTATCATGAACACATATCATTTAAACATATCCCAAATCTATGTAAACGTGCTTGCGACCTCAATGACACAAATTTAATACAAAAGGTCAAAAGGAAATGTCTATTTCATATCTGTGAAAAAAGTCTAGCTGTGTTTGTCGGACCCTGGGAAGAAAACTATAATGACCTTTTGAATTTTTTGGCGGATAGGCTGAGAAAAGGTCTGTTATTTATCAGTCCTAGCAAATATGAAAAAAATATTCCCTCCATTTTCAGGGACAGTGAACATCATCGATAAAAATCTTAAGGATTCTTGCCATTTTACTGTTAATGGGATACCTTAAACAATACTTATGTAATGAAGGCGGATTCGTGAATGTATCTTTATATTAAGTATATTATCTTTTTCAAGGTGTCCGTTTTCGCTATGATGTTGATAACAGTGACTTTCTCAAAGAAAATACAAAAATGACCATCAAAAAGGGCTACACAGATTATGTGTTCTTGGACGTGCCACTTAAGACCTATGATGGGACATTCATCTCATCATTCTACGTAAGTACCTTATATATTCTAAATTATTGAATTTCAATGCGAAAATATACTGGCATGGGAATGCCTGGTAAATGTCATATCATCTGCAGAGATATACCTTTAGAGTTGATCAATGCATAAAACATGATTATGATATGTTGACATGGGAGTGCCTGGTAAATGTCATATCATCTGCAGAGATATACCTTTAGAGTTGATCAATGCATAAAACATGATTATGATATGTTGCCACCAGGTGACGCAGAGCGGTGTAATCTTGGGAAGCAAGATGACAACGGACAAGTTCAAAGGAGGCAGTGACACGCGCAAGGCTTATACAAACCCCATCAATGACTTCGGTCAGCACACCCCTGGCGATGACCTAGCTTACATATTTGGATGGTGGGCCGGGGCCTATTATGATGGTGTAAGTTGAAATGATAATCTCGCCTCACAGATTAGGGACTGACCCATATAGGTGGCACCACGAGTCAGCCTCGGTGTCATGCTGTCAATGCTTTCAGTTTAAGTCTTACCGACTGATATTTTTGAGGTCATTTTTTTAAAGGGCCATAGACCTTTATAAATAGTTAAATTGATATATTTTTTATAGCCAAGCAAATATATTCTTTAAAGGAATAGAAAGAAGTATATATAAGCAATATATGTTTCCTGTGTAGAAGAATTGTGATACCTTTTTAATAGATAAAAAAGTATTTGCCATACGTGGCAGACAGCAATAAATCTGAACTGACTGGACTTTTATGAACTCTCTGGAAAGTTAGTAGCTTTTTCATTTATTTTGAAATCTATTGTGGTCATAAATGACACACAAGTATGTATTGATGAAATATTTTCATTTTTTCTTGATATAGACTGACCAAAAAGCAGGTATCTTCTACAAGGAAATAACCAGACTTAGTGACACTACCATGATGACCCTAATATCAAATGCAATGCAAAGTGTCTATGGTTCCAACACGCGATTTATTGCTGAGTATGCTATAGTCTTCACCTTCAGCAAGGCCAGGGTAAAATCTTCTGTTTCTACAAGAGTAAGTATCAGTATTTATTTATTTGCTTATTAAGCACAGAGATGTTTTAAATGTCTCTGTTCAGTGTAAGGCCATTTTAATTGATTTTCGGCCAACTTTCGGCCATCTTGGTTTCGTTGCTTTCACAGCCATGTGCCTATATATAGCATTACTATATTATATATATAATGTGCCTATATATATATATATAGCATGAAAGCTCTTGCATCACATTTCTGTCAACCTGATGTTTCAAAATACATTAAAAGTACTTATGTACATCCTAAAATTTAAACGATATTATCCATTCAATGCTAAGATAATAAAGCATTTTTTAAAAGTGAACACTTTACATTATACTTTTCAAAAATATTTCTTTGGTGGAGTTGAAAATTGTGTTCCAAGAGACATAAGAAAAAAACCGGTGATCGGGTGGTGGAACACCCTCTAAATAATATTATTCTCTAGGAAACTTACACATTTTGCACCCCCTGTTGTTTAATTGCTCATAATATTTACAAAGAGCTGCAAGGCATTATCACACCCCACTGAGCACAGGATTATAGTATTCTATGAGACACTATTGATTTCCATAATTCCATCTGTTGGATCACAGGCTTTTTTATTTTTGTGCAAGTGATCTCAGATTTGGGCAAAAATATTAATTAAGGTAAGGCTAGGTTAAATTTTGAAACACTGAATTTAAGGATTAGATGGCAGAGAATAGGAATATCCACACACCTCCAGGTCAAAAAGGAAAATTGATAACCTGAAACATGGAATAAAAATGATCTCATCCAAGGTTATGATTTAAGCTTTCATCCCTTTAGTTGTATATGAGTAAAGGGAGAATTGACATTGCATTGATCACACAATTTCGGCACTATCTTAGCTTTTCAGAAATACTTTTTCACCTCCCATGATTAAACCCCCAAGATTGTTCCGTACCAAAGACTTTCCTTTCAAAATCTGGTATTTTTCTGACACGTCATGTTTTGCACAGGCACGCAATACTCCTCCTTATAAAAGCCTCATCTTGACTTTGACCTAATGTTTATTATAATGAGTTAATATCTTATCCTATAATCCTATAATGCAATCTACCTTTTTGTGAACAGATTTTGATAATCACCATATAACTGTCAAATGATACTATATTGCATTGGGAAATGCTAACTCGCTTCACATGTATTTTATAATTCCCATCAATGATCTCATGTTGTCTTTTCGAATTATCATTACTACTTTATTTTCATTCATTCCTCCACCAGATTAACACATTCCAAGTGATCATTGCCACAGACTATAGAAGCACTCACGTGGAGATGATCTATGATAAGAATGGTATGACCTGGGGCAAAGTGGGTACCAGCGGCAAGTACCCAGCCAAGATCGGCAAGGTCTTATATACCGGCACCCAGAGATACGAGGAATTGTACACCTACTCCAGCGTGGACCTCACAAGTGCCAACGTCGGTAAACTCCATGAGATTGATAAATACAGCGAACAAAATATCTATACTAACGCTGCCAAGGGCAGGGCATTGAGCTCGGCAACAGGCTATTTCTACTACACGTTGACCAAGAGTTCTGAAGCCGCTGATGCTTACTTTGCCGGCGCCAACTGTAAGTTTAGATTGGAGCAGTTTGATGTTGATAAAAGTACGGTGATCATCACCAAAGACGACGAACACAAGTGTCCTAGCAATCTAAAAATGTTGAACTCTCTGAGTAATCGGTATATTAACTTCTTCTCCGATGCAACCTACAAGTGCTACAGGAGAAGCTACGAGTACCCGTTCGGTTCACAACATCATACGATTCGCTGCTGTTACGTTAATGATGGAGGTGCCGCTCAAGGAAGCTTGGAGACAGATGCCAAAAACGTGAATGGAAAGAACACGTATCAGTTTTATTCGAGTGGGACTCGAACTGGCAACTCTTTGTCTGATGATGCCTACTACTTACAATGCTGTGACTCGACGCTGATTAGTCAGGCCAAGACTACATGTCAACTCTGCACAAAATTTCTGCTCCAAAAACCAGTTTGTGACAGCAAACTGTTTGACAAGGCAAAAGCAGGTAATGTTATGTCATATTGCAATAACATTATAAATGTATGACACAATATAAGTTATTATAATATAATTCATTACATTATGGGTATGAAAAAAGAAAATACTCTCCATACCTCGTGTCGTAAGATGAACTCAGGCTAAGCAATAGCTTCAACGAACTGATTAAAGGATGTCAAGCCCATATTATCATTGTCGTTGAAATACCTTTCTGTCCAACCCCATCTGGAAAACGCAAAAATACTTGCATTGCCGAACTGTCACATCATCTTTTTCCATAATGGCATGATCCAGTGTCACATCCTCTTCTTCCAAAATGACATGATCCAGTGTCACATCCCCCCTCTCTCACAATGGCATGATCCAGTGTCACATCCCCCTCTCTCATAATGGCATGATCCAGTGTCACATCCCCCTCTCTAATAATGTCACGATCCAGTGTCACATCCCCCTCTCTCATAATGTCACGATCCAGTGTCACATCCCCCTCTCTAATAATGTCACGATCCAGTGTCACATCCCCCTCTCTCATAATGTCACGATCCAGTGTCACATCCCGCTCTTCCATAATGTCACGATCCAGTGTCACATCCCCCTCTTCCATAATGTCACGATCCAGTGTCACATCCCCCTCTCTCAAAATGACACATATCTTCCTCTTCCATAATGTCACAAACCAGTTTAATACCCTCTTCTCCTATAATGGCATGATCCAGTGTCACATTTTCCTCTTCCATTATGACACAACCCAGTTGTATACCCTCTTCTCCCCTAACGACACGATCCAATGTCATCCTACCCTCTCCCTCAGTTTGAAATCATCTTTCACCATGACAATATCTAGTGTAACTGCTTTTTATGTTACAATAATCTCTAGTGTCACACTTTCCTGTCCAAGACTAGCACTATCCAGTTTCAATAAGCCTCTTCCCATCATTAAGGTATCTTGTCAAACATAGCAAATGTACTGTACTTGTAACGTATTAATTGTATGAATACATAAATTGTATAAGTCAGCTCATTCCATATTTCTTCTACAGCTAACTGCAAAGGTGACCCACATATAACAACACTGGATGGCTTTGAATACACCTTCAATGGACTGGGAGAATATATCCTCATTGAAAATACAAATTTTCAGTTGCAAGGCAGAACTGGGAAAGTTATCCCTGCAGATGGATCAACGCCCAGGGCGACGGCTTTCACAAGCTTTTCAGCTAGACAGCTTGTGACATTTAGTGATAAAATAGAGCTTCGCAAAAGCGCTTCTTCCAGCTGCTCTATAGGTTCGTTGAATGATCTTGGTTGCCATAATGATCTTGGTTGCCATAATATCTGCCGCACATTGTCCTCTAGAAATTATATATATATATATATATAAATATATATATATATATATATATATATATATATATATATATATATATATATATATATATATATATATATATATATATATATATATATATATTATATTGCTCATATGAATAAAAGCCCATTCAGTCAGGCAGCATTATATCTGCTACAATAAGATCCCATCAAGGCATTAAGAAAAGCAATGCTGTAACAAATGTAAAGCCCCAATCACACTTAATATTTTTTCTATAGCTAACTGTTCTCATCTTTGGGATTTGAATTATGAATGCTACAGAGCAACAGTTAATATGCTAACTTGACTTGTAATCAATATATTTAAACACCTCTTATGGTGTCAGGTATTTGGGTATTACTCCTATGAGAAAACCAAACTGGTATTTTATTGGTAAAGAAATTATGACATTTTTTTCTAACTCAGAGGTTGTCAGGAATGAAGTCTCACAGGGCAATCGTGATTTTGAGACCAACAAAGAGTACAACTGGCTTGGAGTTTTTGTGACTGCCAGCACTGAAAGTGGCACAAAATGGACCTATGCAACATTTACATCTTTGGAAATAATTGTTGGGGCGTCATGTTCCAGTGGTGGATTGCTCCAGTTAAGGCTGACATTACCATCTAACCTCAGTCCCCAACTTAAAGGTACATGTCATTTCAAAAACATGATATAGACCTAAAGTGCCTAACTTTTATCTGAATAATTAATTAATATCAATAAGGCGTTTTTCATATATTCTGGTAACATGGTAATATTAAATCCAGATGAATGTGCTTTTTAGAATAACTAATTTATTTATTATTTATAATGAAACTCATATACTTATTGCAAGTAATAAAAACATGGAATAATCTTATTGATTTATGGTAAATGATTACCAATAATTTATCTCCTGAATATGTTCTCATGTACACATTATTCATACAAAGGGGTGCTTGGAACCAATAACAATAACAAGGCTGATGATATTGTGAACAATGATGGGACAGTAGTGGCGGGCGGCACTGATATGACGGAACAGCAGCTATTTAATCATGTCAGCTCCCAATGTACGTCTATTCAGCATATATTAGATGTCAATATTCATCATTAAACAAAGTTCTACACTTAACCAATAAAACCTATTTGTTTATTGCCTAAAACGAACAGTAAAGAAATACGTTTTAATAATGTAAAAAATAAATTGTGCACATAATATACACTTGAAGAAGATAGAAAGCTTGTTTATGTGATATGATTGGTGCTCTCTTTACAGGGAGAACTACTGCTCAGAATAGTCTGTTTACTTATGACACCGGCCTTAGTTGGTATACATATAATGATAACACCTTTGAGCCCAAGTTCTTCGTTAATGATTTGAGTGTGATGTTCCCTGTGCAAGGAGACTTGACCACGGCTCTGAACACATGTTATCAGGCTGGGGCGACCTCCGACCCGGATCCCAGTGTTAGAAGAGAGTGCTACTTTGACTTGTGGCTTACTGGAGACTCCGCCATAGCTGCTGCCACGGCTCAAGCTGGCATTGCATTCAAAGAGACAGTCGCTGTTTTAGGTTTGTGAATAAGACACTGGTATATCATATAAGTCAATAAACAAGAAAAAAATTATTTTGAAAAAGAGACCATAATATGCTGTGAACATTGTAGAATTTCGATTTTTAGGAAAGTCTTTTTGTTTTACATATTTGCGTTTATGTGCGAAACAGTAAGTATAATTTACTGTGGTAGTATAATTGGAACGCAGGGTTAAGAATACATTTAGCTCCAAAAATCAGAATATAAATGTAGGTCAGAGAACTAGAGATAGAGGCAATCAAATTTATCTCTTGCACATGTTTACTTTTGGTGAGTACATAAACGACAAAATTATCATGCATTTCTTAATGTTATAGAAAACACCACACCATCATTCTCAGCTACTCAATCAAACATTTTGGAAGTGGAAGTTGGGAAGTCCTATACTAATCTTATGACAGTGGACGTGACTGATGCAGATGGAGATCAGTTGACACTAAGTCTGACCACAGGATTCCCTCAGGGATTATCCATTGATACAACAACAAAGTTAGTATATGACTCTGAATATAACTATTCATATTAACCCCTTTATTAACCCCTTTATTAACCCCTTTAAATTAACCATATAAAAGTAATATCAAGCAGAACTAACTTCATTTTCATTAAACGACTTAATCATTTTTCATTGTAAATGAAACTACAAATATTATGGTTGCATATTATTAAGATTGTGTTGAATCTTTCCAGGGTATTATCATGGACAAATGTTCCATCAATAGGTTCCGCCAATGTGAAGATACTTGCATCAGATGGTAAAGCTACCTCCGGATTTGGCCTTCGAATCAAACTATGTAAATGTGAGGTAAGTTGAAAAATACAAATATCAAACTATAAACTTGATAAAGCCTTTTCTGTATTTAACTAAAATCTTGAACCCAATGTAAGTTAGATTGTTTTGACGGATTCATATTTGAAAATAATTTTATCTTTTGACTTGTTTGTATGATATTGAATCTATAGCTTTAGATGTGAAATTGAAATGAAGTACCACATTTTAATGTTTTAAGATAAATAACATTTTATTGAAGCCATGTTACAATTGCAGAATGCAGGGCAATGCAACTTTGTAGTTGACAATGAAGATACATTTCAATTTGCTGGTTGTAATTGTGCCAATGGCTATGTGGGCGACTTCTGCACGCTTGATGAGAACAAGTGTACCTCTGGAGCATGCTTCATCGGGGTTGCCTGCACCGACATACCGCCCACTCAGCTGGCGCAGGTCCCGGCCGGATACACATGTGCCGCATGTCCTTATGGCTATGAAGGCAGTGGGGCAACATGCGCCGGTAATATTTAGATATCTAAACTGTTAATTTTTATATATCAGTTAAGGCAATGGTGCAGCATGTGAACCGTACCAATATTATTTTCATAAAATTTGTTTCAGAAACGCGACCCTGTGAGAATACACCTGGCTTGTGTTCCCAGATCTGCATAGACCAACCACCAAATTACCAGTGTGCCTGCAATTCTGGTTATACACTAGCAACTGACAACTCTGATTGCAAAGGTAGGAAAAATATATTTTGAATCAATAAAGGAGAGAAATGAAATGTGATGATGTGATCAAATGCTTATGAAGAGTAAGTTGTGTGATCAGATACTTTGAAAGTCAAACTATGAATTTGATGTATATGAAGATTAAAATATGGATTTTAATATGATTTTTTTCACAGATGATAAAGAAATAGTGTATTGTTATAAATCTGATTATTAAATTCATTTGATAAGAACAAGAAAATGCATTTTTTTGTTGCAGATAATGATGAGTGTGCGTTAGGAACTAATAATTGTGACGCTAATGCGGCAACCTGTGTTAACACAGTAGGGTCCTTCTACTGCCAGTGTGGTGATGGCTTTGTGGGCAGCGGAGAGGTCGGACAATGTGTTGGTATGTGTGCATATAATGCAATGTGACTGTGATATACTTAGATCAAGGGATGTCCTCTGATATAGTGCGATTGCGGGTTGCCATCTTGTAATTTTTAATTATTAGATTTTAGAGAGTATTTTGTGTACTTCCGATTCTGTTTGTGCAGTTCCGGTGTGTTGTTTTCAATGGGGCCTTTTTGCAACCTGCAGTTGGTCTTTGATGATATCATCCCTTAGATAAGATATACGTAATGGACTGTTCTTAAGATAGATAAGCTTCACTCAAATTAGGCAGGAGAAAGAAAGAGACAATATTATGATCTATAATGTACATATCTATCATTATATTTAGATCTGGATGAATGTTCATTGCCCGAGGTACAAGTTTGCCCAAATACGGCAACGTGTGCGAACAACTTCGGTAGCTATACCTGTACCTGTCCCACAGGGTACAGACTCACGGGGGGTAACTCTGGAAGCTGTGAGGGTAAGTATATAGCCCAGGCTACTCACCAGCAGCGGGCTCAATTATGTTTAAAATATGATAAATATTTTTTCACAAAACATAGGGTATAAACATTTATTTTATGTAAGGAAAAATTGCTTGCCAAATCTTATTTCATTAAAGCTGCAACTTAACTCAGGTTGGTCCTATGACATAACTATATTGAACTATTTAATTAATCCATTTTACAGATATAAATGAATGTCTGGATGTGCACGACTGTGCTCAGGTTTGCTCCAATACTGTTGGATCATATCAATGTCTGTGCAATTCTGGATTTGAACTTGGATCTGATGGAAAAACTTGTAATGGTACGTACATTATCAATGTTACCTAAAATATGTAAGAAAACATAAACTGTTCCTTTTCACCACAAGGATAGATATTAAATGCTCAAAATACACTTTAAAAACGTGGACAGAAATATCTGGATTTTTCTTTCAAGAATAAGAAATTATTAGTTTGAATGAAGCAATGCAATTCCCACAGGACATTTAAACATGTATTTGTAATGTTGTATTTGCAGCCTTAGTTTCTTGTACAAGTAGCATGAGACAGCAATGTGATGGTGGCAACTCCAGGGCTCAGTGTGCTATTAATGGAGGCACATTTACCTGTATATGTCCACAAGGTTATCTCAATGTCAACAACATATGCACTGGTGAGTCACTCCTTGATAATAATTCAAATAAAAGAATAGAATCTGGACAATTATTTTAGCAGGCTTATTCATATGATGACTTAAACAATAAATCTACCCAACTTCACTTAATCTGAGAGGAATAATATTATATTGCTCTCAGACTTCACAGATCAATAGACTTAAATGATAAGTCTACTCAATTTCACTTAATCTTAATGGAATAATACTATATTGCTCTCAGACTTGATAGATCAATAGACTTAAATTATTTGTCTGCCCAGTTCACTTAATCTGAGAGGAATATTAATATATTGCTCTCATACTTAACAGATTAATGAACTTAAAGAATTAATCTACTCAACGTCATTTAATATGAGAGCAAAACTAATATATTGTTTTCAGATCAATTGATTTATAAATGCCACTAACTAGGTCAACACCTCAATATTATCTCTTCCGGTTCTCCTGCTTTGGCTATTCGTCTTCTTTTCCGATGTTAATGAACAGGCCATCTCACCTTGTCAATTTCTCTGTTCCTAGATATTGATGAATGTACAACTGGGGCCAACCAATGTAATGCAATCACCGGCACCTGCGTGAATACTGATGGTAGTTACACGTGTACTTGTAAGCAAGGGTATAAACTCGACACAGACGGCTTCACATGCTCAGGTTTGTATTCTACATATATCAGTCATATTTTAATATCAGCATAATTTTGTTAATTATAAATAATATATGTTATTGTATTTTGATAAATATTTTGATAATTGAATGAGAACAACAATATAAAAATGAATCGGGGGAGAAGGCGAATTAATACACTAGCCACCAAAATATTTCTTTTTAAAAGGAGATACCACAATGTAAACACCTAAGCATACATATGGGTATGTAGGGGTTTGGGAATATCTGCGTATGCAATCTTGTTGAACAATATGAGATATTTAGAAGATTTCACAATGTTTTTTCTCATCAGGTGGGAATTCCTTAGGAAAATTAATTCCAATACATACTATGCTGAACACCTCGATATATATATATATATATATATAAAATCTTGAATGATTTTCAGATGTTGATGAGTGCTCAAGCAATGCCGACAACTGCACTCAGATATGTGGCAATGTGGACGGAGGCTTCACGTGCAGCTGTCGGTCCGGCTACAGAATGCAGGCAGACAAGATTACTTGCTTAAGTCAGTGTGAATTCAATACACGGCGTATTTTTATTACCCTTAACTACCATTCAAACTCTATTATGATAATCCCATGTTAACATATCAAAATGCGTTATATTTCTATTGACTTTAAAAGAAAAACGTTGTTATTGTGTTGTATTTACTGGGAGTTTTGTCTTTAGATTTTGATGAGTGCAGTTTACCAGAATCAAATTTGTGTGACAAGACTTATGCAACGTGCATAGACAAATCCCCGACCAAGGACGGGGAACTGGGATACACGTGTACCTGCAAGAATGGATACACTGGCAACGGTATCATTTGTACAGGTAACCCCAAGCTAATTGTATCATAGGCCTCAAAATAGTGCATCTAATGAAGACATGAACGTTATAGTTACACAGATGTGTGATATACAATGAATCGGTCAATCAAACATGATTTCATTTGGAAAATTTGTCAATGTATAGGACCCAAATACCAATTTGGCTTCAATCTAAACAAATCTAGTTCTCACCTGAGGTATATGCTTTCAAATTTGATCTGTTGAGCTTTATAGCACAATTTACTTATAGGTTACATGAGGGCGGATAGAAGCCTGTCACCATAACACAATGCCCTACTCGTGTTGAAGAGTACTTTCCTGGACACTGTACATCAGCAGTTTTATGTTTAATGTAATATGGCTGCTTATGTGTCTGTACCTAATGATCTATGAAATGTTTCAGATTTTAATGAGTGTATAAATGGCAATGTGGCGTGCACCCAGCAATGTCTCAATAAGGACGGGGGATATTCTTGCTTCTGTTTACCCGGCTATGTCCTGGGTGCCGATGGCGTCTCTTGTTCAGGTAAACACAACTATCCACAATATATAGACATTAATCTTTCACAGCGGACAACAATAGAGCTGTGGACGACAACAGAGCAGCGGTTTCATTTTCAAAGCCTTATCAGTGCATCTTCACTTAAGAAAATATCAGGCTGTTGTCAGACACGTTAATGTGTCAGCAATGTGCTGTGACAAACATCAACAATCAATTGATAAACTGAAATGTAGCTCTGCTGTCGTCGGCTGTATACAAATATGTTGTTATCGATATAATAAAAAAAATATTTTAGATGACAATCTTTAACACAATTCTATACTGATATATAAACTTTGAAAAAATCACACCCTACATTAGTGTATATGTCTTTATGGAACTCTGTAAGTGTTTAGTTACAGTAGATGCTTTGCTGATGTACACTGAGTATCAGGTGATATAATGGTATTATATAATCATGAGACAATATGATGGTGTACTGTGAAGGTTTGTTTTGTGTATTCAGATATTGAGATATTGATATTATATAATCATGAGATAATATGATGGTGTACTGTGAAGGTTTGTTTTGTTTATTCAGATATTGATGAGTGTGCCAGTAGTGTTACTCATACTTGTCAATCAGATAATCTATGCACTAACACCGCCGGAGACTATACCTGTACCTGCGAGACTGGATTCAAACCCACCGGAGACGGCAAGTCCTGCCTACGTAAGACCCACCTCGAGATTCTCTATGAAACATCTTAGATTCTATATGTCACAAATCTCCTAATATGAAACATTTATTGATGAATTCAAATACCTATTGTAGCTTATTTTTATTCATGAACACATAAACTATGTAATGTTTATTGCCCTTGAACAAACTGCTTGGGAAAGAAATCTTTAAACTCCAACTGTTTCAAGTGCTAGGAATAAGCCCATAACGAAATTGTGTCTAATAGTCTATAACCAATCGTTATCAAATGATATATCAGCAATGACCATTTATAAACATAAAAAGAGAGATTTCTTTGAAAAAAGAAAATGTAATGTGCTGTGAATGCAGAAATGATTTCACACAATCTTTTAAAGAATTTATATAATTTTTTGAGGAAATCAATTGAGTGAAATGTAAAGTATTGCTTATTTTGCAGCCTCTGTGGATTGTGTGGTGGACCCAGGTTGTTCCTATCGATGTGGAAGATTCTCGAATGTGGACACATGCGTCTGCCCAGCCGGATATGAACTCTCCACAGATGCTAAAACATGCGTTGGTTAGTTACTCACATTTATACTGTTAGAGAAAGAGTCAAAGCAACAATTTCAACAAAAGCTTTATGAATTTTAATAGGTCCCGTTTTCCTTTTTTTATTATTTGGAGCAACTGTGATTGTTATGTATCTGTGTGTTATGAGTTACAAATTAAATAGAATTGAGAAATAATGAAATATAAGAAATGGTGTCTTCACAAGACACATTGATCATATCATGAGGACTTCCAAGCCTATATGACCACTAAGAAAGTAAAACTGCCAAAAAACCCCTCCAATTCTATAACCAACTCTAAGGCACAACACATCCATTGCTCCACCAACTGGTGGGGCTGGTTTTGAATATGATAATCAGTTCTCATAGAAATGGATAAAAACACCAGTATATCTCTCATTGTAAAGGAAAATGCAACAGAAGAAGAAAATAGCTTCATCTCCGGAAACCATAAGCGGTTTAGAAAAATATATGATTCTGAAAAGCTAGTGAATAATGAAACATCGGTGGCACTGGAAAACAACCTTCCTCAAGGAGCTCATTGATATCTCAGAGCATATAAGCACAAGTGAATATCTTTTATCTTTTAGGAATCTGTGATTGGTAATGCTTTTTATTTACAGACAAGGACGAGTGTAAGGATAACAGCACACATACTTGCCTGCCATCAAACAATGTAAAATGTCTGAACAAGCCCGGAACATTCGAATGTGTCTGTGTCAGCAGCTTTTATTATCAACCGGAACCTCAACGATGCATCGGTATGTGAAATTCAAATATGTCAGATAGGAAAATGCATTGCTAATCACATCCACTTCTGTCAGGTGGGTTGCATTCACACATACCAGAACCGGAAGTTGAATTGAGAATCACATTCAGATCTGTCAGGTAGGTTGCATTCACACATACCGGAACCTGAAGTTGAATTGAGAATCACATTCATATCTGTCAGGTTGGTTGCATTCATACATACCGGAACCGGAAGTTGAATTGAGAATCACATTCATATCTGTCAGGTTGGTTGCATTCACACATACCGGAAACGGAAGTTGAATTGAGAATCACATTCAGATCTGTCAGGTAGGTTGCATTCACACATATCAGAACCGGAAGTTGAATTGAGAATCACATTCATATCTGTCAGGTTGGTTGCATTCATACATACCGGAACCGGAAGTTGAATTGAGAATCACATTCAGTTCTGTCAGGTAGGTTGCATTCACACATACCAGAACTGGACGTTGAATTGAGAATCACATTCAGTTCTGTCAGGTAGGTTGCATTCACACATACCAGAACTAGACGTTGAATTGAGAATCACATTCAGTTCTGTCAGGTTGGTTGCATTCACACATACCAGAACCAGACGTTGAATTGAGAATCACATTCAGTTCTGTCAGGTTGGTTACATTCACACATACCAGAACCAGACGTTGTATTGAGAATCACATTCAGTTCTGTCAGGGAGATTTCATCCATACATACCCGAACCGGAAGTGGAATTGAGAATCACATTCAGATCTGTCAGGTAGGTTGCATTCACACATATCAGAACCGGAAGTTGAATTGAGAATCACATTCAGTTCTGTCAGGTAGGTTGCATTAACACATATCAGAACCGGAAGTTGAATTAAGAATCATATTCAGTACTGTTAGGGAGATTTCATTCATACATACCAGAACCAGACGTTGAATTGAGAATCACATTCAGTTCTGTCAGGGAGATTTCATCCATACATACCCGAACCGGAAGTGGAATTGAGAATCATATTCAGTTCTGTTAGGGAGATTTCATTCATACATACCCGAACCGGAAGTTGAATTGAGAATCACATTCAAATCTGTCAGGGAGATTTCATGCATACATACCAGAACCAGACGTTGAATTGAGAATCACATTCATATCTGTCAGGTTGGTTGCATTCATACATACCGGAACCGGAAGTTGAATTGAGAATCACATTCAGTTCTGTCAGGTAGGTTGCATTCACACATACCAGAACCAGATGTTGAATTGAGAATCACATTCAGTTCTGTCGGGGAGATTTCATTCATACATACCCGAACCGGAAGTTGAATTGAGAATCACATTAAGATCTGTCAGGTTGGTTGCATTCATACATACCGGAACCGGAAGTTGAATTGAGAATCACATTCAGTTCTGTCAGGGAGATTTCATTCATACATACCCGAACCGGAAGTTGAATTGAGAATCACATTCAGATCTGTCAGGGAGATTTCATCCATACATACTGGAACCGGAAGTTGAATTGAGAATCACATTCAGTTCTGTCAGGGAGATTTCATCCATACATACCCGAACTGGAAGTGGAATTGAGAATCACATTCAGTTCTGTCAGGGAGATTTCATCCATACATACCCGAATCGGAAGTTGAATTGAGAATCTCATTCAGATCTGTCAGGGAGATTTCATCCATTCATACCCGAACTAAGATATGCATTGGTTACTCACATTCACATCTGTCATCTGTCAAGTTGTATTCTGACATATCGGAACCACAAGATTACATTCATATATGCCAGAACCACAAGAATGTATTTGGGAGATTAACAAGGGTAATAGCTTTAAGCATTTCAAATATCACATTTGATTCATTTAATTTTAGCTTGAACCACCTAGCAATTTTTAGAAGTATAACCAATAACTGAATTCGTGCTCTTTTGAATAGTGTTAAGGCGTTGAAAAAGTAATTTCCTTTAATGTAAATTCTATTTGAAGAAAAAAAACCAAATACATTTTTTTCAAACAGATAATGACGAATGTGCAAGACAAACTGCCACATGTACCGCAAATTCTCAATGCATTAACAAGGAGCCAGGGTATGACTGCAAGTGTCTTGAAGGATTCGAAGACAAGGAAGGATTCTGCATAGGTAAGATAATCCTTAATCATAATCCAGTTCATAATCTGACACAATAAACTCGCATAATCTTGATGAGCATGAAAGCAAGATACGGTTCAACATTGTTAAAAATGAACAAATATTAAGTTCTCAATGCATATATTTTGTATATCCTTTGTGTGGCAGATAAAGAAGAGTGTAGTCTTGGCACCCACAAATGTGATGCAGTTCTCGGGCTTTGCACCAACACTCCAGGAGGCTACACCTGCGCCTGCAAAGAAGGCTACACTGGAGATGGCTTCGTTTGTGTCGGTAAGTTCCCACACATTTGCTACCACGCATCTTTGTTCAAAATGTATCAAGAGAGATAATTGGCTTTGGCCCTTTATAAGCTTTGGTGCTTTATAAGCTTTGGTGCTTTATAAGCTATGGCGCTTTATAAGCTTTGGTGCTTTATAAGCTATGGCGCTTTATAAGCTATGGCGCTTTATAAGCTTAGGTGCTTTATAAGCTTAGGTGCTTTATAAGCTTTGGTGCTTTATAAGCTTAGGTGCTTTATAAGCTTAGGTGCTTTATAAGCTTTGGTGCTTTATAAGCTATGGCGCTTTATAAGCTTTGGCGCTTTATAAGCTATGGCGCTTTATGAGCTATGGCACTTCATAAGCTATGACACTTCATAAGCTATGGCGCTTTATAAGCTTTGGCGCTTTATAAGCTTTGGCGCTTTATAAGCTTTGGCGCTTTATAAGCTTTGGCGCTTTATAAGCTTTGGCGCTTTATAAGCTTTGGCGCTTTATAAGCTTTGGCGCTTTATAAGCTTTGGCGCTTTATAAGCTATGGCGCTTTATAAGCTATGGCACTTAATAAGCTATGGCACTTTATAAGCTTTGGTGCTTTATAAGCTATGGCACTTTATAAGCTTTGGTGCTTTATGAGCTATGGCGCTTTATGAGCTATGGCGCTTTATGAGCTATGGCGCTTTATAAGCTATGGCGCTTTATGAGCTATGGCGCTTTATGAGCTATGGCGCTTTATAAGCTATGGCGCTTTATAAGCTATGGCGCTTTATGAGCTATGGCGCTTTATAAGCTATGGCGCTTTATAAGCTATGGCGCTTTATAAGCTTTGGCGCTTTTTAAGCTTTTGCACTTATAAGCTTTGGCACTTTATAAGCTATGGCGCTTTATAAGCTTTGGCGCTTTATAAGCTTTGGCACTTTATAAGCTTTGGCACTTTATAAGCTTTGGCACTTTATAAGCTTTGGCACTTTATAAGCTTTGGCGCTTTATAAGCTGGTTCTCCTGCTCCTCCTCTTCCTTTCCCGCCTTCTCCTGCTCCTTCTTCTGCTCCTCCTTCTGCTCCTGCTCCTTCTGATCCTCCTCCTTCTTCTCCTCCTTCTCCTCCTCCTTATGCTCCTCCTTCTCTTCCTCCTGCTCCTGCTCCTGCTCTTCATTCTTCCCCACCTTCTGCTCCTCCTTCTCCTCCTGCTCCTGCTCCTCCTTCTCCTCCTGCTCCTGCTCCTCCTTCTCCTCCTCCTTCTGCTCCTCCTTCTCTTCCTCCTGCTCCTCCTTCTTCTCCTCCTTCTGCTCCTCCTATTCTTTCCCTCTTGCTCCTGCTCCTCCTCCTGCTCCTCTCCTTTGTGAAATATAATATAGGAATTCTCTTCTGTTGAACAATATATTTTGAATGTAAAGATAATGAGACCTATATTGGTTAATGATATATTGTATTTGCAAAATAAATCATGTGATTTTAATTTCAAATTGTTTTAACCTTATCTGTATGTCATAGACTTGGATGAGTGTGCTGTGGACAACCCCTGCGATGCGCGAACTGGTGTGGGAATATGCACAAACCAAGCTGGGAGCTACGACTGCAGCTGTGGGAACGGCTATGTGCTGGCTTCCAATGGTATCGGCTGCAATGGTAAGAAACTATCTGCATGCCACAGCTAAAATGGCTAGGCTCCATTTATAGTCATTTGCATTTGGAATTGAAAGACTGTATTTACACGATATAGTTATGACCCCATTTAGATCCTGTCTACGCCCAACAGCTGTAATGGAAGTACCATATTGACTTGCCACAGCTGTAATGCAAGACCCCATTTATATGCCACAGCTGTAATGCAAGACCCCATTTATATGCCACAGCTGTAATGCAAGACCCCATTTATATGCCACAGCTGTAATACAAGACCCCATTTATATGCCACAGCTGTAAAGGCAAGACCCCATTTATATGCCACAGCTGTAAAGGCAAGACCCCATTTATATGCCACAGCTGTAAAGGCAAGACCCCATTTATATGCCACAGCTGTAATGGAGAGACCCTATCTATACCCACAGCTGTAATATAATAATGTAGCTGTAATGGGAAGACTTAATGCTATAATGTAAATACCATATTTATGTGAGAAAGTTGTGATGAAAATACACTAATGTGATGGTTACGTCACATATCGCCTTTTACCTCGGGCAAACTGCTATCGATGCTCAGTTTTTTCCCATTGATATGTGACCTTTATTCCTTCATTTATTTAAAACTTAAATGACCTTCGGTAAAAATGGTAGATTTCGAGGAAAACATATCTGAATTTAAGCTGTGATGTTGTCATAAATCATCCAACTTTGATTAGGATACTTATTGCTAAACTTGATATCCATAACACAATCGTTAGTCTTTCCCAAGGATCCGGGGATCCGGGAGTTCGAATCCCGGTCATTTTAAAGTATCAAGCACAGTGCACAAACATTGTCTGTTATCAGAGCTGTATAAACCTTGTCATTATCAAATCTATGTAATCTTGTTTTTTTCTCATTATTAAGATATCAATGAGTGTACTAATGGTGTAGCTAAGTGCATGGAGACGTGTGTCAATCTGGACGGCAGTTTCCGCTGTGCCTGTCAGACTGGACTCACGCTAGATACAGATTTACGCTCCTGTATCGGTAAGTATTCATTCAACTTTATGCACTAAAATAAAAATAAAAACAAAAAACAAAAAACAAAAAAAAACAACCTAAATTGAATTTTTAAAATCAGGATATCAACAATTTCTTGTAAACTGTAGTAGTTAGCAGGTGGCCTATATTAGTACAAACTTAGGTTTTTGCAAAAATATAAGTAACGTTTTGTATAAGCCTGTTAAATCTGATTTAACATTATATAAGACAGCAATTAAAAAATTATTACACTGAAGCATCAATTAACTAATGGATTAGAATTAAAAATATTTAATACTATTTTAATTCATGTATTGATACATATAGGCAATAATGTTACATTTGAGATGAGAGTTCATGACAGTAATTAAGTCAGCATAAGCTGACTTTATGTACTTGCTCCGTTTCCACCGCGTCCGCCGCCGCACTTTGTTTCCTTCATTATTCCTGTACGCTTGGACATAAAGACTAGATACTATAACATGATAAAAATATGTAAGCCTGGGATATTTTGGGGCTGAACTTTTCGTGACCTTGGGGCAAGGTCAAGGTCATGGCCAGCACAGGAACAACTTCGCTTGTGAATGCTCTATTTTCTTACAAAATGCAGCAATATTGATATAACTCGGTAGATGTGATCAACCTATAAGGGGCTTGAAAAGCATTGATATTGGGTGACCTGCGGCAATTTTCAAGGTCACAGGAGCTGATTTTCCGAATCGGCTATTTGTGATATTGTGCAAATCATTACAAATAATATGTATTCTCACGACATTTATATTACACAATATCTTTATTCATAATTTTTAGAAAAAAATGTGTAACTCGGCCACAGTGACCTACTTAACGGTCATTTTGGTACCTACTGGTACCCTGACCTGAAACTTTCATCTTATCCTCTTATTCATACCTGTAATACATGAAGATAAATCTTTTTGTGAACAGAGCATGACAACACACTGATTGGGTCTTAAATAAATAATATTTATTACAATAATAATTACAGAAGTCTTTAATAAGACTTTGACATTAGAACTAATTGGAAACAATGTTTATTGAAACCATAATATGAGAGGCAGATAACTCTAGCTCTCATATCCACGATTTTACATAATCACATGATACCAGGGTTAAGGGGGGCAGATAACTCTAGCTCCCATGACCCTGGGTTGTTTTGATACGTGTTAGAATGTACTTTATCTCTTTTATGACCATTATAGAAGAATGTCTAGCCCTAAATTAACAATAAAAATCTAAGGAGCGTAATTATGATATTTATCAAAGTAGTGATACAGCTAGTTAATAACAGTGATTGCAAATTATCGGTATGTCTAGCCCTAAATTAACAATAAAAAATCTAAGGTGCGTAATTATAATATTTATCAAAGTAGTAATACAGCAAGTTAATAACAGTGAATACAAATTATCAGTAGGAGCATGTATAAAATGAGACATGTGTAGAGGCGGATAACTCCAGCTCTACTGAGTTGTTTCTGACTATGTTGAAATTAAATGTTATGAGGCTTCGATGTTCTGAAAGCGCCTGCTGACTATGTTGAAATTAAATGCTATGAGGCTTGGATGTTCTGAAAGCGCCACATGTAGAGGTGGATAACTCCAGCTCTACTGAGTCGTTTCTGAAAGCACTCTGGGAGGTGATATGCCCAGCAAACAATTATACGTTTTGAAAACGTCTTGAAAACGTTTTGGTTTGGTTTCCAAAACGTTTTGACAAAACGTTTTGAAAACGTAATTGTGTAGACACTCCAAAACGTTTTCAAAACGTTTTGACAAAACCTCTTGAAAACGTTTTGACAAAACCTCTTGAAAACGTTTTGACAAAACCTCTTGAAAACGTTTTGGCAAAACCTCTTGAAAACGTTTTGACAAAACCTCTAGGAAACGTTTTGGCAAAACCTCTTGGAAACGTTTTGGCAAAACCTCTTGGAAACGTTTTGGCAAAACCTCTAGGAAACGTTTTGACAAAACATCTTGGAAACGTTTTTGATAAAACCTCTTGGAAACGTTTTTTACAAAACCTCTTGGAAACGTTTTGATAGGAAACCTTTCTGAGACCTTCCTACAACCTTTTTGAGAATTTCCCACAAGTCATAACAATATATTTTCATCTTACCTCTAAATTTGTACAAAAAGAACATAGAAAAAACATTAATTTTCGTTTTTTTTAAAATATTTATTATCATTTTAGTTTCTAACTCAATGTTACAATGTATTTCTACATATATCTGATAATTGTTGAAAATGTCCATGATTTCTGATAGTGTGGAGTTTGTGAGGAGTCCTCTTCAGATGAGTCCAGACATGAGGAAGCTGGTGTGCTGGGAGCAGACCCTCTCTTTGCTGCACCTTTCTGAAACAGAAATAACATTTTTTTAAGATTCATTGTCAAACTTTTGATACCATAAGAAATATTCCTTTAAATATTTAACATACCATATTCACCAAACAACCCCCCCCCCCCAAAAAAAAAGCCGATTTTGTACAGATATTCTCAAATATCCTACCTGATATTTTGCCCCTCCAACTTGGTTCAAGTTTGGGGCATTCTTCATTGTTCTTAGGCTTTGCCCCGAAATGGCTATTGTCCTTCATGTTGTTTCAGATAAATCCTTCGACATGCTCCTGCAATTATTAAATTCAAAGATTTAAAACGTCTTCATAAACAATACAAACATATCATTTAAGCCATAAGATATGAATATAAAAAAAATAAATTACACAATTTGAAAACATGTGGTTTAAGTATAAATTAAGTCAAATTCAGTGACTCGATTAAGTCATAAACTTTTAGAGACAGATGTATAATGATAAAAAATAATAGAGCCCAGAATTCTTTAATTGTGCCAAACATTGTATGTGAGGATATGCATAGATTTGTGAATTGATTTTTCCTATATTTATCACACTTCACAGAAGCTTGAGTGCATGTTGGGGTTGGCAGGCCAGTACAGAAATAGCCACATGTGGGTCACAGCTTGTTGGCCTAACTGGGGTCATACAGGCCTGGTGAGGGCACAAGGTGCAACCCTCCCTTATGTAATTGGGTCAATTGACTAAGCCAAATTAGATGCACATGTAAAAGATAAATACTCAATGTCTTAACTCAGCATTTAAATATATATTCATGAATGTTCATGCCATAAGTCTCACAATAATTAACACACTCATGTACATACCTTAATTCCCGAATTGTAGCTCTAAAACAAAGATGTGGCCTTGAGTCGATGTTTGCTGTTGGAGAACCAAGTCTTCACTTTTCAAATTTGAGTGGTGACAGAGTCAGCATTACATACACTTATAATTCAAACATTCTGTATTGGCAGTTATTTCTTATACAGGTGTATGTATATTACCTGACCTGAATGGTATAATTATTAATCATATCATCATGTAAAATAACAGCAAATTTAGTAGTGTTAACCTATTTTTCTAATTCTAATATGCAGTAAGAATACGAAAATAATATGTGCAGGGGTGTGGAGTAGGACTCCATCTCATGGAGGTGGAGGGAGTATTAATAACCAACTAACCCAGTCATGTGTACATTGGTTTGAAATAACTGTCAAATGGACAACTTTGTAAGTTGTTGGAAGGATTCAGTATAATATATGAAAATATTACATCAAGGTCAAACATTGTTGTCATGTTTTCTTAACATTACCTACATGTGTTATTCTTAAAACAATAAAAAATGTGATTATGACCTCACCAAATAACACCAAAACATTCAGTTAAACTATTTCATGCCAGTTTCATAATGTCACTTTCCATAATTAGTGTCCAACATTATTAAAACATTTACCAACCATAATTTCTGAAGCTAAGCCAAACCAAGACCAAATCAAAACGTTTTGTATATGTTTTATCAAGACGATTCCAAGATTTGAAAAACGTTTTCAAAACGTTTACAAGACGTATTTTATAGCCTAGCCAATCCAAGACCAAACCAAAACGTTTTGTAGACGTCTTGTGTTTGCTGGGATGGGGAAGGAGGAGGGCCTTAAAAACTTTGTTTTGAAATGTCCGTATTTTCTACAAGATGGCGTCGTCACGTGATCGGTTGCATAACACGTCACGTGACTGTGTACCCCGCCACCTAGCGTTAATTTCGAAGTGCACAAAGCCCCCCCCCTTCTTCCAGACTTCACCCCCTGCCGACCCGTATTGCATGCTCTATTAACAAAATGAAATGAAGTTGCCTTAATTTCTCATTTGTGAACAGAGCATGACAACACACTGATTGGGTCTTAAATAAATAATATTTATTACAATAATAATTACAGAAGTCTTTAATAAGACTTTGACATTAGAACTAATTGGAAACAATGTTTATTGAAACCATAATATGAGAGGCAGATAACGCATAACACGTCACGTGACTGTGTACCCCGCCACCTAGCGTTAATTTCGAAGTGCACAAAGCCCCCCCCCCTTCTTCCAGACTTCACCCCCTGCCGACCCGTATTGCATGCTCTATTAACAAAATGAAATGAAGTTGCCTTAATTTCTCATATGTTTTCAGTTGAAGTGGAGTGCTCCCGGCCCTCAGTATGTTCGTACATGTGTGCCAAGATAGGTGTGGAGGACGTGTGTATATGTGGACCTGGCTACAAGCTCAGAGAGAACTCCACCAGGCTCTGTGATGGTAAGCTTCACTACTCTCATCTACTTCACAGCAATTCATTGCATGATTCTGGTAAGAGAACTCCACCAGGCTCTGTGATGGTAAGCTTCACTACTCTCATCCACTTCACATCATTTCATTGTATTATTCTTGTAAGAGAACTCCATCAGGCTCTGTGATGGTAAGCTTCACTACTCTCATCCACTTCACAGCATTTCATTGCATGATTCCTGTAATAGAACTCCACCAGACTCTGTGATGGTAAGCTTCACTACTCTCATCCACTTCACAGCATTTCATTGCATGATTCCTGTAATAGAACTCCACCAGACTCTGTGATGGTAAGCTTCACTACTCTCATCCACTTCACATCATTTCATTGTATTATTCTTGTAAGAGAACTCCACCAGGCTCTGTGATGGTAAGCTTCATTGCTGTCATCCACTTCACATCATTTCATTGCATGCTTCTGGTAATAGAACTCCATTAGGCTCTGTGATGGTAAGCTTCATTGCTCTCATCCACTTCACAGCATTTCATTGCATGATTCTGGTCATTGGCAGCTTAATCAACTCTGTTTTACTATACATTTAAATGACTTGTAAAGGTCAGTCAAATGACTGGTAAAATCAATCAAATGACTCATAAAAGTCTGTCTGAGCCCTGTGAAGGTCAATCAAAAGACTCTTCATGTTTGTGATTACCAAGGCGATTTCAGAAAAGGAAATGTTATGAATAATAAGTGAATAAAGTATCTCTAAGCTTGTTTCTTTATAAATTTGGTTGTACCTCCTTTCTCAATGTAAAAAACCTGTTTTATATTTTAAGATGTTGATGAATGTCAAGCGGCTGCAGGAACATACTGTGACCTCACATACGGAACATGCACCAACTCCATAGGATCCTACACGTGTAACTGTACCAATGGATACATCGTTGGACCAAATAATGAGTGCATAGGTAAGTTGCATTAATATTTTCCAGGAACAAAAAGCCCAATGACCATTCATGCAGATGTGCAAATAAGGCTTGCAAGGAAGGCAAATGGTCCAAAACATCAGGTTTTTTTTTGAAATTGTTATACTATGTGACCCTGACACCTATGTTGTACCATGTGACACTGACGTTTACCCATGTCATACAATGTGACACTAATACTTACCCATGCCATATAATGTGACACTAATACTTACCCATGTCATACAATGTGACACTAATACTTACCCATACCATACAATGTGACACTAATACTTACCCATGCCATACAATGTGACACTAATACTTAGCCATGCCATACAATGTGACACTAATACTTACCCATGTCATACAATGTGACATTAATACTTACCCATGCCATAGAGTGTGACACTAATACTTACCCATGCCTTACAATGTGACATTAATACTTACCCATACCATATAATGTGACATTAATACTTACCCATGCCATACAATGTGACACTAATACTTACCCATGCCATACAATGTGACACTAATACTTACCCATGCCATACAATGTGACACTAATACTTACCCATGCCATGCAATGTGACACCAATACTTACCCATGCCATACAATGTGACGCTAATACTTACCCATGTCATACAATGTGACATTAATACTTACCCATACCAAACAATGTGACACTAATACTTACCCATGCCATACAATGTGACACTAATACTTACCCATGCCATATAATGTGACACTAATACTTACCCATGCCATACAATGTGACACTAATAATTACCCATGCCATACAATGTGACACTAATACTTACCCATGCCATACAATGTGACACTAATACTTACCCATGCCATACAATGTGACACGAATACTTACCCATGCCATATGGTGTGACACTAATACTTACCCATGCCATACGGTGTGACACTAATACTTACCCATACCATACAATGTGACACTAATACTTACCCATGCCATACAATGTGACACTAATACTTACCCATGCCATACGGTGTGATACTAATACTTACCCATACCATACAATGTGACACTAATACTTACCCATGCCATACAATGTGACGCTAATACTTACCCATGCCATACGGTGTGACACTAATACTTACCCATGCCATACGGTGTGACACTTATACTTACCCATGGCATACGGTGTGACGCTAATACTTACCCATGTCATACAATGTGACACTAATACTTACCCATGTCATACAATGTGACACTAATACTTACCCATGTCATACAATGTGACACTAATACTTACCCATGCCATACAATGTGACACTAATACTTACCCATACCATACAATGTGACACTAATACTTACCCATACCATACAATGTGACACTAATACTTACCCATGCCATACAATGTGACACTAATACTTACCCATGCCATACGGTGTGATACTAATACTTACCCATACCATACAATGTGACACTAATACTTACCCATGCCATACAATGTGACGCTAATACTTACCCATGCCATACGGTGTTACACTAATACTTACCCATGCCATACGGTGTGACACTTATACTTACCCATGGCATACGGTGTGACGCTAATACTTACCCATGTCATACAATGTGACACTAATACTTACCCATGTCATACAATGTGACACTAATACTTACCCATGTCATACAATGTGACACTAATACTTACCCATGCCATACAATGTGACACTAATACTTACCCATACCATACAATGTGACATTAATACTTACCCATGCCATACAATGTGACACTAATACTTACCCATGTCATACAATGTGACATTAATACTTACCCATGTCATACAATGTGACACTAATACTTACCCATGTCATATAATGTGACATTAATACTTACCCATGCCATACGGTGTGACGCTAATACTTACCCATGCCATACGGTGTGACGCTAATACTTACCCATGCCATACAATGTGACGCTAATACTTACCCATGCCATACAATGTGACACTCGCCTGATTAACTCACCCATGTCATACAATGTGACACTAATACTTACCTATGCCATACAATGTGACACTCGCCTGATTAAGTCACCCATGCCATACGGTGTGACACTAATACTTACCCATGCCATACAATGTGACACTCGCCTGATTTACTCGCCCATGTCACATGACATTTGTTTTATTACACAGACCGCGATGGAAGCTGGGGCAAGTGGAATGAATGGGGAAGCTGCACAGTGAGTTGTGAGGGAGGACAAAGGATGCGCATACGCAACTGCGACTCACCCTCCACCAGTGGCAAGGGGCGCTACTGTGTCGGCAATGGAACAGAGACTGAAGGGTGTCAGCCACAGGAATGCCCATGTGAGTGGAAATAATCTGTTTGCATATGTCTACATTCATTATGCAGGAAAATATTACAATATATGAATAGACACCATAAACAGACCTTGTTTACTATACCGCTACAGAAGAATTTTATTATGATTATTTTTGTTTTGATTTCAAATCACTGTTTATGATGAAATTGTCTTTAGATGATAAGGAAATACTGTAAAAATATGTATAATAGTAGATCAAAATGATGCAATAAGGTCACCCTTCACCACTGAGTACGGTAAAAGTGAGTTACCATCTCCGAGCGGCGGCTATTACAGTTTTCTCTCACATTTTATGGGTCTGATTACACAAACAATATACCATTTTCAGTGCTTCTGAATTTTTCTTCATCCATTCATGGGTGTACACACTAGTATTTATCTATGCTGCCTCTGCTTCCAGTTACAGAGGGCAACACTAATTCATGACACTAATTTGTGGCTATTGTTTTCTCACAGTTAGCTCCATATTTGTTTTGTTAATAAGAATAAAACATATTGATGATGAGTGATGAATGCTGTTTAAGAGATTTATGACACCTTTTTATCTGATTTGTACGTGAATCATATGTTTATATGATATGAATAAATAACTAAATAAATAGGACATTTAGTGAAGTTGATAAATCACTTTAAACATCAAATGAAATTTCAAAAATAGTACTCACATTGATAACCTTTTTATTCATCTAATAAATGTTATATGTCAAGCTGTTACTTTTGTCTCAAATATGACTACAATTTATAACCCATATTCCAAACACATAGTCGGTCATAACATAACCAGATGATACATCTCTTAACTTAACTACATAGAATCATCTTAATATCTTATACAGATCTAGAAGTTTAAGCTTGGAATATTTTTAGAAATAAAAAGTCATTGATTTATTCGCAAAAAAGGTGTAATAGAAATTACAAATACAGATGATACATTTGTGAAATATTACAACTGAAATAATCGTATCTTGATTTTAAAATGAATTAGCACATGATTGCCACATGATATCATGTGATACATGAATGTCTCTTGTCAATATGGTGCTGTTTATGGTGGAGATTATTGTACTTGGTTGTTTTTATTGTGAGAACAATGCAGAATCATGTGCATGTCCTAATAATCAGACCCATAAAATCATAGGAGATCTGAGAGAAAACTGTAATGGCTGGCACTCGGAGATGGTAACTCACTTTTACCATACTCTACCAAACTCTACCATACTTTACCATACTCTACCATACTCTACCATACTCTACCATACTCTACCGTACTCTACTGTATACGTACTCAGTGGTGAGGGGTGGGAAGTAGGAATGTCATTAGATCAATTAGACACTCATAATGTATGTTTTTCTTAATAATTGTTTCATACCTTCATTAGTACATATTTTTATTTTTTACAGTGTCACAGGTGGAACTGGATTATGGTGTTGAAGTGGACATATCAGGCCTCGCCCTGAACTTGGTAACAATTGTTCATCACGTAACACTGAGTCATCACATTCTCTATTGTGCCGAGGCATATTCTAATCATTTTAATAAAAATGATCATTTATTTCTCAATAACACTTAAGCTTAAATATTCACTAAGCTCTGAAGGTAGAGTTGAATATGACCATTTTGGAGATTTAGACAATAATTTATGGGATGAAAAATATCTTACAGGGGAAAACCTTATTTATTGCAGGCAAAGCTGACTCTTTATGGCTATAAGAAGGGCTGTGCGGCATCGTTTAACCGAATGTGTAACCTCAACAATGCTATGCTGCAGAGGTGCTGTGAAATCTCCACAACTTATGTGTATGTACAACTTGTCCATATACTGTGAATGGGATGTTTGCATTTTTAGAAAAGACCATTAATTACTGAAGGGTGGCAGAAAAACTTGATTTTTTTTATGGGAGAAGCAAATAGCAGCAATACATGTCTCCATATTTTCATTCTCACTTTGTTTTCTGTGTTTACTAATCATACCATCACTATTGGTCGCAAATGATTAATTATGTCCTATGGCAGGTGCAACATTTTCTATCTATAACATAGGGCAGGGGGTGCCGTGGTAGCACTTATAAAACATAATGTTGGTTCTCACCATATCGTGTCTTTCCATACAAAATAAAGCCTTTTTCACTTTTTACGTGTCTTCAATACAGTCCACAGATTTGTTTTGTATATCTTTCACTAATGTATATCAGTTAACAATAAAGATATTCTCCATGAAAGTGAGATGCCACACCAGCCCTGCTGGATCACCATTTCATACCTGAGCAGTTGAGATCGTTGTCAATTGATATGTTGGCCGCACCACTTGTGTCTTGTGGTGAACTCGATGAGTTTTTGGTGTAATCAATACTTTGTCATACATACTCAATGGTTAACATGAAATTCTCATGGATGTATCTTTGTGTGACAAACCAGTGGATAAACAATATGGTGGAATCACAATTTACTGGAAATATTACAATTCAATGGAGTGACATAATAGAAATACAATGTAATGAAAACACAATGTGATTGATTGATTGATCGATTGATTGATATTCCTTATTATACTGACAGGAAACATGCAATAACAGTTACATAAAATAATCATTCTACAAAGTTTCCCAGCCTCTAGGACTTATCTGTCAATTTACTGCGACGACTCATTACATTGCAGAAATAACAATAGTAATAGATGATGTCAAGACAACAATAATGATACATTTAAAACGGATAATATCCGAAGATGAAAATGATGATAAATGAATATACATGCAGGATGTATCATTTTCTCAAGCACAACAATAATAAGTGAAAATACATGATATTCAAGACATAACAATTACATTTCAGCCCTGATCCTAATAATCAACTGGAATTCATGAATGCAGCAGATGTAGAGCTAGCTCCTAGATATCCTAAGTCACTGGGAATAAACGAGCAAAGATATCTCACAGTCTTCAAGGTAGGTTTACATGTGGCAAATATGCTACAGAATGACCTGTATTATCTACAGAAAATATCAAACAGTCCTTGTGTTGAAACAAATAAAATCAGTCTTTTGTCACTTCTTAGTAGTTCTGAATAAGAAAAAAGAAAACACAAAGTTGCACACTTCTAGACCATTGCGTATATATAAAACATAATTTGATTTTAGCTGAGACGAATTGTTTATGGAGCATTTTTGGAAAGAACTATATTTGCCTATTCTTGCCAAAAAAACATTAAAATCGAACTTTATATTTCCAAACACCAAGATGTTTATTGTATTACATTTCTACCACAATAACATAGACACTTTAAAAGGTAATCATACACGTTTAGAAATAATAACTGGTATTTCAGGCGATTAAAATATTGAATAATTCTTAGATATTATAAATTATTCATACACATATATACATAACAAGATGGATCAGATTGTTGGTTGATTTCCTGTTCTGGTTATCCTGGCATTGTAGGTGGTGAAATCCAATGCACTATGCGCCGCAGTGTCTAGTACACAATCCACCAGGAGGCGTAAGCGAGCCACCAACAATGTCCAGATAGATGCCAACGAGCGAGGTGTCGCTAAGGACCTGTCCGTACTGGTCATTCAAGACTCAGAGAGGTGAGACAATTGATGAATTTGCATGACACAATAATCATAATAATAATAATAACAATAATAATAATAATTTTAATAATAATAATAATAATAATAATAATAATAATAATAATAATAATAATAATAATAATAATAACAATAATAACAAACATCAACAACAACAACAAACAACAACAACAATAATAATAACAACAATAACAATAACAATAATAATAGCTTGAGTCAATGCCAAATCTTAATATTGATGTGTTTGCAGCAAATTGATAGTGAAAGATGAGATAGAACTACATGCCAAAAACACTCTTCAGCTAATACTGGATGTGTACGTGACCAATGTATCCAGGGCACAGCAAGTCGCCTACTATGCGTCGACACAGGCGCCTCAGGTGAGCATCACTCATCAATATATATGCTATCTCACTCAATTGTCTTCAAACTGTGAAAACATAACATGAAAACATACCGTGAAAACAAACTGTGAAAGCCTTAAGCTGTGTTTCCATATGTGCAGTGCGCCATGCAGCGCGTCATGCAGTGCGTCATGTATAGTCATGCAGCACGCCAATTTTTTTTACAATGCAGGTGTTTCCATGTATGCGTATTGCTGTCCGTAATGACATCTGTAAGCAAATTGACACATAGCCTTTCGCATGGGGTAGAGAATGAAAATCTGACGCATAGAGTGATGCATAGGTTTCTCATAGGTTTTGGCGCCAAATAAGAAGTTTGACTGTGAAAACATCACAAAACTGACGCATACATGTGAACACCGCATGACGCTCTGCATGACTCACTGCATTACGGACTGCATATATGGAAACAGCCTTATGCTTCTGATGGCTGAGTACCATGGCGCAATTGGTTAGAGAATATACACTTATTAGCACAAGTTCCTCTGTCATTACCCAAAGATTGTGGGTTCAATTCCCGGTCATGTTGAAATCATGTTACAATTTCTCACATGAGCTGTGCCTGATGAGTAAACATTGTTGATAAGGTGGGTATCCTGACAATTCAGTGAGTTTGTTTGTTTGGGGTTTTCCATCACTTTCTACATTATTTCAGTCATTTCGTGATGAGACCTACTTGAAGCAGATATCGTGCTACCTCACTGAGTTATCATGTCGCAGGTCCTTGACATGACAACCCACCCAGTCACAGATTTACAAGGAAAACGGGTTAACCCTTTAGGCACAGGCCTCAGCTCATGTGGGAAATTGTATCATGAATTCAATCTCGGCACAGCCGGGGATTGAACCCACAACCTTTGGATCACCTTTGAAACTGGTACTTAACATAATGTTAAAGGTGATGCAAAAATAAACAATCAAACAGTCAAGCAAAGAAGCATATACTTTTTATGTGGTCATTTTGTGAACAAAATTGTCATCATTTCATTGATATCAGGTAACCCAGGCTCCGTCAGATGGCGCTGGCTTCCCATGGTGGGGCATCCTTCTCATCGTCCTGTTCCTGCTGATCGTCCTCATCGTCATCATCGTGGCTGTAGTATTTAGTAAGAAGTAAGTACAGACAATTTTGCTCCATAGTTGATGCTTATATCGAGATATCAGAATCAATGTAAATTAACTTCGAGGTGGTATAAAATCATACAGACATGACTAATTCCCCAGTCACATTGGCGCCGATTTCAGTTGAGATGCCCGGCTCATGGGTATTTTTTAACAAAATCGGTCGGCAGTTCAAATTGCTCTGCGGGCACCGGGAGATCATCGGCCACAATTAGGCAGTTTCATAACTTTTAGTCTTTTTGGCAAACGTAGAAAATAAAAAAGTTAATGACTATTTCCACAAAACAAAGATGAAATCTTCATATTGAAGTTTATTTAAGCGATCTCTGCATTTTTGTATGAACATGTTCTAATGATGTGCATTGCAGGTCAAGCAAGGCATCTGGCATAGAAGAGGAAGCAGCACCTGCTCCTGCACCTGCACCTGCTGCTGCACCTGCTCCTGCACCTGCTCCTGCTGCTGCACCTGCTGCTGCACCTGCACCATCAAGAATAAGATCTCCAAAAGCACACACAGCCACAGTAACTCCATTGGAGCCGGCAGCTCCAGGTCCATCTGGAACTACTGTGGAAGAAATTGAAGAAAGACCCAAAAGTTCAACTTCTCGGAAAACTGCCTGGGATATGGACGTTGATGATACAACCGATATAAAATCAATCGGTTCTGAGACCGAAATTCCAATAGCTGCAACTACCACGGCTTCAGAAAGACCAAGGAGTGGGCGACCCATAACAGCGAAGAGTCAGAGACCCAGAACTGCTGTGTCAACAAGAGATGAGATGCTTGGTTCCCCAGAACCAGCGCCGCCTGGTGTCATAGGTGATGACGAGGCGGTGGTGCCCACCCAAGAGGAGTTGTACAAGTCACGCGTCGATCTGCGCAAGTCTAGGATATCAATCAGAGCAGAAGCTATGATTGATGATCCGGATGAACCGGAACCGGATATTCCAACTCTGGAAGAAATGACTGCTGGGAAGTCTGATGACAGACCGGCTTCTGGTGGCTCTGCGCGACAAAGGACTACCTCTGCCAAAAAGAAGGGAGACCAGGTATGGTGAAGCATACCATGACATGAAGCAAGAAGTCTGCCATCAAAGCCAAGTAGTTCTCTAACTTCATACTCCTTACACCGCTGATGAAACAGCCGTTACTGTCACTGGCAGATCAGAAGACTGAGTGCCGGCACTACTTTCAATTTGTGAACATAGATAGGGAAATATATGCATTTTTTGTCCCATTGTCTAAAACCGGAGGAATGGAAATGAACTTGAATACAATTAATCTATTCATAAACAAATACTTTTTATATAATCTGAAGGACCTGCCGCTAAGAATAACTTGGTTCTGTTGATGATATATTGTCATACACTCTTTAACTGGTTATATAGTTCCTTCACAGACTATAACATTTTAGATTCAAACTCCTTGGACATAACAATGTATAGATTTCTAAATTCTATCATGATAAACATGTGCACCTCTGAAAATCACCCAAACCTTTTATTTTCTGTGGCATTGATCGTACTGTGAAAATGACGACAAAGTGTGGGAGTTTTCCCTATTTTGCAACAGGGTATAGTTTAGGAATCTATTTTTCATGTTATTTTAAATTCCTCTATTTATGTCATGAAAATTGATTCTGTAGGGACCAATTATTTCCAAGATTGTAATAAACAGATTATTGTCAGGAAATTGTCAATTAAACATTTGACTTAAAATATTAAGACAAGGAGCAAAATCAGCTCTGATATAGACACAAATAAATATACCACATAAACTTTATATATTTGTGATATGAATTCCAGGGATAGATCTTGGTAACTGTTATATTTATCATAGTATATTCATTAGTATTGTATATCCAAAACTTGTTATTTGAAAGGGATCTGTGATAAGTATCTTTTATTAATAATAATCAACAAATTGTTAATAGCCTGTATGTACATTGGAAACAAACCTTGGATATATTATATCTGTCATAAAGGTTATCCACTTGTTCACATTTTGACCTGTTTAATAAATATCTAAAAAATAAGGTCACGATGTCAATGTTATTTTCAATCAAACAATATAACCCTTTATTCCTTAAAGGTATTAAGCATCAATTCTACAATTTGGTGTTTTTGAAAGCTCAGCAACATATGAACATAATGACAGATTGAAATTATAATAGAGTAATAAGAAATGTTGCTATGAGACATAGCAGTTGCACTCCCAGCAGAGGTCTATATGAGCCATAAGCTGCACGTGACGGGTAAACACGGGTAGCGTGAACTTTATTTGACCTCAATTGAGGTTCAAAGAAGGGTAGCACTGTTTGACGTCATTTTGGTACTATTCAAAGGACAATACATTTTATGACGTCATAAGCATATTGCCATACTTTTATGGCGTCATTTCACCTATCAGTGCCTCTATGATGACACTCCACATAAAAATGACGCCAAGAAAGGAGTGTGCTTTCATTAGGGGCCTATATATTAAGGTCTTGTTCAAATAGGTTTTACAGACAATGACGGGGATTCATTTTCCAAAAAAGTTTATAGACATGAAAGACAAGTACATTTACTACCAATAAGTGAATTTTAAACGTTTTTTTCAAAATCGGTGCTTAATCCCTTTAACCCCTAAGGGACTAGGCTATCTTAATTTTGTTGACTGGCAGGACTAACCAATTTTTATCTGGGCTAGTGTATCTACATACTAAATTAATAAAATTTATAATCATGGTTATTAAATATGCTTAATGAAATGCTGGGGTGGTCATAAGTTCATGATTAAGGCAGTCTGACGTCATTATCATGATTACATTGTAACAATTTGCAGCCCTTCAGAATGTTACAAATGACGTCATCAGGCCATAACAATGGGGACGTCAACGTCCTTCCCGTCCGTTGCCGGTGGTGGACGTTGCCGTCCTTCCCGTCCGTTAGGGGTTAAAGCTGTCTTAAATTGACCTCAATTTGCGCTACCTATCCCTACATGCATGCCTCTCATAATGGCGTCTATGCACACATATAAATGGGGAATTGTAGATGACATTAATGATATTTGATCTTTCAAAATTTGCTATAAAACTATTATGACACGCTTTTCATTATACCCTAACATAATATAAAGATATTTTACTTTCTGTAAAAAATAATGAAGAAATTAATCAATATTTAAAGTTACAATGACTAAAGCGTGAGGGGACATTTTACTTCATTTTCCATTCCAACTGTAATGACATTTAGCCAAACAACATAACATTCCTAATCTGCAATGACTACCTCTGACTCCCTTTGTGATGTGAATATTTCAGTTGAGCATATGCTAAAATGTTATATACCATACCTACGGGAGTTAAAGTACTGCATCTTGAAATGTGCTGACCTAAGTAAACCTTCGGTTGTCAAAAACTAAAACCAGATCACACATTTCAAAATTACCTTAGAAACATACTTTACTTCGGTTGTCAAAAACAAATACCAGTTCACACATTTCAAATGCGATCAGCAGGTCTGAACAATGCATCGGAGGGGGGTGGGGGCGATATTACCACCAGATGGCACTTGTCCACCAGATGGCACTTGTCCACCAGATGGCACTTGTCCACCAGATGGCACTTGTTCACAAGAGAAAGCTTCCCTGCAGTTAAAACAGCAATGAGGACGCCATCATATCAGTGAGGAAATGACCTGCTATCTAATGCTAGCATAAAAAGAGGACTGCAAAAAGTTAAACTGGCAGATTTACAATATATTTTTTGATTTGCAATAAGTTAAGCTATTCCATTATTTATACCATCCCTCTGATATTTTCTAACTTGCAAAAGGTTAAACTATTGCACTATTTACGCTATCCCTCTCATATGTTCTTACCCTGGTCCAAGATACGGTGAAGGATTACTTTCAACATTATCAACAGCGAGAATGAGTGACATAGCGTATGTAACGGGTTTAGCAGTGGGAGGAGCGGACGTCCAGAATGCACCCTGCAGAGCACTTTCAGTGACATGTAATATTTCGCCGATTTCTACTTCCATTCACCAAATCAACCACACAGAATGCCATTTTTTTCAAAAAGTATTCAAAGGAAATGGGCATGAAATTATCCAAATAGTGAAAGGGGTCATAGGCCATTTTAATGATTGGCCACTTTTAGTGATGTGTTTCATAGACATATTCATAAAAGGATTTCACTAACTTCCTCATATTGTTGAGAAAAATCAAATACATGAATTTTTTTAGACATACATCAGCTACTAAATGTTATAACCCAATTGACTCTACATTCAATATATTTTTTATTATATTCTTTTCAATAATTTCTATTCTTGACTAATTTTCTCATATTTTTCAGGGAATATTTCTTCTTTTTTAGGTATTTTCATAATAAGAGCAACTGCTGATTATTTTCTGAAATTAGATTAATATTTAATTTATTTAATACCTCAAAAATAAATGTGAGGTCAAATTAAAGTCCGTCAATTTGTCACTTTTGTAACCTTACCGATTTAAGCTATTTTTAATCATTTTAGCTTCATAATAAATCTTGAAATTGACAGACTTTTTTCAATTTGTTAATTATGAAAAGATTTTGATGAATAAGGACTCTACAAGCTCGTATTTGAAAGATGTAGATGATAGGATAATAAAACATGTAGATAATTTCATGGAAATAGGTTTTGTATTTTAAAGGTCATTGAAAGGTCACTTCAAGGTCACTGGCAATATTTGATCAAAATAGCCTAAGAAGGTTGACATTCGATCACATATCATTTGTAGATGTATTCTGAGTAGTAAAAAAGTTATATCCCTATGTCTACCATTTCTAGTGATGTTTCAGTCATGTCATGATGAGGTCTTCTTGTAACGGATACAGTGTTGCCTCTTTGAATTGTTATGTCGTAAATCCTTGACAAGACAACACACCTGGTCACATGTTTGCAATAACAACAGGTTATAACCCCTGAGGCACTGGCCTTAGTTCATATAGGAAATTATAAAATGAATTCCATCTTGGTATGGCTGTGAATCGAACCCATGACCTTTGGATGATCAAAGAGGAATAGGTGCTAATTAGCTTTTACAATAACCATCTGCCTATGGCCCCCTTTTTAATGTTGATAACCCACAAAGGAAACGAATTATAATCAATTATTTCTGAGAGGGCAAAACAATCTACCAGGACCATGGGTTCTGACATGTGAGCTTCATTAGTTGTTTTGCTCTGCTGTAACTTAATATTCAGTATTTATACTTTTGCTTATACCTAATGAATGCGCAGTCATTGGAGTTGCGTACTCACTTGCTGAAGATAGATATGCATAAATGTGGTCATGGAAATCAAAAGAAGCAGCAGTTTACTGGGACCTTATTAATTTGCAATACAATAAAATATTACGATTTCTATACAAAATCCACTTAAATATCCTAAATGATTTCGATCAGCTGTCAACATAAAAAGTGCCAGAAATAAAGAACAAAGATAGTGCCGAAATTGTGTGATCAATGCAATGTCAATTCTCCCTTTACTCAAATACAACTAAAGGGATGAAAACTCAAATCACAACCTTGGATGAGAACATTTTTAATCCATGTATAAAGTTATTACTTTTACCTTAATGAGCTTGAAGTGAAGATATTTCTGTTCTATGCCATGCCATCCTTAAATTCAGTGTTTCAAAACGTATCCTAGCCTAACATTAATTGATATTTCTGCCCACATTTAAGAGCACTTATAGAAAAGTTTGTGATCGAGTTGAGGGAATCAAAGAAATGAATAGTGTCCCACAGAATACTGTTTTAATCTTGTGCTCAATTGGGTGTGACAATGCCCTGTTGGTCATTGCAAAAATAGGAGTGATTAAACACCAGGGGTGCAAAACTTGTAAATTTCCAGGAGAACAATTTTATTGTTTTTTTCTCATTTCTCTTGGAACACAAAGTTCAACTCCATGAAATAAATATTTCAAGGAAGTATAAGGTAAAGATAACAGTGTTTAAAATGCTTTGCTATCTTAATATCCTTAAAAACTAAGGATGTGCCTAATTATTTTTAATCTATTTTTAGAAATTTGGTGCAAGAGTGTTCATGCCCTTAGTTTATATATAGTAATCCTATGTTTAAATACATGGCTGAGGTCAAATCTGTACTTATCATTTGGTTTGCAAACAGCTTGTGCTAATAATAGACTTGTCAATATATACATTGGTCACAAAAAACCCTCTTTTATGAAATATCCAAGAAAATCTGTTTCTTATAGTCACGAACGTCAATACTTTTCTTGGAAAATATCGATGTTTCTAAATATTCCCTTATTTACTGGCAGAAAATCAACACATGAATTATAAACAGTTACACTTTTCAAAAATATCCCCGTTTAATTTTCAAATGTTCTTGAATTACCTCACAAATTAAAAACAGAAGTTCTGAATCAAACAATTCACTCAGCCTCGACTTGAAAATAAACTCTCAAGATGGTGGCCAATAGCTGACGCCCTCTAGGGGGAAATGTTGATTTCCTGTCAGACAATTAGGTCACAAACACCAGGCCACGTGACACAAAATAGGTTCTTATCAGGACGGTGACTGTCAATTTTACCTTTTGTTAAATAATCGATCGACTGTAGGAAACTAAGAGCTTTGGCCAAGTGTTTCAAGCCCTAAACGTTGTTTACTTTTTCAAGGGAACGATGCGACTGAATGCTGGGAGGCAGAGTCGGGCCTTTGAGAGGTCTTTTCATCAGTTCTGTCTTCTCAAGCAGGTGGTGGGGATGTTTATCTTACATCAAGGCACAGCTCCTAAAACACTATTGAGAAAATAAGTCGCCAAACAATTCCTTTTTTACCAGCACTTCCAGAATTCAAGAGCAATCTGTGGGATATCACGGCACATTTGTAGTATTGCTCAGTAAAAAAAAAGTTTTTTCACAACAGAGACACTGATGGTGTATTGATGTACTTTTTGATGGAATAGAATAGCTATGCATAGATGCCCTTGATAACATCAAAGTAGACCAAGTTTCGGTTCTCACTCAACCTTTAATGACAATGATTATTCAAATATTAATCTAGTAACTACTGAGGTAATGATATGCGTGCTCCAGCCCTACAACAAACGGTAATACACCAATAAACAGTCCAATTAAATGGATTTCCACTTAGAAATAGTACAAACATATTGCAAAGTAAAACAACTACAGTCGGCTTTACAGCTTGAGATATGTGTTCAAATATTTAAGATAAAGCATTAGTTTATCATTCTAAAAATGTATAACTTTATATTGCAAAATATGTCTGAACTATTCATTTCTCACCTTAGGTCTATGTTTTATCATCCCAAACTAAGGGCAGGGTCCCGAAAATATAAGATAATTAAATACAACATATTCCATTCGATGTGGACATTTGATTGCGCCTGAATCTGGATTGAAATTCTGAACATTGCTAGCTATTACATTGATTCTGCCTGGTCCATGTATGCCATAAATGTAAATCTCAAATCTTACATGTAGTGGCTTTAATTTTGAGAAGAAGAAAAATACGCAAAACATGATTGGAGAAAATAAGAGAAAAAAACCCAGGGAATGAAATCAGTGTTTGGCCCTGAAAAGCTTTTGAGCCATTTTTTTGAAAAACTTACAACCACCACGTTTTTAGTGCTGTCATATCTGGTTTTCACAAAACAAATGATTTTGCCCTGATTCCATACCAAAGATTGGTACTTTATCTAAATGGAATACCAGGTCAATACAAATATCACTGTACGTCAACTTATGTCATGAATGAAATAATACATCATTCTCTGTGAGGGAAGAACTTGGAATGCCCTGGATTTCAGTCATGTAACCTTCCATAATACCATGAAGACAAGCTTGGACTAAACAGGGCAGCCCCCAGGGGATACATGCCCTTCGATTCTGAAACAATCACGCATTATCTATCAATATATAATCACAAATCCAGAGAGAGAGAGACAGGGAGAGAGAGATAGAGACATAGAGACAGAAACAGAGAGACAGAGACAGAGAGACATAGACAGAGGGACAGAGACAGAGAGACAGAGAGCAGAGAGACAAAGAGCAGAGAGAGAGACAGAGACAGAGACAGAGAGACAGAGAGACAGAGAGCAGAGAGACAGAGAGCAGAGAGACAGAGACAGAGAGACAGAGAGAAAGACAGAGACAGAGAGCAGAGAGCAGAGAGAGATAGAGAGAGAGAGAGAGACAGATACAGAGAGACAGAGAGAGACAGAGACAGAGAGAGATAGAGAGAGAGAGACAGATACAGAGAGACAGAGAGAGACAGAGACAGAGAGAGACAGAGAGGCTGTTTTGTAGCCGCATCTCCCACTTTGGTAATGTGTGGCGGAAGGAGCTTGTTGTCTTCTGGTGGTGCTGAAGGACAAGGTGATCAGGTTACTGATATTATTAGTGCCAGTCACATCATTGTCTGCCCCGCCAAAAACAACACAACATATCTGCTTTGTTTCACCTCAAACATATGGTGGTAAATATTCACCTTTTTTCATGTGTATTGATCGGAATGACAAACATTAAGTTTTATGTATTAGTACCTTTATTTTACGTATCAATACCCTTATTTTGGAATCAGACTAGTGATAAACACCCACTTTTTATCTATCTTTATGACGGTGTTATTTTTAGCGATTTATTCAGGACATCAGCCAGTATTGATTCAAGGAGGCATTGATATTGTCATCTTTATTGTGATGGTGCCCCTATACTTTGATGGACGTGCCTATATGGGTGAATGTTGGTTGTAAATATTCTTTTTGGCACTGTATTGATTCATTGTTTTGAGTTTCATTATTACTTCAGTTATATCAAGACGAGACTCGCTTGAAGAAGATATAGTGTTGACTCACTGAATTGACATAACAATTCATCCAGTCACAGATTTAGAAGGACTATGGGTTAAGCCTTCAGGCATGGGCCTCATGTGAAAGACATGAATTTAATTCCAGGATAGGAATTTAACCCATGGCTTTTGGAACACAAAACCAGAAGACACTGTGTTGATTCACTGTAGTTATTAATTAAATTATATTGAATCATTTTATTGTATTGATGCATTGAATGGTGTTGATTCATTGCATGTTGCTAAATCGTTATTTTGTGCAGATGCATTATATTGCATTGGTTCACACCTTGTTTTACCTTTTTTCTAGCTGTAGTATGTTCGGTAGTGTCCAATATAAGTTGGTCTCACACTAAAAAAACTGATATATGTAAGACTTATAGGATCCCATAGAGGCGTTTAGATCTATTCAAACATCGCCTGAATTGTTATAATGCTAATATGTCTGGTACTGAATTAAATGTTTAATATCCAGCTTAAATACAGACCAGCTTTAAGACATTTGATATGTGCAATCACTCATCACTTACTTAATTTTGATTTTGAAAAGTTTATTAATCTGAGAGAGAGTTAAATAATAAATTGCAGCTTTCCTGGCTGACTGGTTATCCTGTGATTCCTAATGCCTTTTTTTCTTTGTGGATAGGAGTCTTTGTTCTATTTATTGCCATTAGAATAATTAAAAGCAGCTCCCAATTTGTACAATGTTCAGGAGGGAAGTTTCAGATTTCGTTGGTAAATTGGTGACATTGTTGCATTGAGCTTTTATCCTATCTACTTTTGCCTGGGCCACATTCTTGAGCAAACTACTTCTACCTTGGCAATATTTTTGAGCAAGCTAACTCTACCTTGGCCACATTGTAAAGAGCAAGCTATTTCTACCAAGGCCACATTGTAAAGAGCAAGCTATTTCTACCAAGGCCACATTGTAAAGAGCAAGCTATTTCTACCAAGGCCACATTATTATAAAGAGCAAGCTACCTCTACCTTGGCCACATTGTAAAGAGCAAGCTACCTCTACCTTGGCCACATTGTAAAGAGCAAGCTACCTCTACCTTGGCCACATTGTAAAGAGTAAGCTTTTTTTTAAAAGGCCACATTATTATAAAGAGCAAGCTACCTCTACCAAGGCCACATTATTATAAAGAGCAAGCTATTTCTACCAAGGCCACATTATTATAAAGAGCAAGCTATTTCTACCAAGGTCACATTGTAAAGAGCAAGCTACCTCTACCTTGGCCACATTGTAAAGAGCAAGCTACCTCTCCCTTGGCCACATTGTAAAGAGCAAGCTACCTCTACCTTGGCCACATTGTAAAGAGCAAGCTACCTCTCCCTTGGCCACATTGTAAAGAGCAAGCTACCTCTACTTTGGCCACATTGTAAAGAGCAAGCTACCTCTACCAAGGCCACATTGTAAAGAGCAAGCTACCTCTACTTTGGCCACATTGTAAAGAGCAAGCTACCTCTACCAAGGCCACATTGTAAAGAGCAAGCTACTTCTACCAAGGCCACATTGTAAAGAGCAAGCTACTTCTACCTTGGCCATACTATAAAGAGCAAGTTACTCTGTCTATCTCTCTGTCTCTCTCTCTCTGTCTCTCTCTCTCTGTCTCTCTCTCTCTGTCTCTCTCTCTCTGTCTCTCTCTCTCTCTCGCTCTCTCTCTCTCGCTCTCGCTCTCTCTCTCTCTAGGCATTTTGCGAAATGATCACCTCATTGAAAAATAATTTACTGGATATAAAATAAGTATACCACAGTTTAAATAGTTAATTAGCCGTGGACATAAGATCTTTACCCTTGCACTCATTCTATTCTCTACTCACCCTCAGGGCCACTATTTAAAATGTGGTCAAGGGCCTAACCTTCATTATACCAGGTACCATAAGAGACACTGAAGTACATAATTGCTCCGGGGTATTTAAATAATTGAATTGCTTGTATGCATTATAGTGGCCTCTGTTAAGGTCACTAAGTCACAATTGACTCGGACCTTTTGGCTTTGATCCATAATTGGACGTACTGAGGGCTCAGGGAAAGGACAAATGGGAAATAGTTAAATTATATTTCATTTTAATGATGGGGAGTGATGGGGAGAATCCTTACATTTTGGAGCCAGTGATGGTAACTGCTTCGTATTTACATTTTAGAAAATTTAATATGGCGCCAAATTTGACTGGTAGTGCTAATGTAGTGAAAAGAGAGAATATTCACAGAAATATATGCCGAATATGAGGACAGATAACGGGGGAATGTAGGGTATATCTTAGTGACAAATACCGGTCAGGTGGCTATCGGGAAGACTGCCCATCATATCTAGTATGATCACAACATGGTCAAAGGAATGTATTCACTCCAAGTACCATGAATGAAAGAGTTGTAGTATTTTCATAGTCACCATGACTGGTTGTTACGATGACTTAGTAATAACTTTCTTCCCATGTTGTATACTTTAATCTGAGGCAGTCAGATGTCAAGCCAATTATTAGCGGATTAAGATGAGCTGCTAAATTAGCGAATAATAAATGCGTTGTTTGAAGATTCAGGGGAAACAGACAACAAATAATAATTAATGCCTTGTTATTACTCTACGTTTAAAGCAATATAATGTGTATCTTGTCCAACAGAAAATGAGGAATTTTTCAGTGATGTAGTCAAATATTGTTTTTTTTTAACGAGTAGGGCACTGAGTCCCAGTGACAGGCACTTTGTGTATCTTCTGTATATCGCATAAATGTGAAATGCGATATTAGTTAATTTTGCAAATTACTAAATTTCAGTTTCTTTTAGATAACGTGACAGAACATTAGCTTATGAATATGATCACAAACTCAAAGACAATGATGGGGCGATAATATATCATTTTATGGAACGAAACTTGATCAGCCGTCTCCACTTTGTTAATATAATAAAAAAAAACAATATGAAGAATTCAATTGTATTTCATAATAATTTGTTAAAAACAGCGAGTTGTGATTTGATTTTTCACATCTGCATATAGAAATAAACTGCATTTCTGATGTCAAGAGATACGTGTTGGTGGCATGTAATACTAATTGTCCAATAAGGGATTGGCGTTGTTTTAAGTATGGTGATCATCCAGGCCTGGTTGATGCTGGGAAGACTGGCAGCTGTCTAGAACAATGCACTGCTCTTAATGGCGGCCGGTATGTGGGTATAGCCTCCTGCCAATGATTCATTGCTTCCCCCAACACAGCTTCTAGTTTCAAAATAATGAACACAGACGTTTTGTGTAAACGTGTCCTCGTTAATTTTTGTCTTAATAACGGCAGTCCAGGTCTATTCTGTGCGCGTAATGAGACACGTCTTCGCAAAGTATGCAAGTAACAACAGCCAAAATATTTGATACCACAGAAGAATGCTGAAGCCGGACCCTGCCTATAAAGCATCCTGCTGCAGATCAGATGATATCCACCTTGAGATTCTCATTCTCTTCGGTAACCTTCATAAACTTATATGGTCTTGCCATAGAGAAGTTATGATGTTCTCTTGCTAACTCTTGTTGCATAAAGGTGGATTCAATTTAAGGAAAGGTCTCAGATATATTCATATCATTGCTATTGACCTTGACCTTGACCTTGACCTTGACTTCAGCTACTACTTTATTCTCAATAAATGCTAAATGTTATGTAGATATGGCATCTATCATAAATTCATTTAAAATGTATTATAATCTGGAGGATGGATGGAAGAGAGAAAAGGTCAAGAGCAAGTTTTAATTAATTTTCTTCCTGTTTCAATTCTTAATTCCTGTACATGGTTAAAGTAAGATATTTCTCAAAAACAAAATGTCATCGGTTGTGTATGCCATATATGTTTAAGATCAATGCTTTTCTTTTACATCGAGCGTTTGTCTCAAAGAAGATATGATTTTATAACTTAAAATGTAGCCACCCACAAATGAAAAAAGTGCATATTTAACCTAAATCAAACCTATATTTAATCATTTATTGGAGTAAAATTAATGACGCAGAAATTGTTTATATTAATCCTGTGCACCAATACACCATACGAAATCTACTAAAATGGAATATCTTTATGTTTCTATTCCACATTGTAGCTAAAATATAAACTAAAATTTAAATGAAACACTGGCTGAAGATTCGATATTTCGATGAATGTTCCCTTTGATTGTTGATTGTTGCTTTATTGATAACCTTGAATTCTTTTCGAAATTAATTTATGAAATGTTTAACATTATGATGAATAAACCGTTTATTGTAACAATTTTGCTCAAATTAATTGGTAACCGTTTTTCATCTCTGTGGTAATGTTTCTTTTTTCATGTTCCACAAATCGTAATAGGATCTAGACGTTTGAAATTAGAACTTTGCTTTACCGCACGTTCTTCCGGCCAACCATGAAAGATATATGAAATAGTAATATTTCAATAGGAAGTTTTGCATTTAGCTGAAACCAGACAATGTTTATTGTGCTAATAACTGGGAAGAATTTGAATTGGAAATGCCTTCGTAACAACACAAACGCTCTACTGATTGAACTATATCGGTCAGCTATGATTTTTGATATGTGTTTATATAGCGCTGAAAGAAGACAATGTATGTCTGTTAATAGCTAGTGCTTGATAGGAGTCTCAAGGCGAACACTTTGCTTTTGGCAAACATTTCCATAAACAGTTTCCCTATGAATATGATAATCATCACAAATATGTTTGAACTGCATGTACTGATAGAATATACAGTTATATTGATGTACGCTTTGGCAGCACCTAGCTGTTCATCCTGACCTTGAAACAGAAAAACAGACCTTGATTAATGCAGCCCTGCTCTATCAACCAATCTCAGAACAGCTTTCAATCAGGACGTAAATTGTGTCTTAGAACATAATAATATGCACGTTAACAAATTGTGAGTTGTCCAATAAATTTTGTGATATTTATTATATTGGGAAAGTATGTTTCCTCTCAAAGGTTAGATAAATCCGAAGGAGCCAATCAAAGTGCATTGACTGAGTTGCAATGCTGTAGCCTTCATGTCCATACAGGGCAATCTGCCCAAGAAAAACCATCATCCTAAGCCAGGATTGGGGTTGATGAGATTGTCCACGAGCTGGCTTGTATAACTGCAGTTAGCCTGAAGGTCTGGCACAATCAGGAAAATGATCACTAGCCAGCGTAGATTCCTGTCCACCCTGAAGGTTAAGCTTGAACAGATGGAAACCATCTCCCAGGATTCCTGTTTTTTTTTTTAGATAAAAAGGAAATCGTGTTTAAAGTGAAATTTTAATGAAAAGATTATCAACTATGTAAAGTTCTATCAGTAGTGATCGGTCTAAGGGGCCATAATGACGTCACCAGTGTCCTCAGCTGTCTGACCGCTTATATCATTAAATCATTATAAGGGAGAAAGTCACGTGTAGCAGTCGATGGCTACTCGGTACAGACCTCATATATCAATCGCCAATACTTATGTACATATTCTGATCTGTACGTATTCTGATCTGTGCGTATTCTGATCTGTACGTATTCTGATCTGTACGTATTCTCTCTGAGACATCCATATACGTGCTCTCTGAGACATCCATATGCACATGTACTTAGAGAACTCCCAAGTGACAAGATGGGGCTTGTAATAGGGAGATCAGGTATTACCATAAAAGCAATAAAGCAGATGAGTATGGCAAAAATAAATAAAATTAAATGGAATACATCTGAAGGTACATCAGCCCCCATTGAGTCACAGGGCCTACTTATTAGTGGTTCAACTTTGTCAAAATCTAATGCAATGGCGGGAATTGATGCAGCTTTAAAGGGACTTGATATTTATGACTATTTTGATATTGAGAGACCCACGGAAAGACCCATGGAAAATACTAAAAATCTATGTCACAATTATTCAATGTATGGTGAATGTCATTTTGGCACAAATTGCAGGTTTATACATTCATACTCTGGTAAAAAAAGGAAAACGGAAAGATGATGTGTTCCGGGGGGCATGGGCGGTAAGCCTGTTTTAGGTGAATTTTTTAAAACAAAATTAAAAGGTAATTTTTCAGGAAATCCATTTCAGGAAATTTCAGATAAAAATTTAAAGTCACACAATCTCTCTAAGTCAAAGGATCTATCTCATAGTCAATCTTGTTTTGATATTTATAAACATTCAAAGTCCTGCACATGTATGGGCGTTTTGCATTGTGCTGGCCCTACATTTCATTATAATGATAATGGGAAAAATTATGGTAATTTAAATAGCTCAAAATCACATGATGGATCACACACTGTTTTGGAAAACCTTTGTAAAACTAAATTAACAGGTATCACATTACAAAAAATTTCAGGAAATATAAATTGTAATCCTAAGGGTGTTTTGCAATGTGCTGGCCCTTCAGGAATAAATAGTAAGTCTAAAGGTGTTTTGCAATGTGCTGACCTTAGAGTCAATTACTATGATAGTAAGCATGAAAGTTATATTAATAATTATTCATATGGGTATTACAATCATTCAATATCCCGAAAGTCCTGTGAGTCGCCATTACAAAATTCATATGAGAAAAATTTTAAAAATATTAATTTTGGCAAGAGTTTGGATAAGATACAAAATAATCCTGAGGGTGATTTGCAATGTGCTGGCCCTTCTGGTATTAATAATTATCCTATGGGTGTTTTGCTTAATGCTGGCCTTTCAGGAAATTATAATGAAAATAAAAGATATTTTGACAAACATAGTTATGCACGTGTACACCATAAAATTGGTATAGTGCAACCAAGTGGTATAACCAAAAAAATCTGTGATAATATAACAAATATCAGGAGAAAAAATGTGATTAGTGATAAGAAACTAACAGGTTTTAATGCTGGACAATGTTTTAAATACATAAATGATGTAACCCACAGTGGAAAAATTGACTTTAAAAAATGTGATATTTCCGACAGTATAACTGAGACAACAAGCTGTGATGAATCTCAAAAATGTTTAAAACATATAAGTGAGGGAATCAGTGATTTGCATGGTAAAACTGATTTAGTAAACTGTGATTTGATTGATAAAACTGATTTGCATGCTCATATTGAAGGTAATCCATGTAACAAATGTATTTATTGTTTGAAGAGTACGAGGTTTTTAATAAAAAACAATTATTTTAAACACACTGAAATTAAGTCTTCCGTAACTCCATGCCCCCGCAGTCAATCAATGGTAAATAAAATCAATAAACAGGCAGAATTCTCAAATTCCACATATGCTGAGGTTTTGAATATCTCAAATAATCAAAAAGTGATTAATCCAAATCGCAATGTATGCAGTGTTAGCACATCATCTTCAAATAAAATATTAAGAAGTAATGATCGTATTAAATACATAGTCAGGGCTAAAGGGCTTCCCCAATTGGACACTCTTAATGAAATGCATCTCGGTGACAGCTCTAACACACTAAACATAAAGAAACATTTTAACCAATCATATGCCTCATCTTTGGCACGTGATCGAAATAGACACGCCCACCTCAGGACGGTCCGTGAGAGCAGAACAGGATTTTCTACGCCGTTAAAAGAACTATCGATTTCAAATCGATTTGAATATCTTTCTGACAACAACAAAATTGTAACACATGACTTTGGTCGAAATGTATACAGTCCTTGTATTGTTAAACCTCTGGCAAAGTCTCGAAGCGATCGGACGTTAGCTCCGCCCTCCCTTAATCTGATTGGTCAACGTGGGGGGCAATCTGCTGGGGGTGAAGGGAATTCCCAACATAATGACGTCACAGGGTCATCGACCGGATTCGTATTTGAAAGTTGTCTTAATGCTCGGGAGAATATAAATAAAACTAACTTTAATAGAAACTTAATTAATAACAAAACGAATAGACATGTAAAACGTAAACTTAAAAATGATAAACATATTAAAATGAACAAAGATCTAATTATTGCTACAGCCAATGTTCAAAGTCTTGGAAACAAGACGGAACTGATAAATTTGTATATAAATGAATATAATGTTGATCTTTTCTTTATCACTGAAATGAATGAACAAATCATTAGAGGCGAAATTAAAGGTAATAACTATGACATTGAACATGTACCACGTGCCCTAAGGTCTGGTGGGGGTCTGGCGATTATCTATAGACCTGAAATAGACATAAAGAAAATTAATCACACACATAAATTATTGACAATGGAAATGATGGAAATAAACATTAAATCTAAAAATAAGATATGCACCATTATTACAATATACAGACCTGAGCCTTCTGATAAGAACAAATATACTTACACAGAATTTTTTGAAGAATTCAGTGAACTACTGTCCTATTATAGCACATATAATCATGAAGTTATATTAGTAGGTGACTATAACTTCCACATGAATAGACCGGAAAGGCCTAATGTAATAAAATTTAATGAAGTCCTAGATCTGTATAATTTGCATAATCATGTGACAGAACCAACGCATATTATGGGAAATACGCTAGACTTATTAATAACAGGCATACATAGTAATATAATTAAGGAACATATAGTTGATGAAAAAATATCAGATCACAATATAATAAAACTTACCTTAAATCTGCAGACTAAAGCCAATAACAAAAAAACTGTATCATATAGAAATTACAAAAAAATGAATATAGATGATTTTAAAAGAGACATTAAAGAAATGTTCAATGAAAGTCAATCTTATCAAGATGCAGATCTAAATAGATTACTTGATAAATATAACAAATTGACAATGGTACTTGATAAACGTGCTCCTAATGCGGAGAAAACCATAAATATTAGGAAACCGGCACCATGGTTATCTGATGATGTAAGGATTGAAAAAAGAAAGAAAAGAAGATTTGAAAGGAAACATGATAAAACTGGCCTCTCCTCAGATAAGATACAATTTAAAATACAGAGGAACAAATATAATAATGTCATTAAGAACTCGAAAAACGATTATTATTCAGGAATAATAAATTCAAATAAATCGGATCCAAAAAAATTATTTAGAATATTAAATAAATTATTACATACAAAAGAGGACTCTCCTTTCCCTAGACATACTGACAAGAAGGAGTTAGCCTCTGAATTTAATAATTTTTTCCTTGAAAAAATTACTAATCTCAGGGAATCTATGGACAAAAATGATAAAAATATAAAACAGCATACTGAAGAAGTCAAATTCAATACACGGTTAGAAAAGTTTACATTGTTAAGTGACTCTGATGTCAGAAAAATAATTAAAGAATCCGCAAAGAAGTCATGTGAATTAGATCCCATTCCAACATGGCTACTCAATGAATGTTTGGGAAGTTTATTGCCATTAATAAAGGCTATCATAAATAAATCAATATCACTGGGAAGCGTACCGGATGACCTGAAGATGGCCATTATTAGACCCTTAATTAAGAAATTGGGCCTTGAACTGATAAAGAAAAATTATAGACCGGTCTCGAATCTGGCCTATTTATCAAAACTAATAGAAAGGGCTGTGGCTACACAGTTTGTAGGTCATTTGGTTAGAAATGAAATTCAAGGGTTATTTCAATCAGCATATAAGGAATTCCATAGTACTGAAACTGCATTGCTTAAAGTTCAGAATGACATATTAATGGATATTGATAATGGTAAAACGGTAATGCTGGTACTGCTGGATCTATCAGCAGCCTTCGACACTATCGATCACGAGATTTTATTGAATAGACTGGAAAAAAGATGTGGTATCACAGGAATTGCCCTTACATGGTTTAGATCATACTTATCTAATAGAAAACAATGTGTCATAATTGATGGTAAAAGATCTGAAAACATGAATATTAAATATGGCGTCCCACAAGGCTCGGTTTTGGGACCTTTACTTTTTACTGCATATATGGAGCCTTTATCAGATATCATTGGTAACTATGGTCTTAAGCACCATATCTATGCTGACGACACACAACTGTACATCACCATTGATCCTAAATCTGAAGAATCTAGAAATAGATCTTGCATAGAGATGGAAAGGTGTATTATAGAGGTTAAAAATTTTTTAATAGAGAATAAGATGAAGTTAAATGATGGAAAGACAGAAATGCTTTTATGTGGTAAAAGCTGTGATTTCAGAAAGAAAAATGTACCAGAAGGAATTCTAGTAGGTGAAACTTAAATTCCTAGATCAAATGCTGTTAAGGATCTAGGGGTTATTCTAGATCAAGAACTATCCATGAAATCACAAATCAAAAAAATGTGTAAAAATGGTTTCTTCCATGTAAAAAATTTATCAAGAATAAGAAATTGTTTGGATGAAAAAACTGCCAACACCCTTGCTCATGCCTTTGTTACCTCTACCCTTGACTATGGAAATGCCCTTCTTGCTGGGTTACCTGGCTGTGAATTAGCTAAACTACAAAAATTACAGAATGCTGCAGCCAGGGTAGTTGGGAAACTTAAAAAGAGAGATCATATCACGCAAAAGCTTATAGAACTTCACTGGTTGCCTGTGAGAGCTAGAATTGATTTCAAAATAGCTCTACTAACATGGAAGGTGCAAAATGGCTTCGCCCCAAAATATTTGTCTGATTTATTAGAATATAAACAGTTGGGTATGGGACTACGATCTAATGACAGAATGAATACATAGTACCTTTGACTAATATGAAATCCTATGGCGACAGGGCTTTCATGGTATATGCACCGAGAATCTGGAATGCCCTGCCCCTTGAGGTGAAAAATTGTAAAACTGTAGAAACCTTCAAGAAAAAACTCAAGACTTTTTTATTTAGAAAACACTATCTTAATGAAGCGCTTAGAGCAGACCTGGTCTGATATAGCGCTATATAAATCGTTATTATTATTATTATTATTATTATTATTCTGATCTGTACATATTTTGATCTATACATATCATGATCTGTACATATTCTGATCTGTATATATTCTGATCTGTATATATTCTGATCTGTACATATTTTGATCTGTACATATTTTGATCTGTACACATTCTGATCTGTACATATTCTGATCTGTACATATTCTGATCTGTACATATTCTGATCTGTACACATTCTGATCTGTACATATTCTGATCTGTACATATTCTGATCTGTACATATTCTGATCTGTACATATTCTGATCTGAACGTATTCTGATTTGTACATATTCCCCTTACGATAATGAGAATAACTTTTGTTCCAAATACAAGTAATAAAAATAAAACATATTGCAATTCCAATATGAACCACACAAACACAACATATGGAACACATGAAAGGCCCACACCCTTTCACACAATATATACATATTGCAATTCATACATAAGAAATCATTATAAGCCTTGTCTTAACGCTCTGATTTTATGCATTTAATTTCACTCAGGGCAATATTGCTCACCCGATATTTTTCTTAATAAACATTTAAGTGCAGCCATTTACCTAAATGATGCAACATTCATCAGTCCTGAGCAAAGAAAAAAAACAATATGTTGAACGTTCTCGGTCTCAATACTGTTACAACTGATACTTGCTACTCTATCAAATTATAAAAGGAGAACCATTATTATATTTTATATTTTCTTTGGTTTTGAGATATCATGGCTGACATCAGTGATATATTATTATGATGATGTGTGTTTATCTGGCTTAATTCTCAGTTCTCCATTCGGTAGCAATTATTATATGGTATTATTCCACAAGCAATGTGTATATTTGGTAATGAAAAAAGCAACTGATTGTTTATCTTAAATATATCATTACATATCAATTACAATGATATAATGTGAAATGAAATCTAGTAATGGGGGACGCCCGCGTGCTGGCACATGCTAGAAGACACCATGCAGGGTCCAATTGTTCACTTTTCTTCATTAATTTTTCAGCCTCCTGGCGGGGCATCATACAGTTTTACTACATTTTGATAGGTTAGGCTGCACGCACGCCACTTCTGTCATTCTCAACAACTGCAATGTCTGTGGCGGCAACAAACTTACTTCCACGCTTCTGATTGGTCCAAAAGTGTTGCTACCCAGCAGCCACCGCGGTAGCAGGCGCCATCTGCCGAGAGGGTACTCTCTCTCCATGGCAATTGTCTACGGGTCTGCAGGAGTTGGCTGCTTCTAGAATCAATCGAAGTTGAGACTGCCGAGATGGCACACCGCACGTGAAAACCAGTCCTTCAGCGGCGACAATATACCAGTCGCAGTTCAACATTTTCTTCAGCACATTTTAACTATTTTTTTTTTACAAATGTACTCGGTTCTTCATCTCACAAAGTGATGCATATTTGGAAAAGTATATAATACATGCCTGGTGTGTGTCGCATTTCTACCTTGTCTTAAAACATAAATCTTACTACACGCATAGTTGTGGAGAGTAGGATAAATATTGCACAGTCGCTACCTAAAGGAGATATACATCTGCAGACTGCCAGAGGAGAAAATGGCTTAGCGCCAGGGAGATACTTACATATTAAACCACAGATCTTGGGTAGAGAGTGGAGTTTGCTACATTTACTTTTTAGCATTGTTGAGGTTATTTGTGTGATGAGTTTTGACGGCAGGCGCGGCATTTCTTGTCATGGCTTAGGGCGAGACAGACTGGATTTTAACGGCAGACCAAGTTAGCCGAGCAGCTCAGAAGCTCGTCCCCCCGCTCATTACGGACTCAACCTCAACAAGCATCAGTCTCACGTAACTCCGCCACCATGGAAGCGTAGTAGAGCAGAAGTTTCTCGCCACATAGCTCTGGGATACAATCACCGCCATGTGGACTTACCTGTGGTGGGCAGAAATGGTCCTGCTGTGCACGCTGGTGATGCGGTCACATAGTCAACAATGGCAACCCGTCCTCACCACCACCACTAGCAGTAGTAACTTGCAAAGGAAAGAGGTGAAAATAGATGGAGATATTCTCCTAGGCGGACTCTACCCCATGCATGAGAAGGGAATAGGCGGTCTGTTGTGTGGAGACATCAAGGAGGACAAGGGCATCCAGCGGATGGAGGCCATGCTATATGCAGTGAAGAGAATAAATAACGATAGACAACTCCTGCCCACTATAGATCTGGGCGTCCATATTTTAGACACTTGCTTAAGAGATACATACGCTCTTGAGCAGAGTCTGGATTTTATCAAAGCTCATATGAATACCTTGGATGTGGAGGACTATCGCTGTGTAGACGGCAAAAGACCTTCCTACACCCCCTCCAAGCCAGTGGCGGGCGTGATCGGTGCTGCCGCAAGTCCCGTGTCCATCATGGTCGCCAACATACTCAGACTTTTTAAGGTAGATACCTATTTTTCTTCTTTTTTTTTGTTTCTTGTCTCTGTAGAGACCTTTGCATCTGTTAAGTCTGACCAGCTGTGGCCATAAGGTTTCCTAAGTCCCAAGCGTGTGGCCTGTCTTTTGTCTATAGACCGTTTCAATAGACCAGAGATGGTCACACATTCTTCCCGTGGCAGGTTCTATTTGTGCAGCAAACGACCTTAAAGGCATTCTCAGCCGACATCTATTTGCGCTACCAACCAATGGCAACTTTGCTCAGGCCTATCCCGATGGCGACGAGAAAGATATACAAATAACCTAGTAAAGCGTACTGCTGACTGTGCGGAGTAGCCAGTCCTAATTTTCTGCGTAACTGTTCTGCCTTATTCAGAGAAAATGGAAAATCTTAGAGTAGTAGAATAAACATAAGAGGTTTAGATTAGTGGCCAAAAAGAGATCTAACCTAATAGGTCCGCATGACCTTCACTGGTTGCAAGGCGAACTCCAAGGCGATCTATGGTACATCTGAGAAAAGCCATGCGTGCTGCAAGGTTTACTTTTTAAAAGATAGATACAAGCTCTTTTTATGTATGTTTTTTCTGTCTCTGATATATCCTTTGCTGATTTTTTTTTTAATTTAGAAGAAGACCAGGCGAATGGATATATTCAAGGATGTCTTGTAATTTGCGCACTAATGCTATCATTTGTATCATAAAACCATCCAGGAAGTTTGACGTTTGTCACATTGTGCAATCATAGGCGACCCAGTCATACCACCACCATCTAAATCTATTTTAGCTCTTTCTTTATATGTGATATTATTGCAGGATATAATCAATAACTTCCCTACACACTTGAAAACAAACTCTTCTTTGAATGCATTTCATAGGATGTCAAAAGCTTAAAAAAAACAGGAGAGAGTTGTTCCTTTTCAGACAAACATCATATTGCTAACATACATGCACATTGTGTGTTCTTAACCAAGCATATGTCATGTTAATATGATTAGGTTTGAGAAAAGGCTTATCCTGACCACATTATCTCTGCGCTGTCTCTAATTAGGAAGAAAATTAATGTAAGGGTTCTCGAGTTATCGCATAAGGCACGGATGCTTCTTGCACAAACCTAAGATGTGCAATAAAGCAAAAAAATAGTATGTAGATAATATATAGTATATAAATAGTAGCATAGAGAAACATGTTAAGCATTTGTTTGTTTGTATGGGGTTTTATGTCACTTTCAACATTATTTCAGTCATTTCATGACGAGACTTACTTGTAGCAGGTCCTTGACATTACAATCCACCTAGTAGACGTAAAGTGAAAGTGACGTAACCCCCAAACAAACAAGGACAACGGGTTAACCCTTCAGGCACGGGCCTCAGCTTATATGAGGAATTGTAACATGAAATGATTACCACGGCCGAGAATCGAATTCACGACCTTTGGACTACTACAGAAGGTACTGAAAAGCTTACACTCTAACCAACTTCTCAAAGGCCCGTGGCCCCATGTAAGTGAAGAATGGTAATATTTCAAATCACGAAAAGATGCAAAGATGCATAATTTTATATTCAATTTTCGATTTCTTTTCCTCCTACTTTTGAAAGATTCATTGGTTTTTTCTATTTTTCGCATTAGATTATTAAATATTTCTTTGTGATGTACATGAGATATGAAAATTTAAAAGTTGCACGCTTTGGACGAACCAACAGGTTCTATAAATAGGTTGTTGTGGATTTCGCATATGTCATGTTAATATATGTCATGTTAATATGATTAGGTTTGAGAAAAAGCTTATCCTGACCACATTATCTCTGCGCTGTCTCTAATTAGGAAGAAAATTAATGTAATGGTTCTCGAGTTATCGCAAACCTAAGATGTGCAATAAAGAAAAAAAATAGTATGTAGATAATATATAGTATATAAATAGTAGCACAGAGAAACATGTTAAGCATTTGTTTGTTTGTATGGGGTTTTATGTCACTTTCAACATTATTTCAGTCATTTCATGACGAGACTTACTTGTAGCAGGTCCTTGACATTACAATCCACCTAGTAGACGTAAAGTGAAAGTGACGTAACCCCCAAACAAACAAGGACAACGGGTTAACCCTTCAGGCACGGGCCTCAGCTTATATGAGGAATTGTAACATGAAATGATTACCACGGCCGAGAATCGAATTCACGACCTTTGGACTACTACAGAAGGTACTGAAAAGCTTACACTCTAACCAACTTCTCAAAGGCCCGTGGCCCCATGTAAGTGAAGAATGGTAATATTTCAAATCGCGAAAAGATGCAAAGATGCATAATTTTATATTCAATTTTCGATTTCTTTTCCTCCTACTTTTGAAAGATTCATTGGTTTTTTCTATTTTTCGCATTAGATTATTAAATATTTCTTTGTGATGTACATGAGATATGAAAATTTAAAAGTTTCACGCTTTGGACGAACCAACAGGTTCTATAAATAGGTTGTTGTGGATTTCGTATTAATTACCAGGGCGGAATGAATGGCTTTTACGAGGCGCTGATGACAACCCTTTTCTTTACAGAAAATAAAGAAATTCCACATCAAAAGGTAACAAGTTCATTACCACTCTGTAGGAAAATTAATCATAAGGACAATGCTTCTGGAATAGTCATTTCAGCCTTCAAGAAGCCATTTTCTTTTGACAAATCATGATGAGAAGTCAGAGTGGAAATTGGCTGCCTAAATTATTTGGTAAATTTCCCCTGAGTATAATTTTTTATGTGTCCTTATTGAGACGTGTGTGAAATATGTTGACTTCCATATCTGCGTGACATCTAACTATGTAAGATTTATTGACAAGGCAGCTTGTGAAGGTATCAAATGTTTTCCTCACTATTTCGCCCTCATAATATCTGACAGGGGTGGGTGATGTAATGACCAATAATGTCTCCATTGCACAACCTTGTACGGTCTCTTTCAAGGTTCCCTTCACGATTTACGTTTTTTATGGAAGATGTTATGTTGATTATGCAGGTTAAATGACAAAGTCAAATTTGTGGAAGGACAGGTTAAGGTTAACAGTTAAATATTACAAGTTAAAAGAAACCTTAGAAGCTTAAATCCGGTATTGATCATATTGTGCTTCGTGACAGTGTACTTGGTTTAATTACATTGTCGCTATATCTAGCCAATTAGCTTAATAAAACATTTATTCAACAATAGTTTTAAATACTCATATTCGACTCAGAGGTGATAGACATAGAATTAGTCATTCTTGGGCCATCCATTATTTACATTTTAAATGATATGCTTAAAATCATTAAAGCATTGAAACATTTTTCAAAGTTGATTCATATTGCCAATTTTTCATAATTACATATTCCAGAAAAATAAGGTTGTTTTAAAATAATGAAACATCAGGGTGTGTGAGAATGATAGTTTACAGAGCTATGTGGATATGACCATGTTGTTAAGGATGTGCTAAATACAATGTCTTATGAAAATGCGCATATATTTATGCCCGTGTGTGAATACTTACACGCACATATGATGTGTAAATAACAAACTGATATTTGTGAAAACGTCGAAAACTTAAGAAAAATCAAATAAATTATAAATCAATCACCATTACCTATAGTTAATATCATGGATGTAATATAATAAATAAATTCAGATCTTATCTCAGCCAATCTGTGACTGACAGTGTCGGAAGAAGGTCCATCATCATCAAATATTCATTTTTGATGAGACTTTTCTGCCAACTGACTTTTTCATTCCAGTTTTGATCAAGACCTTTTCCAGAAAAAAATAACAATAAATAGATCAAATCGAAATTGGGAACACGATAACGAAACATAACTAACTCAATTTAAAAAGAAGAAATTAGGTTAAATTCCAAGGATCTTTCTCTATCTTAGTCGAACCAGAGAGCACAGGCATTAGGCAGCAGTAAACCATTAACTTTTGACGATGACAGGGTTCCTTATAGCTATTGGCCCGTTTAAAAATGTATGACAAAAACAAAAATAAATAAATAAAAAAAAAGATAATTTTTTTTTTTTTTTAAATATATAAAAATCTTTAGTTTGTAAAATGACTGAAATATGTACAAGCCTTTTCTGATATGTAGATGTGTATTCATATGGAAACGTACTGGCCGATACAGTCCAGATGTCTGCTTGGAGTGACTAGACTATTTCCTGAACCGATTGAACTCACTTAATTCAGAATGGACAAGGAAGCAAGGCGTATCGTGATGGCATACCACAAGTATTATTAAACTGAACTCAATCAGGGAAAGTGGCATTCAAATACAATCCTCGGGAATGTAATACAGAGGCTTTGCTTGAAACTGTTCATCTTTTATAAGATTGAGGTAAACAATGAAAGCATATATACTATGTGAATGTTAATCACCAAAAAAAACTCCATAGGAAATCTTTGAATTGAATGTGGTTGAGGCGAAAGATCTGTCATAAACCTTGAACACAAATGCCAGAAGTGCACACTGCAATGATAAGTGATGACAGGTAGTGGAATCAGCATAGAACTTCACCGCTTTAAACTTATGCCAGGGTCGCATGTGACAGCTCCATCCTTGAAGGCAAGAATCCTATGGGTTGGCAAGCCGAGTCCTATGGGCTGCTCAAGTACTCAGAGTAAAAAAACAAACATCCATCCTCCCTGATGAGCTCTGCTCTCTGGCTTCACATCAATACACAATCTACTTGTATACCGACTGACCTTGCCTTTATTTCCAAATTAATTTCGCTTTAATTAAAATTAGGGGCCATGACTCGAGCTTGTGATTTTCATGAGTGGCGATTGGTGGATGTTTGAAGACATCTGTAGGAATTGAACTAATTCCACTGATAAAAATAAACCTGAGGCTTGATCCTGAAAATAAACATCTATATGCTTACCATAGTTATGGGTAATAATACTCAATTATCCAAGCCTCAGTCTTAAATAGTTTTCCTTATAATTCCCATAAGTGTGAACATTATATGTAGTTTTGAATTAAAGAAATTAAAGAAATTCAGCTGTGAATGGAAATGTATTTATATATTTTAATATTTGCTGTGGCAATAAACATTTCAAGCAATCGTTAGAGCTAGTGTTGCAAAACAAGTCATGCAAAATATAGTCATTCGGTTCAGGTACAAATAACTGACATTAAATAAGTTGGTCCTAAAACTCCATTGTCAGAGTATAGACAAATTTGGGGGTGATCCATTTGGTGTTTCACATCATGCATTCAACTTATGAAATTATTTCACAGAAGATGGACTGTAAGAACTATGACAGTTCTTAATAACTCGACATAAGGACATTGTGCATGTGACGTCGACAGAGGTCAAGCGAGGTCAGAGGTGATCGACTCCCCAGGGGGACCAGTTTAAGTCCCTTGTGATTTGACGGGTCATGGGTCATATCTTTATCGGGGAAGGCTTGCGTGGGGTTGAAACAATGGTAAACTGTGTCTCGCGAGACCTGAATCAGTTATATGATGTGTTTATTTTGGTCATAGTTTCGGGTTGAATATGGGAAACCACGTCTGACCAGTACAGATAACCATGTACACGAGGTCTCAATATGAAAAATGGAGGGATTTTTATTAGATTTGGGTCACGATATGTGTCCTTAAAGGTTGCATTCGGTTACATTGAACGATGTACACAGATCCACGACATATTACAGATAATTAAAGGAAGTTCTTGTTTTTATACTTCCAGTCTGCTACCAAACTACACAAACTAGCTCCTTGAAAACGGAACGACATATTGCTTGTTTGGCTTCCTTTGCAGTAAATATTGGTAGATGGACTTTGAACAGTTTTCTACAGGAAAAATAAAGGATGTCTTCATGATGGTTCTATTAGCTATTAAATCAGTTGCTCCCAGGAGAGATTATAAACAAAACAATGATATGAAAAGGCTTCGAGATCTGAGCTTTTGTGAAATAAATCATTTGTGAGCTTTTGTGAAATAAATCAAAAACAAGATATGTTAATTTACTTGCAAATTGTCGTGTTCAGTAGTTTGTAGTGATTACCTTTTGGCCTCTAACTTACTGATAATAATACAATTCATCCTTGTTTTTAGAAACACGGCAGACCTGACAATCTACATATGTATGTTTATACATAAATACAGTAGCATTATATAGTCCTTAGCAAGAATGCATTAAGACCTTTTGTGAAAGACCAAGATATGTCACGTGACACAAAGTTGCCATTCAGGTCGGTTAATAAGTAGGTGTTTGCATGCGTGAGGCGGGGGCCTTGGATGGGTGCACCCGCCCATAGTCAGTCTTGCCCCCTCTAGATATCAACCATGCCGATCTCATGTCTGCCATTTCTTTCTGAGGCAACATGCTCAGAGTGCAAGGTACTCTAATCGAATGTGAAAGCTGTATTGAATTCTATATAAATATTCCTGATACGATGTTAATGCTTATCATTTTAACACATTTATTATGTTTTTCTAAAATATGTTTACATATATCTTTATTGTTTTGTTTGTTTGGGTTTTACATCACATTCAACATTATTTCAGTCATTTCGTGATGAGACCTGCTTGTACTAGATATAGTGCTGCCTCAATGAATTGTCATCACAATCTACCCGGTCACAGATTTACAAGGACAATGGGTTAACCCTTTTGGCACGGGCCTTAGCTCATGTGTCAAATTGTATCATGATTTCCATCTCGGAATATCCGGGGATCGAACCCACGACCTTTGGATCACCACAGAGGAACTGGTGCTAATAAGCCAGTGCTCTAACTAACTGCGCCACGGCCCGTGGCTATCTTTATTGACATGCCTTGAAAGATATATGGTTCATGGCAGGCTCGACATTAATTTAAACATAAAACAAACAACTACTAAAAATAAGCCTTAAATGTATATTTTATCAAAATATTTAATATATATGAAATATTTTCACTTGAAATACACAAATATTCCATAAATGTCAAATCTAATTCCAATTTATGTTTCCTATTCACGATTGGGTTGCAATTTATTTGCAATTCATAATTCACAATTGAGTACTTGTCATTCCCAATTTCATTAATTTACCATTAATTTTAAGTTTATTTTTCAAATTAGTGTCAGATGTTTCTAAAATTCATATCTAAAACTCACAATGCACAAACTGAAATTCATATTTTTAAAGTTAATAAGATTCTATCTACAAGTTCTTGACATTACGATGTAGACATGCATTATAAAAGGACATATATGTGTCCATGCATCTCAAAACATTTTGGATCGTTCTAGTTAATATTACCAGCGCAAACAGGAAAAACAACAAATGAGTAATGGACTTGACATTTAAATCTGAGATTTGGGGTACTCATTTCCCCATCGGGGCCCCTACTTTTGAGACCGAAGCTATTCCAATACAAAGCAATCAGCCGGCGCCAACAGACATTATACTTGGTGCTAAGCTTTCGGGTCATGTTCAGACGATGAGGTTTGGCCAAAATGTCCCAAATTAAATTTCGGCCTCTGGATTAACAAAACGGACCTGCGTCTGACGAGAGAATTATCGAATAAAATGGACTCCCAGCCGCCTATATTGGTACGTGAGGGGCACAGTATTTTTTGAAACTCAATCACAATACGCCCTTTCTGAGTTGCCGGGGTCTGAGATGATCTGCTACACCTGATTATTTCCCTGACCTCCGCTTTGTGCTCCCTTGCACAGCCAAATCTAGACAAGTCAGCGTCTCGTGTCTCATTGTTTAAAACAATCAGTCAGGAACATTTTCAGGTTTTTTAAGGATGTAGTTGTGGCTAACGATATCCACATTAAAACGTTGAGAATTTTGGAGATAAATTTGGTGTTATTTACAAATAATATAAAGAATATGTATCTTGGCAACCCTCTTGCAATTTTGTATTATCCCTTTGCAGAGTATTTTTAAAACAAATATTTTATATGATTTGCCAACCCTGTGAGTGCGAAATTACTCAATATGCTTGCTGACACACCATGGAAGATCTTATTAAAAGTGCAGCCTTTCAACAAGATTTGGACAAATTGTTGACTTCCGGTGCCCAAACTTTACCTTCTACACTGGAAATCCACCTTAACACGTGACCGCACGAGTAAAATGCATCTTTCTGAAGAACACCTCCGCAGATATGAGAATTACACTATTTCAACCCAAGTCATCATGTATCATATAACAAATATTTAAACTCCAGCAACGACCATGAGGCCGCCATGTTTTAGTGATCTCACAGCACATCTCCCAGGATCTCAAATGAATACAAAACGCGTGAATGCACTTGCGACCATGTCCCATTTAACATTTTAATCTCTTATGTTGGTTACATAGTAGATATTTTCTTTGTGGTATTTTTTCTCAAGACATCATGGTATTAAAAAGTCCAAATTTACAATAGGATGAAATATGATTTCCGCTACTTAATCTAAAATCCCGCTACTTAATCTATAATCTAAATATATATGCACACATTGGGGAAACAGTAAGTATTGATAGAATGTATTTAGAATTTAGAGATAAATGCTCACATGTAGACTTTGATAATCAATTTAAACTGATGCCTTTCACACAAAAAAAAACAAAAATCAAAAAATCAAAAAACAAAAAAAACAAAAAACACAAAAAACAAAAACAAACAAACATCCGGTTAAATAAAAGGAAACCAAAGAATTAATTTTGCACACAATTGATTTATTATCTATAAATCTGATCCCTCAACCCAAGTTTACCTAATGTACATGCGACCATTAACGTCTGTCGCCGCGCCACCTGGCGAGTAACTATGGTACTATAATTAGGTAAACTGAACATACACATATATTAACCTTCTAATTAACACATAATACATATAGTTACACACATCTTACAAATACCAATCAATAATTAATACACTTAAAGGGTTGCAATACATGCTAATCCCCTTGCCCCCATATGGGCATGTACCTAATATTAGGAACCCTATTAAAACTGGGTGGGATGGCGGGTGATCGTGGTGGTCAGCAACAGAATGATTGAGGTATGAATTGCCCGCCAAACCTTGCGTCCTCACGTGATCAGTCGGTTGCCATGGCCACCACCATACCCTGTGGTGGACCCGCATACCCAACGTGACCAGGGGTCATACCAACGTGACACCTATCGGTTTCCATATTTAACACCTCTTATAAATAAGCAAGCATTAAATAAAAGGAAACCAAAGAATTAATTTTGCACACAATTGATTTATTATCTATAAATCTGATCCCTCAACCCAAGTTTACCTAATGTACATGCGACCATTAACGTCTGTCGCCGCGCCACCTGGCGAGTAACTATGGTACTATAATTAGGTAAACTGAACATACACATATATTAACCTTCTAATTAACACATAATACATATAGTTACACACATCTTACAAAAACCAATCAATAATTAATACACTTAAAGGGTTGCAATACATGCTAATCCCAGATTAATATTTATGATGGATAAATTATCAAATTATCAATATTAAAGCCCATGTATTGGCGTGGAATCATTTTTTTAACTGTTGTGTGCTAATTTGGAAGAATATGTTATTTCTTTTGAATGGTTGTCCCTGACATAAAGCTTGTAAGCTTGGGAGCGCCACAATCCTAGCTTGGCTACATCTACATCGCTCCAGTTATTAAGATTTGCTTGAGATGCGGAACCGCTCCTCAGACTATGGGTGGTGTAGAGGGTCGGGTCCTTGCCTAACGTGCTAACCAGAGACTTTATCGTACTGTTTAATGAAGTCTTAGATATGGGTGACCCTGAGCCTAGCACTAACAGAGGGGCATCGGGGCAGATGCGCTTTATGCTCGCTCTGAGCGCCAGGTAATCCCACATAGTACACACTGCACAGATCTTGTGCCTGGAGCACCCAATCGTTTTCTTGAAACCGTGGGGGGAAGATTTTGAATTTTGAACCTGAAAAGTCATGAACTTTGAGCCCTGGTGGAGACCAAAATTGACTGAAGAAACTGGAGGTGGGGGGGAAATGGTTGTGCCCGTTAGGTAATGAGTCACAGAGGTGTATTCTGCCCCCCTTAAACACCCAAAGAAACCCAGGGAAAGGGAGGCCGCCCAGGCCAACCCGTCGATGCCTGGGGGAAGCAAAGATATCATTTGTTGAAGAAGATGAAATTTAATAGGGGATTTTTGCATAGGTGGGGGGGAATTAGAAAAAACTGACTTAAGGGCTAACTGAACCCTTGGGGTACTGGTGGGAGGAGGGGGCAGGCCGTTGGCTATGTGCATGGCCCTAATGGCTGCTAAATAAACATGTACTGTACTGTGAGCCAAGCCCTGCCTACCTTTAGACATAACCGTGCCTATGAAGGCTATGAACCTGAGGACCGTTAGCTCGTCCGCTGGCATAGGGTGTAAGCCATAGTTAAGGCAATACCTGCAGAACATTGACTGTGCCGAACTATAAGTGTTCCTGGTGGTGGGCCGGTGGCCGTTGTTGACCAATGTCTCTACCCTCTTGTCAAGATCTACAAAATTAACATTAAAAATGGTGAACAATTGGTGTTCAGTGAGTTGATATAACAATGGTTTTTTGGCGAGCCTGCGTGGCTAACGTGCCTGTGTGGTCACTTGCGAGTGGCCAGAGTGACTCGTTCGAGAGTCCTACCACTTAGTGGGCAACATCATAACATCTAATACATAAAATTATAATATCTGTAATACCGGGTATTCCCGTTATGTAATATACTAAATTATTTAAATTTTTTATACATTAAAGTAAGAAGAACATATCTGCTTTAAAATACCAGGGAGGCTGAACTGCCGGGGGTCAGTTAGCCAATACCCTATCCCTCATGTCTTTATAACAGTGAAGATGAAGAATATTAAAGTCATTAGGCATATAGTGTCTCTAATGGATAAATGCCAATTTGGCCAAATGTCAATAATAAAAAGATGAGTGTGAAAGTATGGCTCCGGTGAAGGTGCCTGGGCTGCCCTGGCAGGGTCAGTCAGTCAATAATCATATTGGATCTCCTCAGGAGGGGTACCTAACATATCACAACCAGGCATTAAACCTCTAAATCGAGGTATATCCAGTCTGCTGAGGGCGTCGGCTGGACCATTGTACAGGGTCCCGAGATGGAATGCCCTGTAGTCAATGTGGTATATGCTGGTATAATAGTACAAGGAGCGAATCAAGTTCATCATGGCTGGATCCCTTGACTTCTTATCGTTAATGCAATAGCAAACTGCTATATTGTCAATGTTCATCGCTACCTTTTTATATTCAAGCCTGGGACCAAATGTGGCTAACACTACTACGACTGCCATCAGTTCACGCCATGCAATAGACATACTCCTGATCCAGGCATGTTTATGGATAAACGGCAGCATGATCTATGACTGTTCGAAGACTACTCCAAGTCCCACATCTGAAGCATCCGTGAATAGGATTAGAGCCTCCTGCATGGTCCACTCAGTGGGGAATAGGGTCACGCCATTGTGTGAACGTATACAGCGTTTCCACCAAGAAATGTCAGCCCTAGCCTCGTGAGAGAGGCGGATTTTATGGTGGAGGGCTTTTGCCCTCTTGGCTAGATGAATGAGGCATCTTGTGAATATTGAGCCCCCAGATACAACTTTTGAACAAAACGTTAGTTTGCCCGTTAGGGACAGAAGCTCCCGCTTGGTGGCGTATCTGTTAATGGTGAAACTGTCCAAGATATTGGTCACCTCCTGTAAACGTTCTTCAGATATCATAAGCCTCCTGTTGATGGTGTCTATTACAATCCCTAGGAATTCCAGGACCTTGGCTGGGCCTAACGTCTTTTTATGCTGGATCTCAAAACGTCCCATCTGAGCTGTTTCAATCACTATATCCAGGGACCGTTTACAATCAGCCTCACTGTTACTTATGCACATGGAATCGTCCAGGTAATGGATTGCATCCTGTGAAGCACCCCTTTTCTTGCAAATGAACTCTAGTGCAGTTGCAAAGTCATCAAACAGTCTGGGGGCGCTACGCAGGCCAAATGACAAGCAGGCCATCTGATAATACTTATCGATACCGTTAATGTCCGGCCACATAAATCCCAACAGGTGTCTGTCGTCTGGGTGAACTTTTATACTCTGGAAGGCGTTAGCCAAGTCCCTCTTGGCCAGCCAGGGGTCGCTATATTGTTGTATGCGGTGAACTGCATCGTCAACTGTGGCGTAAACCAGAGAAAATTCATCCCCATCTATGCTATCGTTGATGGACCAGCCCGGTGGCCAGGAAAGGTCATGTATAACGCGCGTTTTTGACTTATCCTTCCTCGTAAATGCACCTAACGGTGAGGACCTAAAATTTGGGGGGAGGTCCTTAAGTGGACCTTCTACTCTACCTAACTCCAAATTATCACAAACAAACTTTGTGACGTCCTTACTATGTGTTAGGCTTGATTTCCAATTAGGAGAAACGTTTTTAAATTGCTTGCCTGTGTATCCTACCCTAACGCCCTCTAGGGCCCTCTTATGGAGGTCATCGGCTAGAGTCTTATCAGGATAATCCTGCAGCCAGTGGCGCCAAAACTCAGGTTTGAGGAATGTATTTGACGCCACCGGCGGCACACTTGCCCTGCTTGACACAGGTGTCAAAGGGCAAAGGGCCTCTGCACTGTCTGCATGCATGCAGATGGCGGCAGCCCTTGAAACTACATTTGAGGGTCTGAAAGTTGTTACAAATCTCATTTTGAACCTGGCCGGCGGGTAATTACCCGTCGGCGCCGCCCTTGGAAAGGGGCAATCTGCTTGCCTAACGTGATCGACAGACATGCAACGTGGGCAAGTCTGGATGTTGGGCTTAACTGCGGTGGTATCTAAAATTGTGTAAACTAGGTGCGGATTTATCCTACCAAATTCAATAGATGCCTTACTTAATTCTAATCTGTGCTTCATATCCAGGGTGGAAACGTTGTACCATCTATAACGTTTGTCCCAAGACATGATTTGCCTACGGTACTCGGCCATCTGATCATATACATATAAACCATGCTGATGTACCATGAGCCTCTCGTACTCACCCCATGCCTCTAGATAAGTCAAAAACACGCCTGCGCTGCCTTTTCTGACGATAGGCAATAGCCCCAGTGTTGTCCACATATGACTCAATGTTATTGATGTTATCTGATGGCATGTGCATGTTCAACAAAAATTCATCAATGTTAACAAACTCACCCATCAGGGCTGCTTTGACTGTCTTTTCTGGTGTGCTCTGGACCTTGCACAGCCTGCTGTAGTCAGTGATGCCCTCGACGTTGGTCAAGCCTGGTAGCTGCCCGCCTAACTGGGGGGGTGAGTTGGCCGTCGGTGGGGGAGCCAGCCCCGGGAGCAGTGCTGATTCCTGGTTCTGCCAAGCAGGCCCGAAGTGAGCTGCTGCCCCCTGTTGAGTGTTCAGTAGTTGGACAGGGGGGGTAGCCTGTAGGCAACCCTGGGCCCCGTCGAGCCGCCCCTGCAGTGAAGCTACTGTTTTACATAGTTCCTCATGTGAACGGAGCATTAATGAAAGCTGTGACATAATGGAAGGCAACTCACTCAGATTACTGTGTGCTTGACTAACGCTCGCTGGTCCTTGAGCAGGGGTTGTTCCTAGCTGCAGGCCAGGTGTGGCCACGATGCGAGGAGTGTCCGTGCAGGTGGGGGTTACCCCCAAGAATGGGTTGCCGGTACTAAGTACCGGTGATGCCGGGTCGTCGGTATCGGTATCGGTAGCGGTGGCCTCCTGCTGATACACTGGGGTTGGCCCTGGGGGGTGGCTGGACTCGCCTCCAGCCCCTCTTGTGCAGTTCCCTATACCTGTAAGGCCCTTGTGGCCCTTGGCCGGCTCTCCGCAAGCTCTGCATGTCCTCTCCCGGGCGGACATCTCTGGAGGAATGGACACTCAACTAGTCTGTAACGAGTCTATATTGAGATTTAACCAGGGTTAAACAGCCCTTTAAAACTTGGTTATTAAAACGAAGAACACTTATGGCACACTACTCCTTATACATCCACGGCACATGTTACAAGACAAAGAAACACCTGACTAACAGTCCAGGACTAACGTCGCCACATGACGCACAGGACACCACAACTGGACAGGACGTTACAACATGATTCTGTTACTTAGACCACCACATGGGTACTGGACGCGTACCCGGCGCCCCTAGCTCTGTCCCGGAGAAGACGTTGGGTGCAGGCGAGGAGGAGTGGAGGAGTTGACGTCCGATGATCGTGGTGGTCAGCAACAGAATGATTGAGGTATGAATTGCCCGCCAAACCTTGCGTCCTCACGTGATCAGTCGGTTGCCATGGCCACCACCATACCCCGCGGTGGACCCGCATACCCAACGTGACCAGGGGTCATACCAACGTGACACCTATCGGTTTCCATATTTAACACCTCTTATAAATAAGCAAGCATTAAAGACACATTTGGTGAACAGTATGTACATAATGAACTGAATATAAACATTTCAGAGAAAAAAGGAAAATTGAGTTGAAGGGTTTTGTAGTTGTCCTGTCAAATTTCAAAGATCGACGTCAGAGGCCTTTTAGTACAATGGAAAATATTTTTCTCCTAATTTATTTTAAGGAAAAAATATTTCTAAAATATATAATGAACACAGTTTAGATATGTAGCATTTTTGTGTGGTTTTCAGAAATATTCCTAGTAAAAAGAACACATAAAAAGTAGCTAAACAAGTTATTCTTTTAACAAATATGAGTTCATAATTTATTTATCAGCCGTAATATATATATACATATATATATATTATTCAGCTCCTCATTCAGCTCCCCATTCAGCTCCTCATTCAGCTCCCCTATTCAGTTCCCCATTCAGCTCCCCCATTCAGCTTCTCCATTCAGCTCCCTCTATTCAGCTCTCCCATTCAGCTCCCCATTCAGCTCCCCATTCAGCTCCCCATTCAGCTCCCTCTATTTTGCTCCCCCATTCAGCCCCCCTATTCAACTCCCTATTCAGTTCCCCATTCAGCTCCCCCATTCAGCTTCCCCATTCAGCTTCCCCATTCAACTCCCTCTATTCAGCTCTCCCATTCAGCTCCCCATTCAGCTCCTCATTCAGCTCCCCATTCAGCTCCCCATTCAGCTCCCTCTATTCAGCTCCCCCATTCAGCTCCCCCATTCAAGTATCAAGCAGTATGAGTAGACTGGCACTCATTTTGACAAACATTAGCATATAACTCATCATTGTCATATTCAGCATTTCAATTGAACATTAATTAGAACAAATTAGAAAGTATTTTGTGTTTTTTTTTATTAATAATCACGGAGGAATGAAGCACTCAATATGCTCAGATAAAATTCTTCAAATCTCTTCAGAAATCTGTCTTCACTTTGGTATGATACAGAATCTGTGATGGTATCTACATGAGACCCCTAGCCCTAACGTTATTTACATGCCTTAGAACTGTACCTTTATAACCATTTTGATCTCATATACCCATGCTTCCTGGTGATTCTGAAGAAGATCCATCTGCAACACAAACCAGCCTACAATCAATTCATCTTTGCTTATCAATTAGCAACTGCTTTGACCTTACAACTGTTGAGTCATCCTTGATTTTCAGTTTGTTAAATCATGATATTCCGAGAATCATTTATTTGAGACCCATCTTAACTTTTTAAGTAGATTCTATAATTGTAGTTTTGGAAGAAATCTTTTAGCTTTTAGAGTATCCAGTGCTTATCCAAGCTTAACCCTTCAATCAGGTACTTCACTCTCAGATAGCTTGAATGCAAGCTCATTAGCTCTCGCTTCGTTCCCCACCTATAGAAACTGTTCAGCTAATTTCTTCATCTGCATTAGTCTGGGCACCTCATTATGATTACCACCATCATCACACTCCAAATCAGATCACTGTTATTGTCAGCCATCGTTAAATGAAATGAAGTGGAATCAGAGTCCAAACTCTCAAAAAAAAAGAGAGAAAAAATATTCTGTATTTGTGAAAAAAAGGCATTTCATAAAATGTTATCCATGTAAAAAACATCAAAGTTCAGTTTTCATGCAGCACAGAGCACTACTTCCTACTGCAACTGATTGTGATTGACTGCGACCATAGTGCTACCAATAGTCCATACAATTAACAGCATTATATAAGAATGAGTATCTTATAAAAGAGTATAGCTTATATATTCTGATAACATAAGTAATAAAAGGACACATCAGAGCTATGACAGAGCTAGAAAGCTACACAACAAAGCTACAAGGAATTTTCAATTTTCTTACCTCAGTAAGTTTAAGTCTTCAATAAGATTAAACTCCCATACTCAGTGCCATACTAAGAATATAGTCTTGGCTCAGTGGGTAAGACATTAGTCTCCCATACTAAAGGTCTGGGGTTCAATTTCTTCAATTACGTTTTTCATGCTGAAGACCAAATCTTCATTTTGAAGTTTTTTTAGCAATATGTACATCAGAACAAATAGAATTGAAATGTTTTTCATAAAAGGAGAAAAAAAAAAAAATAATGACTGTACAAAAAACAATCTCCATGTTTTGATCTTGTTTTAATGGATATGAAATTCAAAACATATAAAATTTAATGTTGTTTTTTGCAAATATAGAAAATAAAAGAAATAATAAAATGCTTTATACTGAAAATAAAAATGTTTGGATTTATTTTGAGCAATGACACATTAGAAAAGGAACAATAATGTATAGCTAATTTTAATGCTCATAAAATGCTGTGACCCCAAAGCACCCCAGTGTAGCCATAAGGTGATACTTGGCTCAGTTGTTAAGATGTCTGTCTTCTGTGCTAATTCTAGGAAAATATGATAAATAACAACTTCATTCGGAAAACAAATATGAAATATTCAGATGGAGATTCAGAACATACATAATTTAATGTTTTTTTGCCAACATAGAAAATGTAGAAAATAGTAAATTTATACAGAAGAAACATATATAAAATCTTCATATTCCAATTTTATCTGAGACATGTTTAAACTAAACTAAACAAGAGAATTGAAGTTCATCACACTTTGGACGGTGGCCGCCATGGCAACAAAAACCAACCAATCACTGCCATAACCTAATCAGATTGGGGAAAGGTCCCCAGGAGTCCATGTGTGCAATATCTAAGCTTAATGTCAAATCGTTCTGGCTGTATCATCCACACAATACAAGTTGGAGACATCATTATCATGGCAACAGCAATTGACCAATCACAGCCATTATCTAATCAGATCAGAGGGAGTCCACAGGTGTGCAATACCTCAGATCATCACTAGAAATGGGAGACATTGAATATGAAATGGGTCGTACAATTCTTCCTATTACAGTGGGTACATGGTGTCACTTTCACCCAGAATAAATGGCACAAAAAATAGAAGACATTCTACAATTTATATACATATCCAAGAGATAATTTTAACACCTTTCTCTTATTGTTGAAATAAATTAAATATATGAAAATTTGCAGACAGAAATCAGCTTTGCAATGAGTTAATCCGTTTGTGCCAAAATTTAATACATTTCTTGTCATCTGATGCTTTTTCCTTTGCAAATTTAACATATTTCACATATTTTGAGAGTTTATTATCATGTTTATGTACCATTATGATTAGAGCAACTTACTGATTGGTCAGTATAGGTGCCAGACACCTCGTTACTGTTTATGACCTAATGTTGGTCAATTCAGATTTGATGATATTTTTGTGAGCGAGGCATTTCCAAACTTTGAATAAGATCAAAAACTGGACAATCAACGAATAAATAGTAATTGAATACTACCTGTGTAATGCAGAGTTATTCATCTGATTGGCAAATATGTTATTCCAAAACAATATTTCAAGTTACATGTCACTTGTATATGTATATTACTATGTTTTCCAGTGAAATCAGCCACAAATGGATATGCTTACTTGTGCAAAGGTCACCTCCTGGAAATGGTGTCGATGCCTCTTAAATAGTTTTCTAGTTTCACAGTTATTAACAATTATCATTAGAATTTCTATATTTAAAAAAATATCAAATATTGTAATCATTATTTTAATTCTCAAATAAAACCACAATTTAAATGAAGAAATATGTATAGTAATAATGCTCAGATGTGTATGCAGTGATTTGCCCATTAGTTTAGACATGTGAAAGTGATCACACACCCCACTAATCAGAGTACAAATCTCAGCAAGCAAGTGTTCCCAGCAGGATCCCAGGTCACTTTTTTAGTCTCTATCACTGGTACCCTGACCTGAGATTTTCCATTTCATGTCAGGTATTTTGGGTTAAGGGAAAATATGTAGTGGAATATGATATTCACAAACTGTATCAATTAACAATATGGTACATACTTGAGTGTATAGGATTTAAGATTGCTGGGAGCAGGAAGATTATACTTTTGAAGTTGTACATGGAGAGATTGAAATAATTGACAATACTATTGAGTCTATTCAGAAATGAAGCTAAAACCGTTCAGCACAAATTGCACATTGTCAACCCAGGTAAAGTAATTCTGGCTCTTGATTGATTGATTGATTTTATTTTTATATTAGAAGGTAATACAATATATAGTTTAAGATTGCTGCTCTAAATTGAGCAAGCTGAGCAAGGGACCTGATAAACAGTCTCTTGTATAGTCTTCTGTATCATAATTTATTTATATTTGATATAGGTCCTCAGTTTTGGCTTCAGTGTCATACCATCTTACCGACCATTTTAACCAATTAATTTCTTTCTGTTTTGTTTCAGCATATTTCATGTCAAAGGCTATATTATTATCTGAAATGTACAAAATGTTTTATCTCACTAGACCAATTTTAACATCGTAACATCATCACCAATTTTAACAAGTCATAATCCCAATTAAACTCACGCTTAGTAATTGCATTATGATCCATATTAAAAAGTTTGTTCCACAGACAATCATCTCCACATGTCTACAGACAGTACAGCTGCGCCAACCAATACCACCTTCAATAGCATGCAGTGCAGTTGTCCGGATGGATCTGCAAACTTACAAATCGAATATGAATATACAATAATATATTTGATAGGCACAACATCAAAAAGATATTTTCTTTTGATGTATACTTTCTCTGGTCATTTGTATTATCCCCATGCAAAACCTTATAATTAGGCTGTAATGTTTCGTTCTATATCTACATATAATATGGAGTGGTCAGGTGGTCTTTATGATATTTGTGGAGATTCAGTTATTTCACCATATCATTCATAGTAAGAACACTAAAGGATTTACTTACGTTATTACAATGTTGAGATGTTATAATGTAGTCCACCACTGCAGAACCTTTGCTGGATATGCTGGTAAAATGATCTTTTTCAGGAGTTAATCTGCCGTTTACTATACATAACTTGCAGTCTCAGACAAAGTCAATAAAAGAATCAGCATTTCCTGTTACACACTTATCAATACTCCTCCTCAGTGGGAAATATTCTGCACTACATCTTTCAGTTCTCCAACCCGTGCATTGTAGTCACCACAAAAAACATGTCACTTTCACTTTTTGACTTTTTGTATATATTTGTGCTATTAGATGTGTGAAAAACTATGTCTTGCTCGTATGGTGACTTCTCTGGCAGGTAACAAATATATCACAATATTTAACCCTGTGTCTTTGGAAATAAAGTTCATGTCTGTGATACCATCAAAATATTTATCAATTATTTTATATTCATTTGTATGCAATATTTCTTTTTACCAAAATACCTATTCTGCCAATTTCCATTTCGTTTTGTTTGAAAACGACTTGAGGCACTAACAAGATTTCTGGAATTTTCATTTTTTACAGAAAAGATCAAGTTTGCAGATATGGGAATATAGCTCCACATGTCTATGATAATTTATGTTTACTTTCATTACTGTTTGCCCGCCTGAATTGTCTCTCTCATAACAATTTTTAAGTATATTTCAATGATTATTGTCACTGAGGGAGATAATTTTTACAGTGTTGATGGAGCTTATTTGAAGGTCATTTTAATAAATTGCATTTAAATAATCTCAAATGAAATCCACACAAAAACATACTCTTCCTAATATTATTTACAATTAGGGGACTATTATATTTATTATATGCTAATACATTCAACATGCCATTAGCCTTAGAGAGTTTCAAGGAAAAACATTGCATGAAATGGGTTTAAAACAATTTATTCTTGATTCAACATTAATACAATCTATGTTATTATCATTCATAATTCCTTCTTCAATATTAGCAAAGAAAAAATCAAAAGACACACGTTTGCCTCTATTAAGGTTCAATCTGCTCTTAAGGGAAGTAGTACTCATTAATTTCCTATATCCATAAGTTATATAATATATCCAGTTATCAAATTCAGCACAATTTGTATTATTTATTCCAATAGAGAATAGGCAACATTGATCAATCTTACATTCATTTTAGTTTGTGTTTCCATAAGAATACTCAATATCATCTGTATATCAAAAACTACAGATTTTGTTTCAGATTTTGGGGTAGATCAATAATGAGACCATTCCGGCCAAAAAACAGGGGGAGCTTGGGGAGGGAGGGCCAACAGGAGGCCCCTCTCCCTTAGTCTCTGTCCATCCTCTCTCTTTAAACACCAAAATATCTTCTGTTTGCAGTGATTCTTAAGGCATTTTCATAAGGTAGCTGATCAGAGATCATTTGTGTGTTTAGCTCATTCAAGCATTCAACTTGATTTCAAATTTCTCATCAACTTTACATTCTTCCATTAATTTCAAATCATTATCCATTTGGTGATATGGCTATTCAGGTTGTTAATTTGGAGCTGTCATGTTAAGACTCGCCATGTTCAGGACTATTACCACTATTACTAGACTCCTGGCTTGATGCATACTGTCCGTTTCTCCTTGGATGGTTTATCAGTGATGGTGTGTTAAACCCTGTGGATGATATCCAGTTGGCATTGTTGGTATGTGACCACTGTATAATGCTGGGTCAGTGAGTGATAATATAGTACTTGGCTCTTATGGAATTTTCAAAGTGAAAAACCAGCAATTGTCTTACTTTTCAATAACTCCAAACAGTATCAAGCATGTCTCTGATAGTTTATTTAGTTATCCACTGCTTTAAATCCACATTTTGAAAAAAAAATAAAAAACCTTTGATGGTCTCATGCTTGTGTTGAAGGTCTTGTCAACGGAACTCTTTCGACTGGAGGGCAGAAGGTATAATATTGAAATTCGAATAATCAGAGTACAACCGGTGATTGCAAAAACCAGACTGCCCCATTTTGAACACGCACAGAAACACATACTAGCCTATAGTGGAAGTAAGAGGTGATTAATAGTTTTTTTATACCTTGTTTTACCTCAGATGGCTCACACGGGTGCAAGTAAAAATAGTTTTGTTGATATTTGAACATCTTTACTGCAGATAGTTCACATAGAACAGGAAGAAATAATTGTGTTGATATTTTAAAACAATCACTGCAGATGGTTCACATAGGTCAGGAAGAAATAATTGTGTCTATATTTGAAAACAATTACTGCAGATAGTTCACATAGAGCAGGAAGAAATAATTGTGTTGATATTTGAAAATATTCCCGTCATTTTTAAAGAATTTTGGAGGCTACAGAATTACCATGGCAGGGAATATTTAGCAAGGTGTGATAGACAACAACCATTATCTTGTGTTTTTTAAAAGATATTTTCAAAATTGTTGAAAACAGCTTATTGACGAGTGACAACTGAAAGGAAGTGAAAATCCATTCCCCAATAACGTCATTCATCAGGACATCTGTGGCAAAATTTCATATTCAGAAAACAATAAATAAATAAAAAATAAAACAAAAACCAAAAAAGCTACAGTTTTCCATGAGTTCAGATCGGGGTTTCCTGAGTGGTGGGGTTGCGACTGGCAGGGGATACTCTAAACTTTCCATTTACCATTGCCTTGAATGCAGATCTAAATTGTACACTCATAATTCCATAAATGAAGATGTTGAAACTTGAATGGGCATGGGCTAATAGAGCGACCCAGATATAGGTTACCATGGGAACTGGTTCTGGAAGATACACAAATGAATATGGGAACCAACATACGGCATATACGGCTATACTTGCCAGACCGGACCAAGATCGTTTTATGATTAATTTGTACTCATTTCTATATATTTCTGTTTCATTTGGGTTGGGTAATGGAAGGACCAGTTTCATTCTCGTAATCAACATGACCCTCAGTATAAGTAGATATGCGATAACCATATGAAAACTTGTCATCAGGTTCAATACAGACAATAGATATCTGTAGAATTCGAGGTCAGTGAGGTTCCACACGCACTGAAGGCTGCTGAGCTCCATGTTGTAGTACCCTCCAATAGACACGTGCCAAATTTGAATGCCCAACGCTAGTATCCATGCTATCCCACACATAACATAACTATTCACAGGCGTGAATAACCTAGAGTGAAGTTTACTGTGGCAAATATAGAGGTGACGATTAGCTGTGATGAATATCAAAGTAAACAGGAGAGCAAAGCGGCCGATGTGGTGAGCGCTGCCCAGCACAAAGCACACATCCCGCCAGGACTCGAACCAGCCACCTTCAGAAGTGAGGGCTGCAATACAAACAGCCTTTGTTATACATACATACGTATACATACGTATATGTACATACGTACATACATACGTACATACGTACATACGTACATACGTACATACGTATATACGTACATACATATATACATATGTACATATACACGCATATACACGCACATACATACGTACATACACACACAAACACATATACATACATACACACACACAAACACATATAAAAATATAAAAATATAAAACAATATATATTTAGAGATATTTAAACAGAGATTGGAGAGAGCAGGTCTGCCATTAGGTGTCAGTGTGGTGCACCATCCGACTCTCACATGGTCTCGCACAATCGTTTTTGCACAAATTACAATACAGTTCTCCATCTAAATGCCATAAAACAGTTCCTTTATAATCAACTGCATCCACTTAATGTCAACATGATGATCCAAAGAGGATAACACGGTTCATTTGTACAGTTAAAAATTTCCTTGTCAAGCTGGCCAAATGGCCACATTTGGGAAACAGGAAGTGGTGACGGTGGCGCCGCCACGAGATCGGTTCACCAGAGTGATTATGCAGAACTTCAGCTTGTTTCCAATCTCTGTTTTAAACGTCTCTGATTTATTTAGAAATATAAAACAAATATAATATATATATGTATATATATATATTTGTTTTATATTAGGTAGTCATCCTGTAGTCTTATTCTGAACTGAGGACTGATAACTTACCCAATATGGTGATGGGATGAGCGGTAATGTTGATGAGGAGGCCGGCCGTGGCAAGACTGACTACAAATTGATAGCCTTTATAAACGATTTGTTTCTTGAACACCCAAACGACAATGAGAGCGAGATTGCCGACGATGCCAACCACCATAATGATAATTAGCAGACTACAGTAGAACTGCTGTAAACGGGAACCAGTAGCCATTAGAGTCTCTTTTGCAGAAGAGTTACTGACTGTCGTGGAGAGCATTGTTTCCGGGTGACGAATGGTGCTTGTCATCGCAGTCATTTAGCTTCAAAATATGTCACAGTGGCCATTTACAGCCATTTCCAAAAAATAAAATCCACTTGTTTTCCAACTTTTTTTCCATGTCAATAGCCATTTCTGAAAAATAAATCCACTCGTTTTCCATATCAACAAGTAAGCTTTAAGACTCTTACGACGGTTTAAAAATACAAGATTAGGGTAAGTTTCGAAACATAGATTTGCGAGTTGAGTCTTGATTAAAAAACATGTTAAATTTTCATCTACATATAACATATAGTGATGACTAGGAAAACAGGCATAAGATTTTCCTGAGCCTAGATTGTCGTTTCACACGGTAAAATAGAAAATATTTTCTGTATTTTCTCATATCGTTATGCTCATATAGAACAAAAGCAAGATAACAAAAAACAAAACAAACCAATCGTCGCCGAGCGCTGTTGTCCAACTGAGGTAGTCATTGACCAAACCGAGCCAAAAACGACATGCCTTTTCATGCTGAAAATTAGTAATGAAACACTGAAGAAACGAACAGTAGTGGGGGATTAATATGTTGAAAAGGGGAGAGTGATGAAAACATTTGTGTCGTTTGTATAACCGTTACAATCATTTGTGATAGCCGTAGCCAAGCTGTGAAAGCGCCGAAACCGAGATGGCTGAAAATAGGTCGCGAAGGTTGCATCAAAATCCTTATGGGTCTAACATGTAATGATCTCAACAGCCACCAATGTATCATGAGCAATATATGGTCACGCACAGCCGTTATGTGGCAATATTTGGTCATGCAATTGTCACAATGACATCACTTTGGCACAGTATGGTCACGAAATGGCCCTGTGTTACCTGATAAAGTCCCGTTCATGCATTAATATATAACTATAGACAATTATAATTTATATCATGTTTTGTTCATTCATGGGTAAATATTAATTGAAATCGAATTAGAAGAATAAATGCACATGAAAATTGATAGAGTTTAAAAACATGCAATGAACTCACCTTCATCATCGAATGGAGAAAATGGGAATGAAATCTCTGGAATTGTCATTATAAGGCTTCATTGGAAGTAATACCTGGAAAAATAGATTATAGACCTACTTATGTAGCACCAGATGTTGTTGATGTATTAATTAGTTTACTGGTTAGCACACATATTTTGATCATATCCGTCAATATACTGCGTTGTTTAGAAGCGTCACAGCAGGTGTCACTTATGCCTACATTTACACATAACGTGTAGAATCTAGTTAACATTGGACATGACCTCCACATACACCTTGTTGCTGCTTGGATGAATGTTCAAATAATACATAACTTGATGTTGACTTGTGTGAACTATTCTTCTTAATTCATATCTGTTTTAGATACATATAGAGTTGGAATTTATATCTAAGAAATCAACAAAGCGGTAGCCGGGCACTTATGTTTTGTATCTGCTTTCAAATTGACCGCACATAAATTATCCAGTCTCAGCAGAGACATTTAAAACATTTAAATATCCCAAGTCTCGGGAACCTTTCTTTCGTCATGCCTACAGTCACTAATAGTATCATGACACCACATAAGACCACGCCCGGTCTCATTGTATAGACCAATAAGATTAACCCATGTTGCGTTAAATCCAGTCTTCATACAATCAAGCCAAAAAAAAAATATGCCAAAATTTGGAGAGAATCATATTGAGGTTATGTCGAGGTCATAATGAGTCTGACGCAAACAAGTGCTTCAAAAAAGGAAATTAAAGGAAAATAATTGGATACGTGATATTTTGAAATGAAAAAGATATCAGTTTACAAGTGGTGAATAAATAAATACATACTAGGCTACAATGAAAAACAAACCTGAAACAAATTAGGCTACAAAATGAAAATGACAAGAACTTAGTATTCTTTTGCAGTATTAGATATTTCAAGGTAGGCATAATTTCAGGAAAAGTGAGAAATTAGCCACTATTATCATAATGATAGATAGGAAAAACCAAACCGTGTTCACAAATATCTGAAATTTAGTTAAGTCCAAAATTTGCTATAGAAAAATCTTTTGATAAAAGTGAATGATTACAAAAAGTAATTGGAACATTTTATAGCTTAATATATCTGTGCAAATAGTACATACATTTGATTCTTTTCTAAAACATCAGAAGATGTCTCAATCATCCAATGAATATGTGTATCCATTGTAAATAGAGAATGTGTTACCATAATGTTAAAGGTTATCGTCAATGTCATTTTTCATGAAATGAGAAAAATAAGGGTTAATTGCTTTAATACAAATTTACCTAATATCTCCCATTATACACCGTTTCATTTTTGGTATTTCGTAAGGTATGCTATATTTAGAATCATGACTTTAGTTTTGCTTGACTTTAGTTTTGCCTTGAAATGAAAGTTTTGGTATGGAACATACTTGGGTTTAAAAGCTCAGAAATTACTTAATCAAAATGACTGAAAGTTTGTCGAATATTCCACCAAAATCTTGACATTTAATGCAATGTTTAAATAATTCAGGAATTAGGATATAAAAAGAAATCAAATACTCCATGTTCATTGAGGCCACGGGCCGTGGCACAGTTGGTAAGAGCGCCAACTTATCAACATTTTCTGTGGCGATCCAAATATCATGCATGGGTTTGATTCCTGGTAATGCCGAGATTGAAATCATGACACAATTTCACACATTTCTTCATTCAAATTATGTTTTTTGTTGAAAATTAAAAATGCTTGCAATATTAGATATTAAAAGAACCACTGAAAACTGGCTTTTTTTAGGCAGGGAAAGAACAAGCTTTTGAAAATGAATGATGGGAAGGGAAATAAAACGTTTTTATTGCTCTAAGGGTAGAATTTAAAGCAATTGAAAAGTGATTTAATCTTCTCACCGATAAACTGAGAATCATACATACAGGTGACATTTGATTTGTTAATTTCCATCATGACCGACATGAAGAAGATCTCGAATATTATTTGGAATAATGATATGCCAATCTGATGGAAAATATACACGAAAAAATGTTTTCAGGTATGCATTACGGTTTGATGGATTATCATAACCCCGAGGACAGATACAATCCCTGCTGGTCCATGGGCTGTGGCGCAGTTGGTTAGAGCACCAGCTTACTAGAACCAGTTCCTCTGTGGTGATCCAAAGGTCATGGGTTCGAACCCCGGCCATGCCGAGATTGAATTCATGATTCAATTTCCCATATGAGCTGAGGCCCGTGCCAAAAGGGTTAACCCGTTGTCCTTGTAAATCTGTGACCGGGTGGGTTGTCATGTCAAGGACCTGCGACATGACAATTCAGTGAGGCAGCACTATATCTGCTGCAAGTAGGTCTCATCACGTAATGACTGAAATAATGTTGAAGGTGATGTAAAACCCGCCCAAACAAACAATCCCTGATTGTTTTGAAAATGTGATTCCGGGCAAAATGTTGCAAATTCTAAAACATTTGGAACTTTTACTGGATATACTCATACATAATCAAGTTTGGCCTCATGACAAACTTGTTCAAAGTTTAAAATCTTGAAATTGCCTTCATGTTAAAGTTTATTTGTAAACGTGTATGAGCTCTAATAAAATCCATATATGAAGATTTCATATTTTATATCTATATAAAGTTATTATTTTTTACATTTTCCATGTTGACAAAACTTTTCAATTCAATATGTTCTGACATGCATATCGCTCAAATACAACCCCAATAGAAAGATTTCAAATTTGTGTTCTCTATGTTGTCATTATTATTCACATTTAGCAGAAAAAAACAAAACACAAAAGTAAAAAAAAAGACAATTGAATTTTTAATGAGGAATTCATATTTGTTTTCTGCATAAAATCATTATCAATGTTTTTTTTAATGCTTCAAAAAAGCATTTTAATTGTTTATGTTCTGATGTGCAAAACACTAAAATATAACCCCATTTTGAGGATTTCATACTTACTTTTTGTATAAAGTCATTCTTATTCACACTAACTATGTTTGAGAAAACTGTTAAATACTTAATGTTATGACGTGCATTTTGCTCAAATTAAACCCCAATATCCCCTATGTTTCTGTAGTCTTTTTATTGCTCTCATAAATCTACAGTTTGAAAATTCTGTGAAAGGAGCAATGTTTTTAAAAGCCTATATACAGAGTTCATGTTGTAAAATTGCATAATTATGGGATTATGTGCCCTTTAACTTTTGTCAAATGACAACTTTTTTTTAAAACATATTGAAAATACATGAAATTATATAACTATACTGACAATACAAAAATTAATAAGTTGAATGTCTCATAATGGGATCAAAGCTGCAGATGCATAGGCAATATGGATGGTGATCCATGTATGGACGCTATAGGCACAGAATTTACTTTAGCTTGATCATAAATAACATATGGCTAAGATGGCAAGACTATTGGTCATAGCTGTCAGAATGGCCTGTACTTGCCTTCAACTCTAATATATTGCCATTTCAGCCTCGCCATCAGTCCTTGCCACAAATGATTACACACACACACACACATATATATGATCTATATATATATATATATATAGATCATATATATATGTGTGTGTGTGTAATCATTTGTATATATATATATATGGTTATGTCACAAGCTTATTAGCACCAGTTCCTCTGTAGTGATCCTAAGATTGTGAGTTTGATCCCCAGCTGTGCCAAGATTGCATTCATGATACAATTTCCAACATGCACTGGCACAATTAATGTGTTTCAAATGAGACACAATTTCTGTCTCGATTTGAAAGCATTATATCGTACACAAATGTTTTTGTGAATAACATTTGGTAAATCCTATATTGTGTTTTATAATGAAACACAATGTTGTGTTTAATGCTCTGTCCCAGAAATGAAACATAATAATGTGTTTAATTGTAATATTGTGTTTATCCAAAACAAAATGTCACAAAATGATTTTGATGCATTGATACATTATCAAACCATGCATGCATGGTAATAATTCTAATTTCTTGTGAAACCATCATTTGATTGTTTTTGATACAGGTGAACAGGCAAATGTCTTTACAAATATAGATTATCCTACACATTTCCATTGACAATGTATCATACTGAATCCAGATTGTTCAAAATAACCCACATATATGCCGTCTGAGATACACTCTGTCTAATGTGACCTCTCATGCAATTTTAGTCCTTGATGCACTTCCATATACAGTCTCTTCATGCCCTTTCATGTAAACATTTGTTATTAGATTGTCCTGCTCAGTGTGTAGATAACTGGGATGCCCTCTTATACAGGATAGGTCCTCTTGATGCCAAGCTGCCCAGTGTATGTACTTGGTATTCCTTCAAATCTCAGCCAGCATAGGTATCTGGGATGCCCTCCTGCAGCTGTAGACATTGACTTCAATTATTTTCTACAGTGTTTGTCCTTCAGCATCTGTAGATATAAAAAAGCAAGGCATATCAGCACTATGTTTAAGCTTTTATTTGTTTATCAAAGTGAAATATAGGAACTGTCTTCACTATTTCTTGCAAACTAATTGAATTTCATAAATACAAATCACAGAAGTTTGAATAAACCTGAGGCTAACATATTGAAGATTTTGGAAAAAGACGTCTTAATAGAATAAAATATATGTATATACCATATTTGTTGAATATTGTCATGAATAAATTAGTGGGTTCGATTCCTGGCCATGCCAAACTGCATTTATGTTATAATTTCACATATGAGCTGAGGCGTGTCTAAAGGGTTAACCCATTGTTCTTGTGGTTATCATGTCAAGGACCTGTGACATGACAATCCAGCGAGACAACCAGATCTGATTCAAGTAAGTCTCGCCAGGTAATGACTGAAATAATGAAACAAACAAATCTCTTGAATCTGCTCATTTTCTCAAATATATTGAGTTTGTTAATGATACGATAAGTTTGTTATACTGATATAATTAATTGATTAGTATTATTTCCTTTTGTGGATTGTAGTAAATGCGAATGTACAAAGTTTTGTTTCTCTGAGTGTAAATGTCAAATTCAAAAGAACTGTCATGCCTCTCAATCTTAAAAGATCATCAGTCTCGAACACTTAAATCCTTAGGAACGAAAATATTTAATTTTATAAAATCAAAACAAATAAGCGTAATTGATTGAAATTCAAAAAGTTAAAATGGCAGATCAGTAATGGAAATGATCAAAACGCAATCAAGTGTCAAATTTTAAAAACATTTTTAATGAGTCGCATGTTTCAAATCACTGAACAACTTTTTTTTTTTTTATACAATTGATTTTGGGGATTTTTTTCTCAAATTTCTAATTGTTTTGGATACAATGCTGATTTCAGATTGATTTTTTAAAGGAATCAAAAGATAACAAACAGCAGATTCTTTGGCGCCCCGCCACAAGGATTTGGCTCAGACTGGTTTGCTCAAATATTTATGACTGGAAAATCGTAGAATAGGACGCATTTTGTGAGGTCAGTCAGTCATCCACGGGTCATAATGTAGTCCTTACACACAAATGTCTCATGTCATACATATTTCCCCTGGGTCATGTTATTCATTAATCTTAGTCCATATTTTCTAATTATTGCCGGAGTGACAGTATCATAATCTGACTGGATTTCTGCATTTCCCATTGCCACATGCATTCAAGTCAAATCATCAGTGAAGCTAATCTATCACAACACTAATACACAATTATCGGGAAAATACAGCACTGACGCTTCAACACAATTCCAGTTATGATTACATAACAATTTGTATTATGGAATCATTACGATTTTCTTATTAAGCGAGTTATTTGCACCAATTGCAAAGCAGTCATGCGATAAAGTGCAGAAATATTGAGTGCGGGACTACAACATGGCGGCTTCTCAATTAGGCAGATTTGTGTGGATTCACAGTTGACAATCTTCATCCCTAGCAAAGCTCGAAATGATCCCGGCACAACTCTACATAATGCAATTTCCAAACATATTTGGAAAGTAACGAAATGACCCGACTGGGATAACCGGGGATTACTCTGCTCAAGGGAACAAGTTGTCCCCCCGAAAGTTCCATGGTTGCAAGATAATGTTGTTCTAGGGGAAAATTCGTCAAGTACGCTTGATTACTTCCGGCAGAATGACTGCCTCTGAATGCATCGCCCATAGTTCATGTGTTTTGTCATTCCTTATTACTATTTTTACGCATGTGCAGTTTGACACACATTATTGTAATTTGCATTAAGTATTTAATGGTTATCTAATATTTTTTTCACCTTTTGTAATATCCTAGGTCTTGGATGAAAACATGGGAAATGAAACAATTTTTTAGTCTTTGATGAATATCAAAGTCATATAGACGTCATTGTTTATCCTTTTTGCGTCACTTACATAATAAAATATGTCAGGGAAATGAACTTTCTTTTGTTGATGCTTAAAAAAATCAATTCAATATTTTAAGCCAGTTATTAGTGCCCAATGCCTAATTATACAGGCCGTGGTTTGTAGTATCATGAATATGTGATTATGCAAAAGAAAGCTGTCCAGTCACTCTTCGAAAAAAGTAGGACATTGAGTCCCGGTGACAGACATTTATCTTACCTGATATAGCTTAAACAGTACTGAAAAGGTCAAAATCAAATCAAAATCAATGATTTACAGCGATTATGAGTTGTAAAAGAAGACTAGACTAGGGCTGTAAGGCCATTTTCTTTTTTTTTAAATACAGGACAAAACTCGAAGCACTCAAAGGAGTTATACCTACTTAATATTGAAGAGCTAATTAATCTTTTTTTTTAATTGGAGGTGCTAGAAAGGTCACACATTCAATAACTAATACTCCCCATGAATTTTAATTTGTAACAACACAACAGATTCTCAATGCTCAATTTGTTTACTACACCTGAATGGTTATGTATGCAACTATAGAAATAAGATTATAGAGTAGACTTTGTATCAGACAGACTGAACCATTCTGAGATAATGTTGAAAATCAAAAATGGCAATAAACTGCTTCATACTCTCAAAGTGTATAGTTGGTATATGAACCATGAACAATTGTCTATGAATATATTTCCGTCAGTGTATAATGGTATCAATAGATATGGTAGAATCCCCTGGAAAATAACACCTCTGGAATGCAAAAATACATGTTTTTGTAGAAATATCATTCTATTTTTAAAAAGAAAACATATCATCTTTCTTTAAGTGAGAATTGAATATGCAGAGCTTAAATGTGTTGGGCTGAAACGAGCAGAAATAGAAGCAAAGAAACAAGTCGATAAATCACAAACTAATCGCCGCCTGTCAGATGGAGATATTGAAATGGTCATGCCTTAATATTGCGCCAAATGTTCCCATCTTTTACACGAAATTATATGAAAATATTCTCTCTGACCTGTAATTTGGAGGAGAATGCCTTCCAGGTTCTGTCATAGTTTTCCAAAATATTGCCATCCTGCCCGCCTCATTAAATTGCTCCTACCAATCTCTGCAATCTTTTATTGCTTTACATTCCAAATGACATGATAATTGATTGGACAAATGAGTGTCAAAAGTTAGGTAATATGTAAGAACTATAAGTATGTCGGTTATATGTTTATTTTATTAAGATAATGTTTGTGCTGTAACATCAGTTATTCATGTTAAATTACATTGGCACAAACATCCATATAAATGAACTAGGGTCATGGACCTTTTATATACAGGTTTTGGAATTTGTGAGAATTCCGTGCATCTATTTCCCCTTTACAACATGGAGATCTCCATAGTTGAAAAATATATCCCTTCGCGATCTTAATCGGAATATAGTTTGAAAGTAGATACCAATGATTTCCATCTAGGCATTTTTGTTCGGTTTTCAATAAAGATGAAATAATGAAAAGAATCTGGCTTTCAATACTCTTGGAATAATATAAAAGGTGACTTAAAAATATAAGATAAGGACAATAAATGGATATGTCAGCAATCAAACATGTGTGAAAAATGTAACTGTAAAAAGAACAGGGTACCATAGAAATGCTTGATCAACCCAGGAAAATTCATAAGCGAGATCTGCAGTATGACGACCAATTGAATCTAGAGGGGCTGATCACGCAAGCGCACTGCAGCTCAAATTATCGTAGCAATGAAATAACAGAACCTTGAACGGTGAATCTGAAAAGGCGTAACAGATTTAGAGAAGAGAGGAAAATACACAAGCCCAGGGAGATTATGAAACGTAATTCAGGCTATATGTTGCTGTTTAATGTTGCTTCCCCTATAAACCTGTTCATTGTGAATTTTAGAAGAGAAAAATCAACCTGTCCACATATACTTTGTTGGCGTGGCAATATATATATATATATATATATATATATATTACCTTGATTTGTGCAGCGACATGGAAGAATGAGACCACAGCTGAATATAATAATAAATAAAAAGGGTGAAAAATGAATTAATCCGTCAACATGGGTCTGAATCTAAATATTGCAATATCTAGCCATACAAATTGTTGGAAAGGTTTCACCATGCTGCCAACCTCTAATGTGAAGCCTCATTAACCGTTAACAAATATCAAATATGAATTTGAAGAGCCGCATTTTCCGCTCATGTTGACTTCTCAAAACATGTAAAAGTAGTTCAGAAACCCAAAATACATCTTTACACATGTCCTCATGTCTAAGACAAACTCTTTTGTTAGATCAAAACCTTCGATGAAAAGGTGACTTCAAGCTCTTCTATGTTTGGTTTTAAAACTAAACCAAATGTTATTCACTTGTTTGCTTTGAACACTAGAAACAAATCTATGATCTGGGTTACTATGAAGTTGACTTGGTGTCTCTTTTTTCTTCTGTAACATACGATGGTAACAACCATAAATCAAACCAGACATAGAACCTTAGGGCAATACTGAAAAATATAAATTAGAATTAATAAAGATGTTTTAAGAATGTGTGATAATTAGCATGTAAAACTCAGCTAGAATGTGTAGACCCGTTTATGGTATAAATGTATGTTCAAGGTAAGTCAAGCAACATTGACTACCTGCCTTTCCTCCTGTTTGCACGCAATATTCTAATTGCCCTTCTGAATCTAGGATGACTAGTCTAAAATAGGAGAAATGCACATCTGACAAATGCTGAGCTCGGTGCACTCCTCGCAATGCATGCTGGGTAGAATAACAAACATTTGTGCTCATTGTATCCCATAGTAGTCTGGGTATATAGCGGAATAATTAAATTGAAGATTCAGTCTCCTTCTTTGAGAGCCAGTTACGTGAAAGTCAGCTAGAGTTGCAGGATAATTTGTGGAAGGTGATAAAGGCATGACGGCCATCTTGTATGGCGGAAAGAGGTCATGACCTTGAGGTCAGCACAGAGGTCGTGGACATGGAAATGCTGCGGTTTGCAGTGCACACACGTCAGCACACCTCAGTGTAAAGCACTCTCTACATTAAGATGAACATAAAATGTTATCACCGAGGACCAGTGGGGATGTAATGCGACATTGAAAAAGTCACTTTATCTTTATGGCATAGAGAAATAAACAGGAGTCATTGAAGAAACACTACCTGATATAGGCTATACTATGATAAAAGCTTTCCAGAGAAGTCTCTAGTAAAGGTTGACAGCAATAATAACCTTACTCAAATGCAACGTATTGCATAATGCGAAGATAAATCGTTTAAATAGGATAAGAATCCAAATCTCCATAACGCGAGGGTATTGCTCTGCTGTACTGATAAGAACATTGTATTTCTAAATTGTCAAAAAATCAAACAAAGCTATATATACATATAATTTGTTTTATTTCATCAAAGAAACCAATCATTATGTTTATATATCAGCAAGGTAGCGTGCTAAAAGCATCACACGATAGGGACAGAGAATGTATCATTGATGTTTCATGCATTTGCCTTGTACCTGGTCACTGCTTCGTGCCCTGTCATGCTCAGAATGGCTCATTTCCGGTGGTGTGGTGAGAAATGTTTGTCTACCAAACGCCTCTCCAACGGGCTCACAAGGAACGATAATTGTGGCAGATACGCACAAAGCTCAGTGAACATGTGAAGCAATGATGATTCACTGAGAATGACAAGAGCATCAGATAACAATATTTATCTCTATCAGTTTCCATTATGAGCTAAAGCAAGTGTATTGTCCAGGGAGTAAGATCTCACAAGTTGGTTCAGGTAGAAGGATCTTACCAGTCTGAAGAACGTGTGAGATCTGCCTCCTGGATACTGCATAAACCCACGTTCTTGTCTCTTTCTCAAACCTTCATTTATTTCACATTTCTTTGAATATTTCATTGATGAAAACATTATTTATTATACATGCATTATTTATTTGCCATGGAACTATTTTTCTCTGTAATTCTCAACAAAATTTAAAGTAGTTCGGTACAGGGAAGATTTGCAGCAAAATTTCTCATAGTTGCATTAACCCACGTTTTTGTCTTCATCTTAAATTTTCATTTTTTCATATCTCTGCATATTTCGTCGATGAAAATATCACTTATCAAACATATAGTTATTGCCATGGTAATATTTTTCCGCATAAACTTGAATATGGGTGATTTTCCAACAAAATATCTTGAAGTATGAGGAAACACAGACACGAACAACAAGCAAGCCCTTTATAATCTTATAGATTACTCAATTTTGGTGACATTCAATATATATTTAATCTACCATGAATGCAGTTGGCGAATTATACAACGGAGACAGCTTTAAATGGATAAATTGTGTCACTGAGATAGGAAATGGGCTATTACGGAATAACATTATAGAATTTGCAACCTCTAATTGGTTTAGTTAAAGTAGTGGATGTGTTATTCAATCAATGGTGGAGAGGGTCAGTTAGTATCCATATTACATTTAAATGAATGGTCCACTATTTACTTAACCGGCATTCAGGGATCAGCTCATCCTTTTAACTGATTGTCTGAAGCAAAGGTCTATATTTGGCCATTTGTTTCTCATTGCATGAGAGTATTAAATACCAAGCCAATAACAAGTAATATTATGCGTTATATTGTGCAATCAGACACTATGCTTTATAACGGTATTTGATAAACAGAAATATTCAGATTTTTTTCAATGTAAATTTGCCATTTTTTCTATTTCAAACCAGTTGCTTACTTTTATTCACAGATAATTGTAAGTAAACATGACAAATAACATAATGACAACCAGGGGGCAAACCTTTTCTTACATTGATCTATAGATGTAAAACAAAATAGTAGAAAACAACTAACAATCAACGCTACAAATTTCCAGACCAGTGCAGATAATTCATTTGATTAATCTAAGAGTGCTAGTTTAACCTGGTTCCATGTTGAAATGTTTTATTAACTATCTCCATATGGCTAACTATAATCATACTACATGTAGTTTATGCATATTAAATGCTGATACTTTCTACAGTGTACCTGTCCACATGACAAACAATAAACAGGCTAGATTACGCTTGTTCAATGCTAAAATCTTAATAACTGTCTGCATGTAGCAGATGATCGAAGGTTGCACAAAATGTTATTCATATGATTATGTGCACTGACACTTTGTGCTAGGACCAGGTAGAGCTATTTACACTTTCAAAACAATTTTATCTTTTTAGCAAAGGGTAATATCTCAATTTGGCAGACCTGGCATTAATATAAGCTTACATTAACTAGGAGGCATGGGGAACATGCTAAACTAATAAGGAAATACAGATCAGATTAATTTCAATTTCCTGAATTTAATGAAATGGCATTTCCTGTTAGGGTTTCATATTTGTTTAAAAAAAGAACATCAATCATGGCTCCATGTTTGCAGATGTTTAGACACAAATAGAAATGTGTGTCAATATTTTAAGACGGATTAATCTTGCCATAGAGGGCGTGGGGATAGCTCACTCACTAGAGGGCGTGGGGATAGCTCACTCACTAGAGGGCGTAGGGATAGCTCACTCACTAGAGGGCGTGGGGATAACTCACTCGCGTCTTTAAGCGTTATTACGGTCCCTGTCACAAATATGTTCACACTTCTATGTTAAATTGTATGTTGAGTAATAATCGTAGGAACTTTAAAACAAACAACGTGAAAATGTGAAATTGTGATGGGACTTTATATTTTTTCTTAAAAATAACAACTGTACACGGAGTGTTCTTAAATGTTTTGATGAAGCCTTATATACGTGTTAATTGAACCAATAAATAGCTGATAGCACAACAGGCACATGTATAACCATATTTAGAATAACAGCCACGAATCTCGAAGATAGACAAGGCCTTATGGCTACAATTAAGTTGACATATATTAAGTTTGCTTTTACAATCAGATGTGAAGTATCCCAAATGTGATATTATTACTAACAATGTGATGTATTTTTGATGGATTGCAAAGCGCTGTAGACGACAGTTGGAGGGGACAAGTTGCAGTTTAATTGTAGGCTTCCAGAACACCTTGCCCGAGTGTTCCACCTGTTTTATTTATCAGAAACTTGTGTATATCCTTGAGATTAGCACTGGCACGCTACTTACTGCGTTACCTTTGATGGGGCTGACGGGGGCTGGTTTCACGCAATACCACTTAATATGCACAGAGGGTTGACCAGTACATACACGTGTAGCATACACCTCATACCCTCCACCAATGTTACTGCTCTATACACACAGAGGGCTGACCAGTACATACACGTGTAGCATACACCTTATACCCTCCACCAATGTTACTGCTCTATACACACAGAGGGCTGACCAGTACATACACGTGTAGCATACACCTTATACCCTCCACCAATGTTACTGCTCTATACACACAGAGGGCTGGCCAGTACATACACGTGTAGCATACACCTTATACCCTCCACCAATGTTACTGCCCTATACACACAGAGGGCTGACCAGTACATACACGTGTAGCATACACCTTATACCCTCCACCAATGTTACTGCTCTATACACACAGAGGGCTGACCAGTACATACACGTGTAGCATACACCTTATACCCTCCACCAATGTTACTGCTCTATACACACAGAGGGCTGACCAGTACATACACGTGTAGCATACACCTTATACCCTCCACCAATGTTACTGCTCTATACACACAGAGGGCTGACCAGTACATACACGTGTAGCATACACCTTATACCCTCCACCAATGTTACTGCTCTATACACACAGAGGGCTGACCAGTACATACACGTGTAGCATACACCTTATACCCTCCACCAATGTTACTGCTCTATACACACAGAGGGCTGACCAGTACATACACGTGTAGCATACACCTTATACCCTCCACCAATGTTACTGCTCTATACACACAGAGGGCTGACCAGTACATACACGTGTAGCATACACCTGATACCCTCCACCAATGTTACTGCTCTATACACACAGAGGGCTGACCAGTACATACACGTGTAGCATACACCTTATACCCTTCACCAATGTTACTGCTCTATATGCACAGAGGGCTGACCAGTACATACACGTGTAGCATACACCTTATACCTCCACCAATGTTACTGCTCTATACACACAGAGGGCTGACCAGTACATACACGTGTAGCATACACTTCATACCCTTCACCAATGTTACTGCTCTATATGCACAGAGGGCTGACCAGTACATACACGTGTAGCATACACCTTATACCCTCCACCAATGTTACTGCTCTATACACACAGAGGGCTGACCAGTACATACACGTGTAGCATACACCTTATACCCTTCACCAATGTTACTGCTCTATACACACAGAGGGCTGACCAGTACATACACGTGTAGCATACACCTTATACCCTCCGCCAATGTTACTGCCCTATACACACAGAGGGCTAACCAGTACATACACGTGTAGCATACACCTCATACCCTCCACCAATGTAACTGCTCTATATACACAGAGGGCTGATCAGTACATACACGTGTAGCATACACCTTATACCCTTCACCAATGTTACTGCTCTATACATACAGAGGGCTGACCAGTACATACACGTGTAGCATACACCTTATACCCTCCACCAATGTTACTGCTCTATACACACAGAGGGCTGACCAGTACATACACGTGTAGCATACACCTCATACCCTCCACCAATGTTACTGCTCTATATGCACAGAGGGCTGACCAGTACATACTCGTGTAGCATACATCTCATACCCTCCACCAATGTTACTGCTCTATACACACAGAGGGCTGACCAGTACATACACGTGTAGCATACATCTCATACCCTCCACCAATGTTACTGCTCTATACACACAGAGGGCTGACCAGTACATACACGTGTAGCATACACCTTATACCCTCCACCAATGTTACTGCCCTATACATACAGAGGGCTGACCAGTACATACACGTGTAGCATACACCTTATACCCTCCACCAATGTTACTGCTCTATATATACAGAGGGCTGACCAGTACATACACGTGTAGCATACACCTTATACCCTTCACCAATGTTACTGCTCTATATGCACAGAGGGCTGACCAGTACATACACGTGTAGCATACACCTTATACCCTTCACCAATGTTACTGCTCTATATACACAGAGGGCTGACCAGTACATACACGTGTAGCATACACCTTATACCCTTCACCAATGTTACTGCTCTATATGCACAGAGGGCTGACCAGTACATACACGTGTAGCATACACCTTATACCCTTCACCAATGTTACTGCTCTATATGCACAGAGGGCTGACCAGTACATACACGTGTAGCATACACCTTATACCCTTCACCAATGTTACTGCTCTATATGCACAGAGGGCTGACCAGTACATACACGTGTAGCATACACCTTATACCCTTCACCAATGTTACTGCTCTATATACACAGAGGGCTGACCAGTACATACACGTGTAGCATACACCTTATACCCTCCACCAATGTTACTGCTCTATATGCACAGAGGGCTGACCAGTACATACACTGGAAGCATACACCTTATACCCTTCACCAATGTTACTGCTCTATATACACAGAGGGCTGACCAGTACATACACGTGTAGCATACACCTTATACCCTCCACCAATGTTACTGCTCTATATGCACAGAGGGCTGACCAGTACATACACTGGAAGCATACACCTTATACCCTCCACCAATGTTACTGCTCTATATACACAGAGGGCTGACCAGTACATACACTGGTAGCATACACCTTATACCCTCCACCAATGTTACTGCTCTATACACACAGAGGGCTGACCAGTACATACACGTGTAGCATACACCTTATACCCTCCACCAATGTTACTGCTCTATATGCACAGAGGGCTGACCAGTACATACACGTGTAGCATACACCTCATACCCTCCACCAATGTTACTGCTCTATATACACAGAGGGCTGACCAGTACATACACTGGTAGCATACACCTTATACCCTCCACCAATGTTACTGCTCTATACACACAGAGGGCTGACCAGTACATACACGTGTAGCATACACCTCATACCCTCCACCAATGTTACTGCTCTATACACACAGAGGGCTGACCAGTACATACACGTGTAGCATACACTTTGTATCCTCAACAAATGGTACTGATCTTTACACACAGATGTTTGGCCAGAACACACATCTTGTACCATCACCCAGTGTTACTGCTGCAGATACAAAGAGGGCTGACCATTACACTTTACTAATGTCACTAATGTCACAGTTATTGCTGGAATGAGAAACAATTCATTAGCAAATTTCTACTTTTATCAATCATTACCAAATCGGTAGCTCCAACCAGGAATCCTACGCCATCAGCATTTCGACATACTGGTCTCACCAATAGATTCACATCCCCATCCTATCATGTATAAACGATTGTAGGGAAAGATAGTCCACACTTTTTAATGAGTTGGGCACTGAGTTTCGGTGCGTGGCAAGCGTCAAAGTCTGATATGTGATATGTATCACGTTTTATAATAGGTATCACTTTATATTAAATGCAAATATGGAACTGATAATTACAAATATCAAATAACAATGTTTGATTTTTTGAAATAATAATCAAGAATGTTCCCTACAGTAGATCACAAGACTCGACAAGTTATGGTGCGTTAATGTTAATACCAGTACCAGTGTGTAACGAACTCTCACAAAAATGACCAATAGTGTACAATCAAGTGATGGAATATTCAGACTTGAAAACAAAAGATAAAAGCCAACCCGGAACTAAAGTATGAATGGGAACAGGCGTTAGACACGATCGCATACGTTACCCTTGAGTAAGGGTGACAGCAGAGATCAATAAATGATTAGCATTTCTTACAAAGTTCCCTCGGTGGGTTGGCCACGACTCAGCCTGACAGCCAATGGCCGTCATTAAGATGTATTGTTAATGAGACAGATCTGGATGCTGGCAAGAGGAATATAAGTAGCAAGCGCTTCAAAGTGGCGCTGACTTGTCCACCTGGCCGCGGGCGGCCTGACGCAGGTGCAACACCTTAAAACTGCAAATAACCACGTCAAACTTAAAGTTAATCTTAACTTATTCCTTCATTTTTAATCATGGTATTTTTACTTTCTGATCTGATATGATTTCGTGAGTAAAAACATCGCAACTTATGTCGAATCGAATTGGTGATTTCGCACAAACAATACTATTTGTAATGAATATATATATATGTAATGTAATGAAAGTATAAAACAGCTTATAGTGAAATTCTCTGAAGGAACTGATATGCAGCTATTTTAATGCAAAAAAACCCATTATGTATTGTAAATCTTGGCAGCGTCACTGGCGGCTCTCTGGAGAACTGACAGATTATACCCTGGCACTGTTAAACAATATCATTATCAAAGAGTGAACGCATCAAGATGCATCATTTGATATGAATCGTGGAGGATAGTTGAATTTCTCACTAGATTGAACCTAATATTTGCCCTATTGACAATTTATCCCAGATTCCTTTGCCTCAAGGTTGACTTCTGGCAAAGACAAATGCAGCTGTATGTCAATTATGCATGACCTACTTTGGCAGTGTTACATAACGAGGTGCTATCAAATGAGAATCTGCCAAAATTAATTCATCTTTTATACAATTTTCGGCTAATTATATGAATAATACATCAACGAGAGTGTTATGATATCGGTTTAGGTTTCATTCAATAAATATTAAATGTCAAGATCATGAGATTGGGCCACGGCCTAATGGTAGGATGCCAGTCTCTCATGTTTGTGGCTGGTTCTCGAATCCCAGTAGGGTCAAAAGTAGGGTCAGGCTGCATGCTTGAGGCAAGGGAACATTTTCGAATCGGTTGTTTCCTACTCGAACCACTTTCATGCAATTGATTTTCAAATATTATGGTTTGTGAAAATGAAAAACATCCCCCATCAATTTCAGGTTCCTACCAAGTTTGATATTGCTTAAATTGTAAGAATTTGAAAAAAAAAACACGATTTAGATATGTGTCAATATAAATTCAGGAGTAAAACAATCTGAATCAATTCTTGCTCAACATATAGATTAACAAAAATGTAAGACGTGTTCAACTATATTGGTGTTACCTATATGTTGAATTTTATACCACAAAATAAAATCGTTTGCTTTATTGAACCTTTTTTATGAAAAACAAATGTTTATGTATATGTATACATATGTACACTCATGGAATTGCTGATTTCTTGTGATTGCGTTTTTTTTTTATTTCCTCTACCCATCATGCATTGCTTTGAACTAAAGATATAAGCAACTACAAAGTATTTATAAACATTATCACCATCACCATCAAAGGCAGATACCGAGGCCTCCAGACTCTCGCGACTTGCAACGTGAGAGCAGTTGAAGGCGGAAGTAGATGGCGCTGTGCCAAGTAGAGATGTACACTAGGGCACTGCTAATATTTTTCAGGCAGTTAAAGTGCTTAAGGGACCGTCCAATTCAAGATCTTATTAAAGTGTGTTTTTTTCCCCAGCAGATCCTATCACCTCAATATTGTCTTATGTATACATATATACATGTTAATATATAGAATTAAATTGTCTAGCGAACCTGCTGCGCTATGGCATTTCTTGGCACTAATAAACATGTGATTTTTATTACATTGTTATGGGTAAGTGTATGTCAGATGTCATCAGCTACTACCTTGTTAGGGGCGAGCATGTGACAGATTTCATATACTCATACCTTGCCAGGGGCAAGGGGTCAGTCGAATACATATACAGGGCAAACCGGTAAAGTTATAATTCTTCCAGGTACTTCCACGTAATAATAAAAAATGTCTGGCATCAATGGTCGGTAGCATCTTTAATTTTATAATTTGGGTTCATAAAGATTAAATTGTGAGTCATTAGCATTCATTTGAACTAAAATACGTGAAAATCTTTCCAACTCATAGCATTTATAACATATTACCTTTCAGGAAAAATGAGATATATTTAGCTGATATGAAAATATATCCTAATTCAAAAATTCAATATTTGCATCTTGATCTAAATTATTGATTATCGAATATATATATTAAATGTTAAAAATGTTAGAAGAAATAATCTCATTGTCTAGATCCTATGAGGGAAAGCACAGATATTGAAGAATGAAATTAAATAATGCGGAATGAAATGTAACTTGCACAATAAGAAGGAATGTTTGGAAAGTTATTTTTCTAACCATAGGCATTGCTAAAACAATCAAAACCGATGGTTGCTGTTTTCTGAATCATTGACAACCATTTGTTCACAAAACACATGCAACTTATCTCATATGTGTTTATATTCAGCTGAAAATGGGTAAAAATACAAAGTAGGTGCATGCAATATAATTTCAGAACATATATTTTATTTGTAATATATTCGAGTTTGTTCTTTTCAAATCATTCTTAAAATAATATATATTAGGTTCTACACTTCAAGCCATACTCCCTCTGAGCTTACTAAATGTTGCCACAGAAGGCGTTCTTATATCAAAATAAATCGTTGTTTTTACATAATACTATCTGGTGTGTTCGCCTATTTTCCTAGCAAACAAATTGAGCGATGATTTGTGAATCTGCCACAAGTGAAAGCGAGGAAATCATTAAGGGTAGATGGAATGGTATGATTTATAGGCGGTGTCCCTGAGCAGACATCACAGGCTAAGGCCATGTCACATTACATCACAGTGCATTGTCTACTGGCGATTCAGTTGACTGATGAGCCCAATTGAATTACTCAGAAAATAAACTCTTAGCCAAACATATTAGCACAACAATTTGTTTTGCTACTGTATATCTATGTAGATGATTATTTTCTCATACACCAGTGTATTGTACACTTAGAAGATAGATCATGGCGCTGAATTAGACAACGTCCCAGTGATAGTGATAATGTAAAGAACATTTATTTTAAAATAACAGAAATATATCAATGAAGTTTAGTCACGTTACCTGTGTGTGTTTTCAAAATAGAGGTGCTTTGGAAATTTGAATTGTCATGTCTACCTTTGGCCTCTCTGACCTAGCTAGGACTCGTTATGAATAATTCTGTAGGATACTCTTCGGTGAGACCAGGCAGCTTCCGGTGAACACAGCCAATTAGGGAGCAAAGTGACTTGATAACGAGATCTACTACGTCGTGAAATGAAACACATCTTGCCACTTCCAAATAAAATAGTTAAAACAGTGCTGTGCAATACTTTGTGCCCCTCTCCTGACAAAAAAGGGAAATATTTGTTATCTCAAATTGCAAAGGTGCAAAGGTTTATCCATATATGCTATATCCTAGGCGTTAGCACATTGGAAAAACACTATTGCTCTATTTACATTGATTTGTTTACAAGGGTTAATTCCCCAACAGTATTTACTGCTAATGCGATAAGGATATTTTGATGTTTCTCAATGAAGATAACATTCAGATCATGAGTACTTACCTACTTGATACCAACATAGGTGATCATGGCAAAGTCACACGTCCCGATGAGAATTAATGAGACATTTCGAGAGTTGTGACTTTGTGACGTATGATAGGAAGACGCCATCTTTAATATTAGACCATGTTGTTGCCAAGGATGGTAGTTAGCCAGACTGGTACCACCTTCAATCTTGAAGAGTTGGACGTGTCCCCAGTTCTTTTGACACACCAGAATTGCAGTACAAAGCTAGCCTAGTTGTTTGTGCATGTGAAAATGACAAGTAACAAACTTAAATTGTATAAAGTCACTAATCGATCCAGGTAATTAGGTAGAGACATTAACTCTGTTGTTTGAGTCCATAAAGATTAGTATAAATTCTACACTCTAATGTGTGACAGCTATTTGATGCTAAGTCATAGCAAGAGTCTATTTTAACACGAGTTACATAGGATGCTGTGAAAACTATTTTCAAAGGGTCGGTACGTTTGGACACTATCATAAAAAAAGTGTTGTTTCACTTATTATGCATGTGTCATTCAGCAGGTGAAATATCTACAAGGACACTTCATGTAAAGGCCTTATTATATCATTATTATTATTATTATTATTATTATTATTATTATTATTATTATTATTATTATTATTATTATTATTATTATTATTATTATTATTATTATTATTATTATTATTATTATTATTATTATTATTATTATTATTATTATTATTATTATTATTATTATTATAATTATTATTATTATTATTATTATTATTATTATTATTATTATTATTGTTATTGTTATTGTTATTGTTATTGTTATTGTTATTGTTATTGTTATTGTTATTGTTATTGTTATTGTTATTGTTATTGTTATTGTTATTATTATTATTATTATTATTATTATTATTATTATTATTATTATTATTATTATTATTATTATTATTATTATTATTATTATTATTATTATTATTATTATTATTATTATTATTATTATTATTATTATTATTATTATTATTATTATTATTATTATTATTATTATTATTATTATTATTATTATTATTATTATTATTATTATTATTATTATTATTATTATTATTATTACACTTTCATGAACAAGAAGCAACCATGTCCACGTAACTGGGCTTTCAGCTGATTTGACCCTTCCCAACAAGAAACATTTTTGGCTTTAGGCAGGTGTCAGTGGGCGATAATTGCTTCACTTGTCCCCTTAACAACAATCACGCACTTGGGCAATCAGCGGCTTTTACCCGAAGGCCTCGGCGCTGAATGCCCTCGGAGCATTGCTATCAAATGCTTTTTTATTCATTCTTGTTGTAGTAGTTCTTCAGATGACGCATCAGTTACCACATTATCATGACATATGATGTGGAGTATGATATAGCTCTCAGTGGTGTTACAATGTAGACATTACAACAGTCCCTTCCAGCAAGGTTTTTTTCTCACAATATCAGAGGCCGTGGTTTGTTTTCTCATGTCCATATGTTGCTCCACAAGATATTATATTGATTTGGGAGGCAAAACATGGATTGAGAAGCAGTTGTGGGGATTAAAATGTTAAATAGGGCATAGTGGCGAAGGCATTCACATGTATTGCGTAACCGGCAAAATAGTTTGTGATAGCGGTAAAAAAGCTGTGAAAGCACTAAAACAAGGCGGGTGTAAGTTGGTCCAAAATTGCTTCAAATCTCTTCAGAGACTAACACGTAATGTCAATGCTAATGCAAAGTCGAAACAATCTGTTCCTGTGAAACACTGGGAAGTCACTCTAACCTAAACGTAGATCATAAAAACACGATTGTCGGCATAACTGAACACAAACCTGCAAGTGAAAGGTCAATGTTGTGGACAAAACATGTAGTATCTAATCATGCTGATTATCCGGTTTATAACAGAGACACGTGAGTGAGAGTCAGATATCCTAGATGTGGCACCTTTCTAGAATCCCATACATAAGGTTTAATTCCATATATGGTATCGCCTTTAAGCGTCTCAGATAACTTCTGCGGGGTTCACCATTATGCTCGCATAAACGACCTTATACTTTCTGCCGGGACAAAAATATCACCCTATCATGTCAGGAAAGGTAATCAAAAGATTATAAAACAAGAGAATAATATCCTAGGCTCCGATCACTTTAGACGAGGATAACAGTTTATTTCACGTTTCAGTTGACTATCCTTGTCTGTCTTGGGTTGAGAACCCAAAGTGTTGATCCTAAGGATCGGCAAGTCTAATGGAAGCATCCAAGGCGAACATACATGCAGATGAATGATTTAAGCATCTAAGGATGCGATTAAAAAGATAGGTGTACATGTAAATCAGTGGGATTGTAATGTATATTATGTTCTTTGCAAGACTGTTTGGGTTTCATTAGGCCAGATAGAAGCCTGTCACCGGAGATCTTTATTCTACATTATCACAAACCTTATCTTTTGTTAAGAAAATGTCCTAATCACAAAAATACATGTAAAATTAAAAAAAAAAATGTAAAAAATCGACAATCGAAAATACTATGTATGAGATCTTCGCCACAGCGTTTTATTTCCTTAATTATCGAATATTTGTTTGTATTGACAATTTTAGCACCTTTTAGGCTGTATTAGGTCAGTTAAAACCAACCTGTGTCTTTGATAACCACTCAGAGAGGCACTGACGACTGGAGTGAGAAACGACTTAGTTTAAGATATCCATATTCCTCGACCATGCAGGATGTCGGAACACTTTATCTTCCCATCCGGGAATCGAACCTTTGACCTTCAACATGGGAAACATACATATTATTAAAATCTGACAGGTCCGTATACCCCGCTGTAGTGTATCAAATATAATGAAATAAGGAAAATAAAATTACCACAGAATGTGATCGCTAGACTTGAAGAAATCTGATCTAAAATAGGAGAATATCACTGCCTGGATGTGTGGAAATACTGTGGAAAGAACACTAATTACAAATATTTGCCGAGCGATAATGAATGATATGGCACAAAACCTAAGTAGGCCTGAAGATGTTGCTTGGTGCCTGGAGTAAATATATCTTTATAAGTGTCGAAATTAAATCAATTTATTTTATGGAGAATGGGCACTAAAATGTGTGGGCAGGCCATTATAGGATTCTTTTCCTTGCAAATATAGATGACGTTTTCCAAAAAAAATAATTTGTATTTAACTTAGAAATATCACAAATCCAAGATATTAAAACATATCTGAAGTGGGCCCGAAACAAATCTCATATTTGCTAACTCTCAATGTATATCATATCTTCAAGTTATTTCTTCATATTTGTGTACTTTTTTTCCAAAATTATCAGTTATTTATTTTAGCCTGATCTCAGTATAAAATTGTGTAGAATACTGTACAGAGAGGGACAACGGTTTTTGTTATAATAAAAGTCCCCCACCCCCCCACCGACTAGGAGAAGCGCGGCGCAGACTGCATAAGCGTACTTGGTGGTGAAGTGAGGCAGAAAATTATATTTTACGCTTAACGCTCCTGGGTTTCGTTTTAGAATGTAATATCGTGCAGCTTTGTTGGAATTCATTATATTTAAAGCAGCACTGACCAAAACCCAAAAGAGACATTCATACCTCTGTGAGTTTTGTAATCTTCCCCTATTTAGTAGGTAAATATTTAAATCACCGTTGTTTTATCATTGCACCAGTCACCAGTCTAAATATGTGGTAATCGCTTTCCCATTTCGAGTGATATTCTAGTACCAAGCTGTCTTTAAATGCTTATTCCTCAACCACTTAACAATGAAATTAATTAGATAATTTTTGGTATTGATAAGTAATGGTTCCATAGAACTTAATTGAATATCTCGCACCAGAAGTAATGGCCATTGGTTAAATGATGGAACAATTTTGCTTTTATGAAATGTCAGCCGTAGCCTGCAGGCGATTCCTGTTTGTACAATATCATTTGGAATGGAATTAAATAATGGGATGGACTTTCCACTTAAATATATTTTTAAAGCTCAAACTCTATTTTTTCAACACATAGAACCTGATGATTCATTTTTTTCTGTTACTCAACATATGCATTTATTCAGAAAATATGAAGTGAATTGATATGGCAGTTTAATGTTATGTGGATATTGAGATGTCCATCCCGCAGTTCCGTTCCACACTATTAAGGCAAACTTGCAGATTCTTTATGCGTTAGGTGTGATTACAACGTATGGACATGGCGGCAGCTGGCTCGCTCTGGGATAACCTAGGCATATTGCTTTCATAATCTGTCTAACAATTTTTCAGAGAAATCTGAAACCCCTTTTGTAAAATGTATATGGAAAATGCATATATGTATATACACATACATCCCATTTCTAGTTTCCATATATATGCGTGTATTTTCACTGTTACATACAAATTATTAGCTTTATATTTTTGTGCCTTTTAGTAGTTCCCTTTTAACTGTGCCGGACTTGCTGAATGTTATGGTCATCAACATACTTTGAGGATCTTGCTATTTTGTAAATATTTGGCAATGGAACACCAGGGAACAATTAGGTGATGTGTAATACATTTGGCTGTCTGAATTCATATACATTTGCGAACATCTATGTGTATTCAATAAATAATAGTGAATCAACTTCTTTTCTCCTCGATGAAAATGTTCTAAAGAGGTATGTAATCATATTTCTTTGTGATTAATATGTACAAATCTCGTGGCCGTGGCAACCCTTGACAATTAGCTGCCTTTAGGAACGTGCTGAATAATACATAGCCGTTCCACACTTTGTTCACTAACACAATAAAGACATAAACTGCAGGAATGTATTCATTGTAATCTATTCAATGTAGCAGCCGTACATCCATTGCCAAGGTACACTGGAGGCAAAATGTCCAGCCAAACGTTTTCCTTGTGATGCGCATTTAGGTTTTCTATATTGTGGGTTATCACACATGCTATAAAATGTTTGTACAGAATTAAGACCAAGTACCACACTGGTGTACGGCAGACTGCTGGGGCAAAGAGAACACATTGTAAGTGTCCACACCAGCTGATTGCTGTGCATCGCAACAGACCCTCCCACTTCCTGTCTACATTCTTTGATAGATATCCCTGGATGTTATAGCCACCTACTGCAACAAGCACTAACTACCCGTCTCAACCGATGACACCGGACGTTCTAAGTTTTTTTGTCAACTGGTGATACATTTCGTTCAGAGTCCGCCAGATAAATTTTCTGTGTTAAAGTAGAACATTAATCAGCAAAAATGCCAAATAGCCCGTTGATGTCAACCTCGCCAAAGTTTTCTGCTGTCATGTCCTCCAATAAAATAAAAAACGAGCTCAAACATTCAGTAAGAAAACTGAAATTTCATATTCAGCTTAGATTTGCCTAGACAATGCTTCACTTTGAAGTGCATTGCTATCTGGAATCCGCTTTGAAATAAACATACATTGTAAATCATATTTTGATATATTTTGTTTTTTGTCAGGTCATTATGAATATATTTATACAAGTAAATATTTGGTTTGGTGTTATAATACCCATGTTTATGATTTCAATTCTTAAGATATAGACAGATTTTACCGCCCATTTGAACAATGACAATTCTGCCTTGTGTAGGGCTGTTTTACTAAGTGTTTCTCCTAAAGCTCCGAAGTTGCAAACAAAGATGAAAAGAAAAACGAAAAATATAAGGAAAAAGATACTTCATGACCTTCACAATGCCGCCCCTGAAACCATAACCTTCACAATGATGTTACTGAAACCATGACCTTCACAATGCTGCTCCTGAAACCATGACCTTCACAGTGCCACTCCTGAAACCATGACCTTCACAGCGCCGCTCCTGAAACCATGACCTTCACAGTGCCACTCCTGAAACCATGACTTTCACCTCGTTGTCAACACGCTCGATGTCCGTCAATTGACTATAAAAATACAAGAATAAAAACAATGGTTTGTAACTGGACTTGGCTCTGTCCTGACACTAATTTCATTGAAACTGTGCCCTGAATTTTGAAAGACAATGGAGACGATGAAATTGCCAGGAAGACGCATACACAGCTGAGGGCATACCATTACCAGAAACACCTGACACCAAGAGTTTGCCCTTCTCTCTGACCTTCTCACAATGGCGTATGAATACAGCTTGCTTCAGGGACTAATTGTTTCCGTAGATGGAGAGGCACATTAATCTCCACAACAGGCTACAAACAAGCAAAATGAAGCCTTGGTGTGCCCATTGTCCATGGGTCTTGCCCAGGTGCACAATTGCTTTTTGGAGATCCCCTTTGTTGAGATGCTCTTCGTTGTTTTCCAGATATACCTGCATTTACATTCCTGTCCTCAACTAAGAAAATCGTCAGGAATCAAAAGTATCGGGAACACGCATTTCTCTTGAGTATTGACATTAAGGGAAAATATCCTGAATTGACATTGACGGGAAATTGCACTCTAAACTTTGTATTGGTGTATATACATGCAGAATTAATGAATCGGAGAAAAAACAGCCACCTACTCAACAAGACTCTTTAGTGCTTTCATGTTCTTAGTACATATTTCATAGATCCGAAAGGTGCATTTGCACCGGAAGTTCGCGTGATGACAGCAGCTTCCTGTGTTCTTGTATGTCGCTTCACTGACAAAACGAGAAATGTTTCAATGAAATTGTTGCATATGCTGACATGAAAGAATAAAGACGTCTTTATTTTGAGATACATTTAATGTCTCAATCACTGCAGCGTTCATCAATTTCTAGAATATTAGAAAATCTCACTTTATTTTATACGTTTTACGCAGAATATTACATTCTCATGAAGAGCAAATGTTGAATGCCACCTGTATTAGTTCTTGTTTTATGGCATCCATATACAAATATATTTGACAGCAGACTGTTATCAATATTGTCTCGGTTTAAATGTTATCCTGTTTCTGATACCGTAGACCTTATTAATGAAAAACGAGGTATGGTGACAATAGCATGCATTGTTCTAACCAGAATATCGAATATCGTGCTCTATTATTTCCGACTTCATATATGAATATCATATTTATACCGATGAATATTGTTTTATATTTTAAAACAATTGCTTCATGAAGATGTTTTCTTTGTTTAATAAAAAAGTGTTTTATATTTTAAAACAAAATGCTTCATGAAGATGTTTTCTTTGTTTAATAAAAAAGTGTCTGACATATATTATTTTATTTTCTAGGTAAGTGTCCAGAATCTGAACCACCCTGATCAGGCAACAGGTCACCTGAAGTAAGGATTTTGTTATAATTCTTTTTTATCATCTGGTTATTATTAGGGTTTTATAACTTCAATGTATCATATAGCCAGGTGATATTATTAAAAACCACCATTTAAATTAACTAAAGCACTGAAGAATCGAAGGTCCACATTTTAATGTTTGGCTTGTAGAACAGCACAAAGTGGTACCATTGTGACAATATTAACACAATTACTCATTGTAAATTTACTGAATTATTTGTTTTTTGCTTATCACCAAAATGTGTCACAGAAGACATAACTTATCATTCTTTAACGAAGAAATCACTACAGGTTCCTATAATATCATATCTTTTTTCACCTATTCTTACACAAGACATTATCAAACTAGTTATCATTGAATAATATTTCTTGCTGTTCATATTTATGAATATATCTTACTTGTGGCAGGAGCGGATGTTTGTGTTAAATATGGATTTACAATAAATAATATGTCACAAAATATGTTAAGCAAATGAATGTCACATAGTAGATAATACATAATGTAGGTGATATTCTCCAATTTAGTGTATGGTATCTTATAATATAGTATTATTGTATGTACAGACGAATACACATGATGCCGATATTGGTGGAGGAATTGCTGTGTATTAATGTGATGTGGAAACCAATGAAGCTTTGACGCAAATTCGTCACAGAGCAACATGTTTTGTGCTCTTTCAAATAACACGGCGTGGCTCGCCCTCGTATTTGATTCGATGGAAATAATTTGCTTGGGCCCGTGTTTTGTCAACTGGCTTGCTTCCAAATAGCGGCATTCTATGGGATGTTCTCCTTGATAGATTGGGACCTCTCAGTGCGCATGCCCAGCCTAATTATCTCTCATAGGGACCATGTCAATATGGACACGTCTGAGGAGATAATCTCAAGATTAGTGAAATCTGCAATGTGAATCCCTCTCAAAATGACCATCTGTAAAAGGGGCGTGCTACCGGCCTCATGTGACTAACATTTCTCGCGCTTAGTTTATCCATTAAGACTATTGGAATAATTTGAAAACGTATATATGTGTATGGAATTTTGGAATTCATGTTAGATGGAATGGAATTAAATTTAGAATGTTTTCTGGATTGACTTTAATTATTATTTTTTCTTAATGAAACTTTTTTCCTTAATCTATTTTATTCAGAAAAGTTAACAGACAAATGATAGGTTGAACCTTTTAACTTAATGCACTTAAAAACACTTACTTTAATGTTTACGTGTCAAAACACAATATATCCGAGATGAAATTTAGATGGGGGGAAAATAAAGTTAACATTTTCACACCTTGAAAGTAAAAGCGAATAATCGTCATGAAATACCATGCAATTCCTCAAATCAGTAAATGGCTTCTTTTGAGTTCTTCCAATAGAATGGTATTATTAGATATGTTTATAGTGCGTACAATGCAAGGAGAGAGACTCCGTGCATTTTGAACACATATGGGAGATGGTTTCTATTGTGAGATCGCGCTTACTCAGACGGCCTCACGGGAAGCGACACATCATGCACGCTCCATACAGCAACTATATCATGCACGCTCCATTCAGCAACTATATCATGCACGCTACATACAGCAACTATATCATGCACGCTCCATACAGCAACTATATCATGCACGCTCCATACAGCAACTATATCATGCACGCTCCATACAGCAACTATATCATGCACGCTCCATACAGCAACTATATCATGCACGCTCCATACAGCAACTATATCATGCACGCTCCATTCAGCAACTATATCATGCACGCTCCATCCAGCAACTATATCATGCACGTTCCATTCAGCAACTATATCATGCACGCTCCATACAGCAACTATATCATGCACGCTCTATACAGCAACTATATCATGCACGCTCCATACAACAATTATATCATGCACGCTCCATACAACAATTATATCATGCACGATCCATACAGCAACTATATCATACACGATCGATACAGCAACTATATCATGCACGATCGATACAGCAACTATATCATCCACGATCCATACAGCAACTATATCATGCACGATCCATACAGCAACTATATCATACACGATCGATACAGCAACTATATCATGCACGATCCATACAGCAACTATATCATGCACGATCCATACAGCAACTATATCATGCACGCTCCTTATAGCAACTATATCCACTCAACACTCGTGGCAGGTAAAGATGTGAAAAGATCCAGATGCGTCAAACTGACAGGGTGGTGTGTATTTATATGTTATAGATTTGTGAGCCTCACACCAAGAATTTCCATTTGATTTGCTCAAAGGTATAACAATTCATGTTGTATCATTGTAACAGTTGTTATTGCAAACAAATCATATTGATCGAAATGGTTTGCTTTGTGAGCGATATGTGTCAAGGTCAGCTTTGTTACAATAGATTCACAAGCTTGAGACGATCTGGGTATATTTGCAATTTGTTCGCTGTTCACCATAATATTGGTCGGAATCGTAATTGATAAAGATAATATAACATTAACATTTGGCGTTTATAGTGAATAGACAAATATCCCAAGTGAATAGACAAAGATGCCAAGTGAATAGAAAAAGATGCCAAGTGAATAGACAAAGATGCCAAGTAAATAGACAAAGATGCCAAGTGAATAGAAAAAGATGTCAAGTGAATAGAAAAAGATGTCAAGTGAATAGAAAAAGATGCCAAGTGAATAGACAAAGATGCCAAGTGAATAGACAAAGATGCCAAGTGAATATACAAAGATGCCAAGTGAATATACAAAGATGCCAAGTAAATAGACAAAGATGCCAAGTGAATAGACAAAGATGCCAAGTGAATAAACAAAGTTGTCAAGTGAATTTCGGTGCTATCACAACTTGGCTTCAGCTATTACAAATGATTTTCCCAGTAACACGAAAGCTACGAATTCTTTCTCCGCCATGTCCGATTCAACTCCTCCCCCTTGACTATTTCTTTCTCCAGTGTTTCACTTATTTAAGGAATATGTCATGAGAGGGACTTTATGGTGTGAATATTTGATTTATCTAACGTAATGATACTGGTTGATTTTTTATGATCCTGTTAACACTTGATGTTCCATCTGTGTTCACAATTGCCTCAAAGTCACTGTTACCATTCTTTCTGAAGCTTAAAACAAAATATAATCTGCTTGTGTGAGATCAGTCAGATATACTACTGTACTCCATGCCAAAGGTCTGGGGTTCGAATCCCGGTTGGAAGAAGTAGTTGCATGGTTGAGAAAGGTGTATATCTTCTACTGAGCTGTTTTCAGCCAGGGATCCATGACTGTTTATCAGGGCCACGGGCCGTGGCGCAGTTGGTTAGGGCGCCAGCTTATTAGCACCAGTTCCTCTGTGGTGATCCAAAGGTCGTGGGTTCGAACCCCGGCCGTGCCGAGATTGAACTCATGATACAATTTCCCACATGAGCTGAGGCCTGTGCCAAAGGGTTAACCCGTTGTCCTTGTAAATCTGTGACCGGGTGGGTTGTCATGTCAAGGACCTGCGACATGACAATTCAGTGAGGCAGCACTATATCTGCTACAAGTAGGTCTCATCACGATATAACTGAAACAATGTTAAAAGTGATGTAAAACCCAAAACAAACAAACAAACAAAACTGTTTATCAGAGACTATAGTTTGCGTTATCATGTGTGTATATGTCCATCATGCCAGGAATATCACTTGTCCTTTGTGGACTTGTTGATATATGAACAATATCTTAGTTTCCTGCTGTGGTAAGCCAGATACGTTTTAATTTGCGCATAATATCTGTAGTAAATCAGATATTCTCTGCATAATATCTTGACTCCCCTCCCTCCTGTTGCAAGCCAGATATCAATTGATATGTGCATAATATCTTGGTCCCCCTCCCTCCTGTTGCAAGCCGGATATCTATTGATATGTGCATTATATCTTGGCTCCCCTCCCTCCTGTTGCAAACCAGATATCCAGTGATATGTGCATACCATCTTAGTTCCAGATACAGTGGCATAATGGCTCTGTGGTGATGAGTTGATTAAAGCTCAGCACAAAGTTACACTACCAATTGTGAATAAAACCTGGCCAGTGACTGTAAATAATGCCATTTTGTCGGAGCAATACCACTGCCCCGTCCTGATAAAGAATTTTCCCCTAAAACATCAATTGTAATTAAAATTGAATATTTAATGATTATGTGTGCAAAATACCGTTTTTTTCTTACATTTCAATCTTGTTGTGATAAATATAATAATAATTCTATCTAATTAAATCAATTCAGATCAAATTTTAGATTCAGATTGAAATTTAGTGAGCATACACCAAACTGTAGCCAACGTTTTATGAAAGGACAGAATACCTAAAGTAACATTTTTATCATATCCATAATGGATCATAATGACAACAAAAAGCTGGTTTATCAGGTGATTAACTTCCCTCTTGTCTCACACACAGTCTTTCCCCCAAAAAATAATCTCAGACATTTTTTGTTTATTGTGCTCAGGTTTAACCTGTGAACTATGCTGTGTTGTGTTGGCCTGGTAGAGTCTGGGAGAAATCAATAGGTTCTCAACTAAATAGGTTCATAACCGAGTGTGTTGTATGAGGTGGGCTCCACGGGGCCCATAGATTGTCTGGAGTTCTGGCTGATTCCAGTATATCCATCATTTAGTGTCAGATACCCCTCTGTCAGGTATTGTCAAGACTCGGGAGTGGAATAACCTCTGTTGTCAACCCCCCTCTCTGATTGCTGTCCAACTCCCATCTTTACCTCCTGGTTCGAAACTATGTGTTACCGCTAATGGATTGTTTATTCCTATTCATATCTGGTATTTTCATATATATTTATATTTTTATGCAATCTAAAGTGGGAATCAATTGACATGAAACAAAAATTGACATGAAACTTTCTATTTCATTTTCTTTAGCAGACACAGTGATTTATTAAACCCAATCCTCTAGGGATGAAAAAATCGTAGCAATATCCCAGACAACAATACATTCTTTGCGGGACATTAAATTCCAACTTTGCTGTTTTGGAAAATGGTTTGGAAAGCAACAATCGCGCCATATCAGGTACCAGCCACCCTCTAAACCGCGCGGGAATCACGCCACAGACATCAGTCCTTTACGCCGTATTTTCGGCATGTCTCGGCCATTCCCGCGAGAGCGAGAAAACGCGAGATGTGGACTTGTCATGCCACGTGTTGCTGGTTGGCCGCCGTGGCCCGATGTTCCACCCTGGTCCACTGAATGCTTTATTGTGTTTCTTTTGGCAACCACGATTTGCTTTCAATCGCCGCAAGAGGTCTCCACTTAAGATATATCCGGATCCTTTATGTGAGAATTAATTCACATACTCACACGAAATCCAAATATTCTAAATAAAACATGATGTTTGTGATTATATTGCATGTAATGTGTGTACAGAGACGACCTGCATGTAACCCTGGATAGACCAGACATGTCTGGTGTGGTCCCCGGGCTTACATAGCTGTTTGTATCTTTCAATTGTGTTTCTCCAATATTTATGAAGAAGTTTCCAGTGGCCTCATTACAATATAGTTTAACATTTTAGTCTTTCCATCCCCATTTTGCAGTTTTCAGTTTTAAGGAATCTATTGCCGATGAGAATTATCAAAAATAATATAAGTGAAGTTAAATTGGTTTTTTTCAGCAATATTGAGCACCAACAAGATTTATATCTTATGTTTAGCATTGATTTATACCCGTATCATTGATTGTAGGTTGAATTCGGTAAAATGGCTCATTTGATTCTGGAACTGTTTAGTTTATTATATGATTAAAGATAAATATGGCAATTAAGACAATAAAACTATATGAATAATGACAACTGTCAAGAGAGTGTTGCCTTTGATGATTATTCTACAAATATAACAGAACTACAAATATGATATAAATTCTCTAATTCTCAACTTCCATCAACCTATTAGATGTTGATAATAATAATAATAATAATTGGAAAATAATTTTTCTGGGTATTAAGTTTTCTTGATATTGATTTTTCAACTTTGATGTGAAATTAAATTTCACATTTATCTGCATCAATTACATAGTTATAATAGTCCATATAAGAGGAATTTGGGTCTCTGGACTTAAGATATCAATATATACCTGAGAGAATAAATAAGATAAACATAATATTTATATTGGGTGAATACAAGGGAGTCGCGAATGCAAGTACATGTATTGTGTTTCCGGCATAATTATTTGTGATAGAGGTAGCCAAGCTGTTAAAGCACAGAAACCAAGATGACTAAGAGATGGTTGAAAATTGGCTCAACATCTCTTAAGGGCCTAAAACATAAAAATAGCTATTAATCAATTATTCACCCAAACTAGGAATGTGAACCGTGTATATTGAGCAAAGGGTTTATGTAAAGAGATAATATAGTCCTACGCAGATATGTACAGAAAGTGTATGGCATTCATACCCCGATTTGGAGGAAGAGACTACAGCAATTACAACCCTAGGTACTCGGACCATAGCATTCGTACATCTGTATGGAATAGGCAGACTATTCATAAAAAAGAATAGATTTTTCTCCAATGAGAGGACTCACGCCGTGATATTTAATTCAAGGAGATTGATGGATTTCATAATATAATAATGAAAAGGTGTTTCTAATGTAAAGAAAATAATAACTGAATGTTTTATCGGAGTCACAGGTTGGTATCTATGTTTGTCATGGGTATAGAATACCAACTTGAATAGTCCTTTTATTTAAAATAATGAATACAACCTTTTACTTTCAGACCTTTTATCAAGGATTATTGATTATACTGCTTGAGACAATGTAAGATTTCTTTCTCAAGTAATTACTCTATCCCCATTGTAATTGTACAAAATTGTGGTTTGTCAAGCAGGATTTGTCTGTAATTAAATGTGAATTATGAACAGCAGAAATTCTCTGGTATAGATCACTGTAATTTTGTTCTGCAAATCCTCCAATTGAATCTCTTGTAAACAAGAATAATTGCAGAAAAAAGATCTCTTTAAAAGAAAATCACAGTTTGCACAGTCCATGCCAAATATATCTGCAATTATCTATGGAAATTAATGTGATAGTCGATTACAGGAACCTCTGAAATTATAAACATATCAATATATACCATTCATCTAATCAATGTCAAGCCGTGGTCGGGCTACACTGCACATTTCACATTACATTGTGAATAATCCTTTGGGATGGACTGTAGATACACGGCTTCACTCTGTTACTTCACATTACATTGTGAATAATCCTTTGGGATGGACTGTAGATACACGGCTTCACTCTGTTACTTCATATTACATTGTGAATAATCCTTTGGGATGGACTGTAGATACACGGCTTCACTCTGTTACTTCATATTACATTGTGAAGAATCCTTTGGGATGGACTGTAGATACACGGCTTCACTCTGTTACTTCACATTACATTGTGAATAATCCTTTGGGATGGACTGTAGATACACGGCTTCACTCTGTTACTTCACATTACATTGTGAATAATCCTTTGGGATGGACTGTAGATACACGGCTTCACTCTGTTACTTCACATTACATTGTGAATAATCCTTTGGGATGGACTGTAGATACACGGCTTCACTCTGTTACTTCACATTACATTGTGAATAATCCTTTGTGATGGACTGTAGATACACGGCTTCACTCTGTTACTTCATATTACATTGTGAATAATCCTTTGGGATGGACTGTAGATACACGGCTTCACTGTGTTACTTCACATTACATTGTGAAGAATCCTTTGGGATGGACTGTAGATACACGGCTTCACTGTGTTACTTCATATTACATTGTGAAGAATCCTTTTGGATGGACTGTAGATACACGGCTTCACTCTGTTACTTCATATTATAAGGTAGTATTGATGGTTTGGTTAATCTAGCCAACCACTTGGCCATAAAATGTCAACATATTGAGGATGTGCTTAACATTAATGTTTGTATTCCTAAGAGCCAATTGAGATATAAATATATATTTGTGTATATTATCACCGAGAATTTGAATTTGATTAATTACGTCCCGAACATAGAAAATAAAAAAAATCTTTTAAATCTAACTTTTGATACAGAAAAATATCAAAATATACATTAATATCATCATGCGAAGTTGTCCGTCAAATAAATATTTTGGAAATAAAATTTCCAATCATTCATGTTTACTTTGTTGTAATTGTGATCAAACCATATGCAGGTTTGCAAAATGTATGAAAAGTTTATGTTTAAAGCTCAGTCCAGATTATATGGATAAAAGTATGGTTTTGGATAGGTCAGGCTGAGGTGGCTATTTTGCCCGTGTTTCTTAATTGGCCTGGAGATATGGGCAATACCTGCCTTTGATACAGGTTGGACAAACATACATCTTCCATCGTAAAACTGACACCTGCCTTGGTGCAATAGGTCAAAGAGGTCATGCAAACATTAGAGCCTTGTCTAAGACGCCTGAGCGATGATAGGGGGGTTTTCTTCAGTTCAAATGTGCTACTTCCACATGCAAGCCGCTGAAAACCATTGCATTTAAATTGAACTAATATCTAAGAAAACCCTAAATGTCCTACTGTTTATGCATTTACATTCAGTGTTTTTACCTTATACTGTTCATGGGAAGGCTGAGATGTACGCATAGATATCGTTTATTTAGTTTCCACTTACAGTGCCTCATACTTGAGTTTTTCAAAATAAGCACTACATAATTGTGTCAGGGGACGATAACAACCATATCATATACTCACACTTCTTACACTGGGTGTATCAGGCAAACCTGTGGCTTGAGGGGAGTTATCCACACTCTGACATTAACATTTCACTGTCAAGGTCATATCCACAATATGAACATTGTTTTATATGGCATGATCACTTAAAATAGAGTGGTTTTCTTGCAACATATCACTGGTACTTGTTTTTGACAAACAACATCACAACTAATCAGTTTTAACTGATATGAAATATACATTGTACATGTGAATCGTTTTCTGTGGACCTTCATCTTGTTCCTAGAATTTTAGTATTCAACTCAAACTGTTAACTGATTAACTGTTTAAATCAACCTGAATTTTTTCATGGAAATATAAGTTAATGCCAATGAGGAAAAAATCCATTGACAAAAATGCCAAACTCACGATACCAATGACAAAAGGACAATGACAACATACCAATAACAATGACAATGACAATGACAAATCCTAAGAACAAGAGCATCATATGAAGACAGCTAGCATTGTAGAATGGTAGCAGGTGTCATCACGGAGTTTACTATAAACTAAAATATTGCTGAGAGTTAAATAATGGAAATATTAGTTACCTGCATATTGTATTACACGCCCATCTTAAGTTAATTAGTGAAGGGAAATGCCTCCTTGTGGAAAAATGATAGCTTATTAATATAAGATATGGAACATGATAGAACCTATTTTATTACCCACTGATTAAGCTTATGTTTGCTTCCAAAATTCAAGTCACATTTACTTGGAATTATATACTATTTAAAGTAGGTTCCAAGGCTTGCGTTGTTTTCACAGTCACCTTTAAAACTCTTGTCACATTCAGGGAAAGTGATATAACCCTTACACTGGAATCCAAAACTCAGGAATAGCCGACGACAACAACTGTACTTCGGTTCCATTTTCAAAGTCTGCATCTGCACTTTCGAAAATATTCTGTTAAATTATTGTCAGTCAGGTAAAGCTGCCAACAACATCAAATGTTGTGATATACATCGGTACTTAATTTGATAAACTAAACCGCAGCTCTCTTGTCATCCGCAGCTCAGTTGTCGTCGGCTGTAATATTCGCATAAAGTGAAATACCATCTACTCTAGCTTTCAAAACTCAACCATCAACGCAAGTCACATTCACAAGAAATGATAGACCATTTACAGTCGCTACCAAGACTATCACGTGTTTGACAAGGAATAAAGCTTGAGTGTCGCCACTCTTAAACAGAATACATGCCTGGTGGTTTGGCATAGCATTGGCACGAACTGCACTCCACGTGAATGCTGCTAATAACACACATAAAGTGATGTCTGCAATAGTATCCTTCAGATCTCCCTGAACAAGGCAGGTAAGGAAGGCTTGTAATCATACAAAGCGAAGCTTATACATCTCATATCATACCAGAATCCATGACATCAATTCGCATTAATTTCTCTCAATTGCTTTTCTATGTTTTATATGAGGAGAAATAGAAGATAGATGGGATATAGACATAGGATGAGAGAGAGAGAGAGGGAGAGAGAGAGAGACAGAGAGATACAGAGAGAGACAGAGAGAGACAGAGAGACAGAGAGAGAGAGACAGAGAGAGAGACAGATAGAGAGAGAGAGTGAAGGAAAGGGAGTGATAGAAAGAGGAAAATAGAATGGATGGAAGGGTAGAAATATATATAGAGAGAGTGAAGAGAGAAAGAGATAAAGAAAGGCGAAGGATGGCATACAGAGAGGAAGGGGTTCATAGATGGGGATGGAGAGAAAGAGGGATGAAAGAGGGGGATGTAGAGAAAGAAGGGTAAAAGAAGGGGGTGTAGAGAAAGAAGGATGAAATAGGGGAATGGAGAGAAAGATGGATGAAAGAGGGGGACGGAGAGAAAGAAGGGTAAAAGAGAGGGATGGGGAGAAAGAAGGATGGAAGAGGGGGTGGGGAGACAGAAGGATGAAAGAGGGGGGCTAGAGAGAGAAAGAAGGATGAAAGAGGGGGATGGAGAGAAAGAGGGATGAAAGAGGGGAATGGAGAGAAAGATGGATGAAAGAGGGGGACGGAGAGAAAGAAGGGTAAAAGAGAGGGATGGGGAGAAAGAAGGATGGAAGAGGGGGTGGGGAGACAGAAGGATGAAAGAGGGGGGCTAGAGAGAGAAAGAAGGGTGAAAGAGGGGGATGGAGAGAAAGAGGGATGAAAGAGGGGATGGGGAAAGGCCGACAGGCCCTTCTACAAGGGTAACTGTTGAGAAAGGAAATAGAGAAAATATTGCTTAATGCAATCAAAATGAGAAGGAGAGACGAGGAAAGAAAACAAAATATTTTATTTCATTCCGAGATATCAGCCATATATGGACACATGCATTCAAGTTTCATTAAAATATAATACAAAAATGACCATTAGAATACAGTAAAAATGTTAATACCGAACCTGAGTAGACTTCTCCTGTTAGGCAGTTTGTTCTGCATTATGTAAGATAACACGTCATTATATATGTCAGAATTGCAAAGAAAACTGGCCATTTATTGTCTCCTCGCTGAGCCTCCACACGACTTCCTTAATGAGAAGTATCATGTTTGACATTCTCCAATTCAATCTGGCGCATCTCAAATCTAACATTCTCACCCTTATCCCAGTGGCATTCTTTTAAGACACGGAAACAAAATGGCAGTAACATAACACTTGAAAACAGCATAATTAGGATAATAAGAGAAGATAAGGCCATGTTATTTGTTGTTCACACCTCAGTATTGTGAGATAGACAATGGGAGAGAGCTCATAGTTAATACTGATTCAGTTTGCAATGTATTTGCATTTGAGAAGCAATTGGAAAACATCAATGCTCATTTCATAAGAGACTGTGGACTGAATCACCATAACCAAAAAGCCTTTTTAGAGTTTGAGACAAATCTAGACCACAATTCGCCCGCCATGTTCATCGCCGTGCTTTCACAGAACATAAACGAACACAATACATGTGAATGCACTTGCCCCATGCAACTATATAATCTCCCGTGCTGACTCCATCGCCATGCCAACTCACGTGGTCTTCAACTCTGCAACAGAATCCCATTTATCTTGACCATGAATTCACCTTCATATCTGTGGATTTCTTAAATTGTAGTTAACCATCACACATTTACGAACTCTATTACTGTTAGATCCACTTTGTTTTACTTTATTGAATATACTACGTTTTTCAGAAAAATTTTGATGGTCATGTCATTGTAAACCATGTATCGTGTGTATCTCTATTTCATTTTATGCTCCGTCATTGTACTTCAGGTGGCACCTCCTAGTGGCATTTGACATCTACAAACAAAGTGAATCTTTTACTGGTATTTGGTACTTTTCAAAGATCATTTTTGGGGTCATATTATCAGGTTTACAAGCCCTATCAGTTTCATAGCAGATTGAAGCGCTTTCAAAAGATGCAGAAAAAGGGAAGATGTGTTATCGACCGGTTTTTTGAGGGTCTTATGCTTTTGAAACTCATTAAAATGTTTTTTACTCTGTCTCAATCTATTTATGTAAGTAACAATTGATATTATGACATAACGAGAACCGCAATTCAACAGTGAATAATAACGCCTTAGATATGTGAAATCAGATGTCATTCTTCAAGACTTTTCCAATAAATTGTATTGACAATTGTTTTTATGCAAAACATGACACAAATTCCAAACACACGGTAAACAATTACCTGATTTCTAGAACCATTCTATTACTATTCTATTACGCTGTAACCTAGTGCTTGTATAGTTGTGCAAATCCCATTGATTTGTCAATGGTTAAGTCATGCACTGAATTGGAAATATGAAGTGATTCATAATTTCACATTGTTTCCATGACGTCATAAATCAGTGCCAGGAACAAAACTAATTTGTGGTCTAACTTGAGGAAAAAATGCTTTTTTTATCTTCCCAAATCTGCAATCAATTAATTTACACTGGGCAGCACGGTAAATTGACTTATTTATTTCCTATTTTTTGCCTTCATAAAGTGTAGTCTCCCTACAACACTCCTCATCATGTATATCAATAACATGTATATATAGATATTACAGATTGAAATATAAGTGAATATCTGTCAAAATTAACTCCGTGTGTATTCCGAAAAAACATTGACATACCAAATTAATAATTGCAATTAAGAGTAGTAATAATCACGGGTAGGTTCTCATTTGGAGAGACAAATAAGCAAACTATCGCGTGGCATATGAGTAGATGTTCATGCCTGAAGGGTTAACCTGTTGTCTCTCCATGATATTATATTACTTCTCAACAATGATGTGAGGGAAATCCCCATAAACAAACAGACTAGTCTGTTCACATTATCATTTTGCAATATTTTTTCCGATATATTAGCATCAACAGGAACTTTACTACATTATATTTAATTATATGAGAATTATGAAGATGCTACATATATAGGAACATGCAAAATATTACTTAGTCTTGTCTAGCCCATTGCATATGAAATGTGTCATGCCAACCAAATGGTATTATTATATAATTGTTCAGCATTGTCATTTTACATGAATATTTATGATGAGAAAAAGACTGAGAGCTCACCAGGGTAACATAGACATTTTGACACTTTTGATAGTGTGAGTGAAATGTAGCCACTGTCTGTAGCCAACAGTGCTGATATTTATTTTAGTGTGAGTGAAATGTAGCCACTGTCTGTAGCCAACAGTGCTGATACTTATTTTAGTATGAGTGAAATGTAGCCACTGTCTGTAGCCAACAGTGCTGATACTTATTTTAGTGTCAGTGAAATTTAGCCACTGTCTGTAGCCAACAGTGCTGATACTTATTTTAGTGTCAGTGAAATTTAGCCACTGTCTGTAGCCAACAGTGCTGATACTTATTTTAATGTCAGTGAAATTTAGCCACTGTCTGTAGCCAACAGTGCTGATATTTATTTTAGTGTCAGTGAAATTTAGCCACTGTCTGTAGCCAACAGTGCTGATACTTATTTTAGTGTCAGTGAAAATTAGCCACTGTATGTAGCCAACAGTGCTGATACTTATATTAGTATGAGTGAAATGTAGCCACTGTCTGTAGCCAACAGTGCTGATACTTATATTAGTATGAGTGAAATGTAGCCACTGTATGTAGCCAACAGTGCTGATACTTATTTTAATGTCAGTGAAATGTAGGCACCGTCTGTAGCCAACAGTGCTGATACTTATTTTAGTATGGGTGAAATGTAGCCACTGTATGTAGCCAACAGTGCTGATATCTATTTTAGTATGGGTGAAATGTAGCCACTGTATGTAGCCAACAGTGCTGATACTTATATTAGTATGAGTGAAATGTAGCCACTGTCTGTAGCCAACAGTGCTGATATTTATATTAGTGTGAGTGAAATGTAGCCACTGTCTGTAACCAACTGTGCTGATATTTATTTTAGTATGGGTGAAATGTAGCCACTGTATGTATCCAACAGTGCTGATACTTATTTTAATGTCAGTGAAATGTAGGCACCGTCTGTAGCCAACAGTGCTGATACTTATTTTAGTGTGGGTGAACACTTCTGGCAGTGTGAGTGAAATGTAGGCACCGTCTGTAGCCAACAGTGCTGATACTTATTTTAGTGTGGGTGAACACTTCTGGCAGTGTGAGTGAAATGTAGGCACCGTCTGTACCCGCCAGTGCTGACTTTAAGATGGCCTGTAATTTAGCAGGAGCAGAGCCTGATTCAAAGAGAAGACTCTCTTCATCTGCGAGAGGACAACTTCAAATTTGGAGGATGTAATGAAAATGGACTCCTTCCAAATAATTTTCTCTGCTGCGGTACATTTACGGCGGGAAAGTGAATGCTTCAAGTTGCGCTCAAAAGGACCTTTTCAGGCGGCCCCAGTGATGTCGGATGATGAATTAATAAGCGCTGTTCAGCCCAGTCTATGACTTCCCTGACATGGCAAGTGTTTGATTCTGGCATTGTGGTGCCCCCTGGGAGCACGTAAATTCACACGTCAATAGGGAGCATTGTTAGGGTCTTTTAGCGTTCCTCTCCCCCCTCTTTGACATCTGAATATTGTCACATGTCTGCCTGATCGATGTCTTCTGATGTGCCATATTTATCATTATCATTTGCCTTCATTTCGTTGACAGTGGGCATTCTGATGCCTACCACAGTTGGCCGCGTCTCCCACAGCATAAATAGACGATTTCATTATTGTCAAGGCGAAGCAATATTGCTTATCATGTTAAAAAACAGTAATGAAGCAGACAGTTTGGGGTTGGGTTAAAATATTCATGGCCGAAGAGTGGAACCGTGGCAATGTGAAAATGTCAGCAAAATTCTGGTATATATATATATCGGTAAGGACAATATTTAAAATGTTGAAATGTGATGATTTTTGTTTCCCTCGTTGTTATCGTTAAGGATCCTTTCCTTGTAAACTTACCATGTGTGCACTGTTGACAGTTGGTCAACCTGAAGGTCAGATGGTCAGAAAAGAAGCGGCCATTAGAAGAAGCCTCAGATTACAAATTGTCTCTTGATATTGTGGCCACGCATATTGGTTCATGCCATGTTTGTCACACAACATGGTGTGCGCAACAGAAGCAGCCTGGCACGTCCTAATCACACCCAGTTTAATGAGACCAAGCCATGGGATGCTAACAGCCATATAAACAATGCCACTATGAGAGAGAGACCCTTGACGAAGAGGCGTGGTCCCCGCAATCTCTCACTAGGTGGAGCCACGCTGTAATTTAGGCTCCCGCTGCGGTGTGCACCACACAAAGGCGCGTGAACAATGACCTGTGGTCACTCATTCATTAGGAGATTTACTTTGAGGTGTAATTGAGACACTCCTCAAGGACTCTCCGAGGATTCATTAACTGCATTAACTCTCCTTGTTAATCTCCCAGAATGTATTTAATCCCCCTACTACCATACCTGAGTGCTATGTGCCAATGTCTGCTCTCGGTTAGTCGGCCAGGAAACTCACTCCTCTTGTCAATGTAATACATTCTAGCAACATGTTGAGATTTATCTTTTTCTTCACCAGAGTGGTCTTTCACATTACCTGATCATTTCCAGCGTAAATTTTCCTTTTAAAGTCGTTTTTTTTTGGTTTAGAGATTTCTTAATTCATTATAAAATTTAATTTTGGAACGTTTTTCTTTCACAAGGCAATCAAGACGTTTTATTAACATAAGCAAAAAATAAATCACCCATATGTTCAACTTCCATGCAGGCAAAGACTCATATTGACTCAGGTATAGAGACGCCATTAAATGTAGTTAAAATATTAATACTCTATTCTGGTTGGTGACTTGATTGTGGTAATTTCTCTTATGTAAAGAACACCATGATGTTATGACCCCACAACAAATGGACTCTCCTCCCTGTCACCTCAGGATCAATGAACCCTTCTTATTAGCTAGCCACGGATATTACCCAGGGGATTAATGGACTCTTCCTTTCAGACAGTTTTATAGGGGAGCTCTGCCACACTATTGACTGTCTCCACTTATGGTCAAGAAGTTGAAAATTCAAAATCAGCATACATTTGGATTAAATACAATAACAATATATATAACCAGCATATAACCTGATAAGATCACAGTATGATCCGCTCTGCTTGACTGTAAACAAATAATATTTGTTTATTTTCCTGCAGTTACTTTGTAGTTACTTTGATACCTGGAATTCCGCAAAATTTTAGGACTACTCTCCACAGCAGATCCAGGAGTTATACCTGGAAGTATGTGACTCTACCTCGCCATGCAGCGTATTTTAGGACATCAATTATACATTTTATTTTAAGTATACAAATAATACGACTAATTGTTTTTGTCAGGATATTTACGAATCAGGTTTTGTTCTTAACATGGAAAGGGAGTCCAAACCATATTCCCCGGATCATGCAATGTATCAGGCCTACTGAGCGTCGCTCCACTATAATGTATAAACAAACCATCAGCGCTTTTTCATCTTAACCCTCTCAGAAAGTGATAACCTTTCTCGTACAGCTTGTATTAACAACACACATATACTCACTTACATAATGTACATGGTGAAGGCCATCCCCTCTCTCTCTCTAATGGAAAACAACCTTTCTGAATACATAGTATCTGGTTTTTATACTGTATCGTCTCCATTGCATTCGGCGAAAACACGATATGAATTTTACTGCAGTCAGAATTTCAATGGTTTAACCATGCTATTTTGTTAAGTTTCATGTGTGGGATATTTATATACACAACACAGACCATATGGGGCCAACCTTCTTTATGTGGAAGACAGAACACACTCTTACCACGCATATCACAAAGCTGCTTTCATTAGGTACCAATTTACATGCTTTTTACATGCTGAAACACGAGTCAACAATCTTTTTCTGCCAGGTATCATTGCCATTACTGGTCATTCCGGTATAAAGAATGCAATATTTGACTAGCTGAGAACCACCAGTGCTTTCACAGCTTAACTACAGCGATCACAAATGATTTTGACACAAACGCAGCAGATGAGAATGCCTTTGCCGCCCTCCCCATTCCCACATGACTGAAAATGAGGTATAGTCCCTCTCCAAAAATAAGTCATGTTTCATTGTTTTTATATAGATATATTCCAGAGTTCAACCACGGCTGAATGGTGAGATTCTAGTGGTTGCTAGTGGTCCCAGATCAAATGACCTGATCCGAATCAATGTCTGTATAAAAATATATAAGTCATTTGCCGATCTCCATGTTGTTTTTCAACCATTAAAAAGTACACACCGGAACTGAACAACTTTCCCTGAACTGGAACTGAACAACTCCTCTATATTTAATCATTGATCAGAGAGGTTGGCAGGGGACTATTCCTTTAGCATTCATGAAATGAGGTTTTCAAGCACTTTTTCCTTGCAGAATATATATGTTGATTCCCCAAATATTTTAATCAAAGGTTATTACCCATCATATTTCCTCTACATAAATTCCTGTGCCATTTGAAAGTGGATGAGTCTTCTGCTAAAATAAAAATCATCCATTGGACAATTTGTCAACAAACTTTGGTTAGGTGACCAGTGATCTTATGCAAACATCTGCTTAGTAAAGTCTTGATAACAGTGGGGCACCATTAGATTGTGACAATGGCGTGATTGGTATACAGAGCCTTGTTTGTCCATTAATGTTTGTCCAATGGTACAGGCCTAACACCCTGACAGACCACAATCGAGGTCACATGATTGTAGACATGTGACCACCGTATGGTTAAAAGAGTACAGGCAGTACTTGGCACTTTCAGCAAAACACAATAACCATTGTCAGTGTATTTTGGTTGATTTTAGTGAGATAACTTGCTTGTTTCACAATTTCATGGCCACATATCATTTATGGATACCCCAAACCTCTGTAGAATTGCCTGTGACTTCTGCGGTTTCATGAATGCTTTAAGCTGCTCTTTCCTAAGAAATGAGTTTTGAGCTCCAGTTGTTTGGGAAAATGACAAAAACATCATCCCCATAACCTGACATCTTGCATAAGTTTTATCATTCTTTTCAATGATGGTCCCATTTAAAGCATTCGTTTTCCACAATATCATCAATTACTAACACAGAATCTCAAAATGATAGGCCTGTTAAACCGTGATGTTAATTATTATGATTGTATAGTAAAAATATTTGAACAATTGACTTTATGTTGGGTTTTTTAAAGCGAATATACCTGTATTTGGAGGTGAAATACTGGAGTGAGGAACAATCCTGGGGAATTAAAAAGTAGAGTATGCCTCAGTAGCTCAATCTGCAGAGCATTGGGGCTGTGCCTGAATTGGTTATACAGGTGGAGAAAGGGAGGTGGTGGGTTCCAATCCCACTGCCGACAGTGTTACTTTCACACTAGTAAAAGGTCTTGAAAGTCGACATTATATGGCCATAGTTGCCGAAAGTGTCGAAAGAACACCATTTCACAATATGTAGCCAAGTTGGAAAGACGCCAAACCAGGATTGCCGAAAGCTGTTCGAATATTCTATCAAAACCTCTTAATGGCCTAGCACATTATGTTATTGTATTGTGCTCTGATAATTATTTTCTTAATGTTTTGTTGTGTTGTATCACATTCATAGTAAATTTCACATTTGTGCAACTCCCAAGAGGACAGAAAGGTATGGAAATGAAATGATTTGATGTTATTTCTCTTTGATCTTAACACAGGTAACAACAATATAAAATAAAGATATATTCCTCCTCATTGTATCCTTTGTGTCAGGTATCAAATTTTGGTTTACATATCATTTCAACAAAACAAATTGGGAGAATGCGGCTGAAGGCATCTCAGCTGTTTAGTTGCAGGCTATGTTTCATTTCAGCCATTTGACCCTTTTGTAGAACGACATATATACCGTGTTTCCATCAGCAGCTCCATATTGCTGTTTGTACAACAAAAAGGAACAAATCAGAGAAAGAACACTTTATTAAGGGTTGCTTAGCAACAAATCATTAGAACTAGGTGTTTCATTGGTGAAACATAAGCAACCCATGCATGTTGAGATGTGAACACGGAGAGCTAATCTCGGTCAATATAAAACCTGCTTTTTTACTCTGACGCTTTTTAGAAGCTTTTTATATTTTTTCAGTGCAATATAAGTATTGTCTAACATACTCATTGCATGGTGATATCTAGTGCTATGGTGAAAAATGCACTACCGGCTGCAACATTCTTATAGTCTTACAGATACAATATCACCCGTTTTAACGTTGTGGCCAGAGATAGCGAGTTTGAAGAATTCAACATATGTGAAAGAAAGATTGAATGTTTATGGCTATGGCGTTGTGTTCTGTGACTTTTCACAACCCAAGTATCACATGGATGTATTGAAGAGACTGGACTTTATTATCTCATTTTTAATTCCAGTATCATGTGTGATTCTCATATTTAACATACATGTACACATGTAAATACAGCTGCACTTTTGTTTAACTTATAATAAATCTATCTATTTACCTTTACATGATAGATTTTGTTTGTTTCTTTGTTTTAGCTTTTACATCACTATACTTGGTATGACTACCCTAGTCACAGATTTACAACTTAAAAATTACAATGATTAGAGTTATACTTTTGATAGTTTTATCTCTATTCATACTTAACATTGAGCATTATGTGAAACTCAGATTGAAATTAATTTCGATGTTTATTCCACGAGTAATTAATTTTGATTTGATTAAGTCATTTCAAAACGATGATGTTTCAATATGATAAAATTGATAAAAAACGAATATTCCATTTAAAAAAACCAATATTGTCCCTTTTGCTTGTTAAAAACAAATGTTGTTTTGAGAAGGTTTTGGTTCTACGTATGAATAAAGCCATGGATTCCGAGACAGGCAGTAGTTCCCCTTTTCCCTGTTTTCAGGCACAAAAACCAAAAGCAAAGCTCCTCAGAACTTCGATTCCTATCTGTGATGTCAAATGGGAGAATTTGGTTGAATTCCAATGTCCACAGATGATTCCTATTGGGAAAACAATAAAGCAGCCACAGCAGGGGTTAGGGAATGAGATGAATGAATGACACAGCAGGGGTTAGGGAATGAGATGAATGAATGACACAGCCCTCTCTAAACTTCCAAAAGCTAATTATCCAGTAAAACATTTCACTTTGTAGCTAGCTAGCTCACAAACACCTCCCTCGCTAGATCCAATATAGTCTAGTGTATTTGATAAACTCACATTAATAATATTACTATATGCTTAGCAGAGCTAGAGCAGTGTCTGTCATGTGTCACTGACAGTAGGTTAGTGCCCAAGCTTATAAACACCAGTTCTTCCGTGGTGATCCGTATGTCGTTCTTCCAACTCTCGGCCGTGCCGGTATTGAATTCACGTTACAAGTCTCGTGCATGAGGGATTAACCTATTGTCCTTGTTAATTTGTGACTGTTCAGGTCGTCATGTCAACATGACAGTTCACAGAGGCAGCACTGTTTGTGCTATAAAAAGTCTCATCATCAGTTGACTAAAATAGTGTTGATCGTGGCATAGAACCCCAATAAACCCACAACAAAAAACAAAAAGTACCGACCAAAACACACTTTAAATTAATTCATGACCACTCCCATAGAGAAATAGGGCCGTTCAATGATCACATGGAGCTTTAACACATTCTCCACTGCGCTGGCATTTATACATTGACGCATTTCTCACTTGTGCCCATTGAAAATTGTGTCTCTTCACAACCGCATCAAAGGGATGTTACCATGAACTGATAGCTTGTTATCACTTAGATTACAATAATGTAATCGTCATCATGTGCATCATATTCAGGTAAATTTGAGGAGGTGATTAGCAGTTATATGTTATAATGCAAGCTAATTATCCAAGCTAATTGCTGTACACCAATACCTTAATGAACTTGGTCAAATAATAAAAAAGTGTTAGGCATATAAAGCAGTCTTGCAACTCTCTATACACACGTATATTACAGTGAACATGTCTCCTGATATTAACCAAAAATATATGTAGAATGAATGGAGAGAGTTGTCTCACGTTCAGTTAGTTATCTACGTTCCTGGAGAACTGTTAGATGGACCTGTAAGGTGTTGCATTGTGGGATGTCAATAGGGGGCGCTAAGTACCTGTCAGTCGCCGCTGCATCATCTGCAATGATTCCATGGACGAATGCCGTGACTACCACCAATTAGGCATTAGAGCAGTTATTTGTGGGCTGAGATGTGAGTAGCTTGGAGGACAAGTGACATCCTTCCCACCCTCAAACAATACTAATATGTGGTGTGGTGTTAACACACAGAGCAGCAACCATCTCCCTACAGAACCCCAAAAACCCGACCCATCTCATCTCTGCCTCTCAGCATCCTTCAACCCACACCGGGCCAGATTACAGGATGAGTCATTATTGAATGACAGGGACTTGCAGGTAAAATATGTAATTGGAGTGGTCCTCCTTGGAAAGCTTTTTGTGTTATCTGAGATTGTCTTATCTGGGTTTCCATTTGCACAGATTTGCCTGATACCGGAACGCACTTGGATAGAAGGCCATTTGGAAAAGTGATCATCAAAGTATACTTTTGTGACTACAGGAAGTGTTTCACTTTTATAACAATATCACAATGCTACATTTAACAAATGAGGCTCCTATGTTGTGAGTAATCGTCACATCTTTTTTATATATACATTTCATATAGCAAACCATTAATGAAATTGTACTTACCATACGCCAAATGCTTGAGGAACAGTCCTTTCTGGTGAGGGATCTGATCTCTTGATATGTACAAGGCAAATATACTACCTACTAGAACACTATCTAGCCTATATACTACCCACTAGATCACTATCTAGTAAATATACTACCCACTAGATCACTATCTAGTAAATATACTACCCACTAGATCACTATCAAGCAAATATACTACCCACTAGATCACTATCTAGTAAATATACTACCCACTAGATCACTATCAAGCAAATATACTACCTACTAGATCACTATCAAGCAAATATACTACCCACTAGATCACTATCTAGCACATATACTACCCATTAGATCACTAACTAGCAAATATACTACCCACTAGATCACTAACTAGTAAATATACTACCCACTAGATCACTATCTAGTAAATATACTACCCACTAGATCACTATCTAGTAAATATACTACCCACTAGATCACTATCAAGCAAATATACTACCTACTAGATCACTATCTAGTAAATATACTACCCACTAGATCACTATCTAGCAAATATACTACCCATTAGATCACTAACTAGCAAATATACTACCCACTAGATCACTAACTAGTAAATATACTACCCACTAGATCACTATCTAGTAAATATACTACCCACTAGATCACTATCTAGTAAATATACTACCCACTAGATCACTATCTAGTAAATATACTACCCATTAGATCACTAACTAGTAAATATACTACCCACTAGATCACTATCTAGTAAATATACTACCCATTAGATCACTAACTAGTAAATATACTACCCACTAGATCACTATCTAGTAAATATACTACCCACTAGATCACTATCTAGCAAATATACTACCCACTAGATCAATTTCAAGCAAATATACTACCCACTAGAACACTAACTAGTAAATATACTTCCCACTAGATCACTATCTAGTAAATATACTACCCACTAGATCACTATCAAGCAAATATACTACCCACTAGAACACTATCTAGCAAATATACTACCCACTAGATCACTATCAAGCAAATATACTACCCACTAGATCACTATCTAGTAAATATACTACCCACTAGATCACTATCTAGCAAATATACTACCCACTAGATCACTATCTAGTAAATATACTACCCACTAGAACACTATCTAGTTAATATACTACCCACTAGATCACTATCAAGCAAATATACTCCCCACTAGATCACTATCTAGTAAATATACTACCCATTAGATCACTATCAAGCAAATATACTACCCACTAGATCACTATCTAGTAAATATACTACCCACTAGATTACTATCTAGTAAATATACTACCCACTAGATCACTATCTAGCAAATATACTACCCATTAGATCACTATCTAGCAAATATACTACCCACTAGATCACTATCTAGCAAATATACTACCCACTAGATCACTATCAAGCAAATATACTACCCACTAGATCACTATCAAGCAAATATACTACCCACTAGATCACTATCAAGCAAATATACTACCTACTAGATCACTATCTAGCAAATATACTACCCACTAGATCACTATCTAGTAAATATACTACCCACTAGATCACTATCTAGTAAATATACTACCCACTAGATCACTATCTAGTAAATATACTACCCACTAGATCACTATCTAGTAAATATACAACCCACTAGATCACTATCTAGTAAATATACTACCCACTAGATCACTATCAAGCAAATATACTACCCACTAGATCACTATCTAGTAAATATACTACCCACTAGATCACTATCTAGTAAATATACTACCCACTAGATCACTATCAAGCAAATATACTACCCACTAGATCACTATCTAGTAAATATACTACCCACTAGAACACTATCAAGCAAATATACTACCCACTAGAACACTATCTAGCCTGTGTGATTAATATTGTGAAATTCAGTAAGCATGACATACAAGACTGAACTGTTTGTTTAAGATTCTGAAAAGCTCATGTAATGAACAAAGTAAAACATAAAATCGAAATGAAGGGTTCTTCCCTAAGATATAATTGGAATGTTGACATAACTTTGAAGAAGGTATGCATGTCTGGGATAGAATGATTGAGTGCGAAAAAATCTAATTGGATTTGGAAGCGGTCCCAAGCATCTGTGAGTCCACTTAACCCATTTTTATGAGAAAAATACTTTTTAGAGGTATCCCATAACTGAACTCAATATTGGTTTAGTTATTAAAAAACAGAAATCGCAACATCCGCGTTTTCTTCATTATACAAAGACTCATTATCATATACACTTATATTTGAGGCGCAGTTGGTTTGAGGCGCAGTTGGTTAGCGCGCCAGTTTATTAGCACCAGTTCCACTGTGGTGATCCAAAGGTCGTGGGTTCGATCCCCGACCATGCCGAGATTGCATTCATGATACAGTTTCACACATGAGTTGAGGCCCGTGCCAAAGGGTTAACCTGTCGTCCTTGTAAATCTGTAACTGGGTGGATTGTGATGACAATTCAGTGAGGCAGCACTATATCTGCTACAAATAGGTCTCATCACGAAATGACTGAAATAATGTTGAAAGTGATGTAAAACCCCAAACAAGTAAACAAAATCATGGAATAATAAACACATAAATGCTGCTGTAATTCGTCATATCTATACAGGCATTTAACCCGCTCTCGCGAGACGAGATGACACTCGGGTTTGGTGAGATGAGTCAAGATAATATATGCAATGTGAAACAAGACAAAAAAGGATGTAATAAGATAAGAATATCTTATAAGTATATTTGTATGGCGCTTCTATGGGATATATAAGTCTGTTCTGTGTGACTCAGTATTAGCATTTGTCTTTTCTTATTTGTATGTTTGGTTGGGGACCCAGTCTATATTGGCATCCACCCGTTCCAGATATGAGACCATTCTCGCAGCCTAGATGACCTTCTTTTGGCAAGAGGTGGATGGGGAAGATGGTGCCAAGTGACATAAACGTCCTCAAAGGCGAAAATGCTTAATAATCACATCCTAACTGGGCGCTTTCCTCCAGAACAGTGCTTTTATCATTTTTGCCTATTTTTCTATGCACTTTCCTCCAACCTTTTGCTATTTTGTAGAGAATATCAAACACGTCTGTTGTTGTATGTTATTATATGGGATCTCTTATTGAGAATACACCTGTTCTTGTGCTACTGATGGGCCTGGTAAAATACTTCCAAAGGTATTTTTTCCATTTCAGGCTGTGGATTAAAATCATTCTTGTTTGAATTCGTCATGTATGTCCTGAGACATCAAATATAACACGTGTCATTGTCATACATAATTGGTGACGTGATTAACTATCTTATGTTGTAATTTATTTCCATATTGAGGGCATAAATGTCATCTTTTGACGAAACAAGGCCTATTTGCCCTTAATGGGGGTAAAACATACATGCATTTAGTGTTTCAATACAGTTCATCCATATATTCATAGATAACAGGAAAATATCATTTTGTTCAGATGTTATCAAAATATCACCAGTGAAACATAACTATCATGGCAATATTTCATGACAAGTTTGGCTAAAAATGTGGCTTAAGGAAGCGTGTATAATCCGGTTATAATTTGCTGCTGAGAAGTCACGTCTAGAAGACTTTATCGTTCTAGAAATATTTTGTTCCAATCCAATACTGCATTTATAGCTGTGTTTCTTTATTAGTTGACAGCAATATTGTACCAACAATATAAAACAGAGAACATGTTACTCGATGCTTTCAAATGAGGATAATTCACAGCCGGTATGTTCCTTTAGCTAAGAACTGTTTTCTTTGACTGTCAGAATTTCTCATGTTATGGAAATTTCCATTGTCTATTTAAAAAATATAAAGAAAGACAAACTGAGATGATATCATACGGTTCTGTTGTCATATTCATGTCACTTCTAAATGCCAAATAACAGTTGCTAATGAAAATATTCAAGTTATTAAATTGAAGAAAATGTTATTTAAAAGATACCCAGATGAAGTGATTTTTTTAAAGACGTTAAATTGAAAATTTCAAATAACAGCAAGCAAACAAATAAGTTAGTTTAGTAACCTAATGCATTAATTTAAGATATATTTGCTCAGAAGGAAAACTGTCACGTTCATGATTGTGAGTCAAAACACGGATCAGAAAAGGAAGGAAACAGATATTGGATAAATCTAGTTTGATTGATTACAAATCCTGGTTGTTAAAGCACTTTGTTGCTTGACATTGTCTTTGCCAGACCTAATTGCCATGAACATCAGGTCTTGTTGCCGTGAATGTTTCCACTCAAGCTCTGTTGGTACGATGGCAGGGACGCCTTGCTTCAAATGCTCACCATGACATGCCACTAAATTGTTTTATGGGAATGTTCAAAGGGTGGTTTACTAAAGCATCCGTCTTCTCGCAGAGGGACCATAGCATGATTTTCTGAGAATGAGGTGGTGGCATTTGATATCTTTACATTAACAGTTGTGTTTGTGTGAATTTTAGTGTCTTCACATTTGATATATTTACATAAACAGTTGTGTTGGTGTGTACAATTAGTGAATATCCTCATTTGATATGTTTACATAAACAGTTGTGTTGGTGTGTACATTTAGTGTCTTTATATTTGATATGTTTGCATAAACAGTTGTGTTTTTGCACATTTAATGGTCTTCACATTTGACTTGTTCACAGAAACAATTGTATTAGTTTACACTTTTAACATAAACATATCGAGTGTCCATTAAAAAGGGTCATATCAATATAACATCTGAGAACATCTGAGAAGCATGTATTATTTATCAAATATACGAAGTTTAACAATTTACTTTATATCTGAGGTTTTAGTTTGTGACAGACCGCTAGTGTGTAAACAAAAAATGTACATCATAGATATAGTGTTGAATAATGATTCTTTACATCATTTGGACCATCTTATCCTTCGTAGTGTGATGGTATTTCCCAAGATGTGGTCACTTTCATGTCAACATAAACATCCAACATATTATTTCTTCCAGTACAAAACGATTATGCGAACAAATTCGTGTCAAAAAACAGTCAAATTCCATTTCTGATATTACATTAGTTGCTTGCAGAATAGGAAAAGAAACAGCACGGGAGAGGGTGATAATGAATGGAATTGACGTGAGCTAATTGCGTGCGCATCGATAAGACAAGATAAATGGAATTGGCAAATGTGCATCCTGACTGTTGTTTTTTTCTCTTTGGTTAGACAATATCAGTGGTTATATGGTTTTGTCAGGCAAGACTAATGTCAGTGCATCAGAATTACATGGGGGAAACAGTTCTCATATAATAAAACGTAATCATTATAGACCGATGTTATCGACAAAATACAAGAGTACTTACAAACACGCACTAACAGTAAAACATCGTTATAGACCAGGAACCACAAAATAGTACATCATTGAAGACACGGATGACCAAGATTGTAGACATGCATCAAGAAGATAAAACATCATTGAAGACATGTACCTAAGAGATAAAACATCATTGTAGAGATATATCAAAAAGATAAAACATTGAAGACATGTATCTAAATGATAAAACATTATTGAAGACATGTATTTAAAAGATAAAACATCATTGAAGACATGTATCTAAAAGATAAAACATCATTGAATACATGCATTTCAAAGACAAACTATCATTATAAACATACATCTACAAGATAAAACATCATTATAGACATGCATCTACAAGATAAAACATGATTGTGGACATAAACACAAAGAGAATAGTGTATGCATTAATTATAAGAGAACATATCACTATAGATACTAGTATGTAATAATGATTAAGGTAATAAGGGAAATGATAAGATGAATTATCATTGTAAATATAAATAAATAACAAGACACATTTTCATGGTAGATATTTTTACTTTCGTAGATAAGACATCATAGTAGACAGGTAAATGATAAATTATCTCAGTAAATATTTAAATGACAAAATAGATTTTCATAGATGATACATTTTACTGAAAAGATTTCATTCTGGTCGCTCTGGTGATTGAATTGTAGGTGATATCTTTCAGTTAAGAATGGGTTGTGCACTGTCATTAATACCACGTGCTAGACACTTGGTCACATACATTCCCAGTCACAATAGTATGTTATGATATATCAGCAGCCAGCTACCTCACGAGGAAACATTCCTTATCATAAAACGTCCCCACTCTTAATGGAGTACCGCAACCACTACTACTCAATCGAACCATAATAGCGATGTCATCATAATGCACTGCCCGGGCTTTAGAAGGACAGGATTTTGCAACACACAGGATGACTAGAATTCTGCATTGGCTGTTGACATGAAAATAGCTATAACTTGCCCTTCAGCTGTTCATACATTCATTGTAAGGGCAGCTCTGAATGAATTAGGATTTAGTTTTTCTTATGGATGATGGAAGTCCACAAGGGTTAATTTATCATGTCTGCGCTCATGGATTCCCAGAAAATGTCCACCAGGGGTCGCTTCATCGTTCCAGAGGGCGATATAAATCCAATCTTTAAACCATGCAGAATTTACTTACGATGTTGACAGTTAGGAGGGAGACTATGTTGAGATATTTGTGGTCATTAAATACAGAATGTACTTTTTTGAGGGGATGGGGGATTTGATTCCTGAAAATGATCATCCACTTACTTGCAAAATATGTATCATAAGTACAATATAAATAGATAAATCTCAATATTACCAATAACAAAATTGTTGTCAGAATTGTAATTGCATAGGAACCACACTTGGAAAGTCCTTGTTGTAATATAAATAATTAAAGTGGTCTTCAGAGAAATTAAGATAATTGGGTAAAAACACCAGCACAGACATGTAGACGTTGCAACAATTTGGGACATATACCTGGTCAAAAGAGTTTAATGTCTCCATAAAGTGGTCTAAGCGTGGAGCAGATCAGAGTATTTGCACTGAAAACCAGAGTAACTCTTCACTCAAAACAGACATTGCTCACTATGAAGGGTCGCCCAGGGGTCTGGAGGCTTAGCCAAGCGACCACAGGTTGTAATTTATCGGTCATGTGGGATGAAGGGGGCTCTGTGGTGCCATGGAGTACAAGGCGGGGTGAGGACAGTGAGACACATTCCACCTGCTGGGGCACGACTATGACTTCTTAATCACACAGATCTGTGCCCCGAGTTCTCTCTTGATGTGACTAGTCTGTACAATGATACACTTAATAAGTACTAGACAAGATCCATTAAGCTACAGTATCACATTTCTTTCAAATATAGGGACACCATTAGAGTATATTTGAAACTGACAATCCCCAGTAGTGGCTGCTGACCCGAATGTGTCACTCTAAGTGTGATGATGTCCCTTATGTAATGAAATATGATGTGGGAATTGATCACAAACCACCAGCGTGAAAAACTCTCCTTACAAAATTGGTGTTTTCACAAAATTGGTGTTTTCACAAAATCGGTGTTTTCACAAAATCGGTGTTCTCACAAAATCGGTGTTGTCACAAAATTGGTTTTTTCATAAAATCGGGTTTTTTTTTCTAGCAAAATCGGTTTTCTCACAAAATCACTGTTTTGACAAAATCATTGTTCTGACAAAAACATTGTTCTGACAAAAAATTACTAATGTTCATAAAAATTATACTTCTCGCATATTCACCATTCTCACAAAGTCACCGTTCTCATAAAGTCAGTGTTTTCATAAAGTAACCATATTTATCATCAATATCTTGGATAAAGGTCAATGCCCTCTCCTGACGTCCTGAAATGAGTATGCCTCTCTGCTCATAATATGCTCAGTACATTCATTAGTTGGTTTGTTTTCTCCCTGACCTGTATCAAGCAGCATGACTGCCGTAATTGCTGTCATACCCATTACCTTTCGTCATCGAGATGCCTATATCAAATGGTTTCGTTTGATGAATGAAGGAGCGTTTTGGCCTGTGTTTGTGGGACGTTAACGTCGGCGTTAGTAGCGTCAAGAGAGGGAAAGTGGATAGAACAGAACAGCCTTGAAAGCCTTATGGCAGTGCATCCCGCTCAAGACAGCTCTCTGTAAGACTGACTTAGAAGGTCATTGACTCAGAGAGAGACACTACAACTCTCATTCTTTCACGCTTGAAAATCCTCCCCATATTTCACGGCTAAAAAACTGAGTTATACCCCTTTATCGTATTACCATAAGAATGATCAGTTTTGTCTATAACCCTCTTCACGTGTGGGATGTTACAACAGTATAAACACATTCAAAAGATTCGAAACTATAGGAACAACATGGCACATTGAAGTGGTGGCAATGGGTGAAATGAGACAACTCTCCCTGTGTCATTCTGAGTCCAATCTATGGCTGTTGTGCCCAATTACAAGCTACACTTGAGTCCAAATGGTCCTTTTGAGTTGCCCAATAAGGCAGTCTACGAAAGTGGGATCCCACCATTGCCTTTGATTTAAACCAATCTAAGAAGAGCATCGAGAGACATTATCTTGAATCATCCCTTGCTTGGATACTATTCGCGATTGAGTCCTGCACTGTGTCTTATATCAACATGAACCCTGACCATGCTGAGAATACAGGCATGAAGACAGACCTGATACGGAACCATATTATACACGACTGAAATGCCCGCTAGTCTCAAACAGATGAGCAAATTGATATCCTAAGCAGACTGTATGATAATGGTAGAATAATCATATTTACTCACTTCTCTTTATACATTTACATATTGATCAGACAAATAAAACCAAAGGAAACATACAGTTTCCATAATCACAGTCATAATCACATCATAGGAAAGTGATATCTATTACAGGAAGTTTTAAAGATAAATTGAGGATTCAACCAATTTATTTTGATTATTTAATATGTATTCTGGAATTAAGATTATGAAACCGACGATTGTGTTTCATTTCAGAGGGAAAACAATCATAGTGCTGATTCAATATACTAGTAATCCGATTCGGACCATGTTAAGAGCAGTATTCCATTATGCAGAAATACGTGTATTTACCATCTGATGATCCTAATTCTCCAGAAGTTGATATAATGTCCTGGAGCATGACATCTGTAAAATGGAAAATATGAAAAACAAATTGCTATATTCGCATTATTACTGGTCGCAAAAAATGAATATGATTGGCAATTTAGACGAAAATCTGTTACCGTCAGCCCTATCGAGGTAAGGAACATCGGGGCAGTGTTGTTTGTCGTTAGCTTGGCGTTAGCGTGGAGTTAGTGGTGTTAGTTGGTGTTACTTTGTTAAGAGACTTGGGTGATTTGGGGCGTTAGTTTGTGACTTTTGTCAGATCATTATGGCGGATGGAAGTCAATTTAATATAAGCAGAACCGGGAAGAATAAGGTGGGCAAGTCGTTGACATCTTGACTTTCTCTAGGTCGACCATGATTGTCGTAAATTGGCCGTGTTAGGACCCAATGTCGTTACATGAACCTTTGGACTTCTCTGCGGCTTTTCTGATGCCGACTACAACAGGGAGAGCTTTTGTCCTCCGACCTTTCAGATGCAAAGCCATATGACTTTAACCTGAAGTTTCTGGTTCTGTTTGGTTTCTATGATTGGATAAATCTCCTCTGGCAAACAGAAACAATGGCTGGTTTGAAGGTGTTTGGTTCTATGTTAACAAAAGAGATTGCAGAATCAAAATAGGACTCCGATCAATAATAAGTCATTGTGAAAAGGCAAGAGAAAAAAGCACCTATCACCATGCATATGTGCTATTATTTGTAATATAAAATGATTCAATGCTTTATATTGAAGATGTTTTCGTACAAAAAAGGACAATTTAGTTGCCTGTGGTAAATACTAAAATGCCCAGATGATTTTGTACGATTGACCTTAGTGTACCATGATACAAATGTAAATAAATTACAAACAAAAACATTTCTCATTTCCATTTCATTTCAAAACATTTCTCATTTCCAAAAAGGTGTGACTGGACGCCATACTACTGATTTTTCTCACTGGTACATAATTGCATGCTTGACAATTTTGGACTTCAAAATAACATTTTTCATCTGTTTTACATATTTATTATACGATATTTCTTTATATAACATCATGATTAATTTTGCACAATAAGGTCACCATAACCCTGCAAAGGAAGGAATGAAAAAACATGGTAAGCACATTCAATATCAACCGACAAGAGAGCTGATTTATCATATGTTCATCTATTATTTCCAAATATAGATGTCCATTCATTAATCAAAATAGTAGGACATTGAATTTGTGGGTTAGCTTCTGTATCATCTAATATAAAATAAACAATCTGATGAATAAACACTGAACATTTTGTTGCCAGATGTGACAAATAAAAGGCTGGAAAGTAAATATCTTAATGATCATGCTGAAATGAAGTACAGATGATAAAGGGCATACACCCGCCCGCTCAGTATGGAGATTCCAAGTTCTTTGAAGCTGCTGCTTAAGACATCAAATGGACAGGACATCTCAATGATCAGGTGGTGATTAAGACAGAGGTTATAACTGAACTTATCTGCTGAAACCCGAAGTCATCAATTGAAACGGAAAACCAGAATCTAAGCCAAAAGGTCATATTGTAATTATTGACCTTATTTGGGCAAGGTCAGCATGAGGTCCCGGGGTGGAGCAACCCAGGAATGCGGTGTCCCACGGGGAGTAGTGATATGCCTCTTCTACCGATTTCCCACTGGGGGGAGCTGACATCGTTGATTTGAGAAGCTGCCCTGTGAGAAAGGTCCTTGTCTTTTCCTTGCCTGGTAACTGACAGCCTTTGTCAACCAATCAACTTATTTAAAATGCACACTCTGTATTGATTTATTGTCAAAACGAGACGCGGTAGTTTTTTTGTTTCTGTTTTTTTTTAGATTTTTATGCCCAGTTAGCCTGGATTGTGAATAAAGTCAATTACTTGAAGCGTTGCATGTTGAAGGCGATTTGTGGATGTTATGATCGATTCACGAGACCCTTGTGGTCACCCCATTTCCTCATACAACAATGCAATTCAAACAGAAAATGTGTAAGGCATGCTCCGATAAATAAACTACATAATCAAAAGGCTATTTGAGGCATGTCCTTCGCTTTGCGCATGCGCTCCATTAGCGGACTAAATACGATTCATTGAACATATCTGGGATATGAGGCATCGTGATGTGGATTAGACTAAATTGAAACACAATGAAAACCTTTTGAGCTCTAATGTATTTATTCCTTTCATCGTCTCTTACAAATAGTGAGGATTCTGGATGAGTTTGAGCAGCAAAACCAGGCAACACATTGCCACATATTTTAACGGCCTGCCTCCAAACCTCACTACCTGTGTATCGCGAAGGACCACTCCCTAGAGTTTAATGTCTGACCTACAGTGTAATAGAAGAATTACATTACACGTGCTAAGCTCCCATTAAATTTTGGAGCAAATTTCAACAAACTTTCAGCCACCATGATTTAAGTGCAATACCAGCTTGGCCACCACTATCAAAAGTGATGTTGCAGCTAATATAATATATGTAAATGCACTTGCGATTCTACTCCATTCAACTTTTTGATCCCCCTCGTTTGTTCCTTTAATGTGAGATCAATCTCAATTTGACATATCTATATCTTTAAAATATTCAACCTTTCAAACAAAATGATATACAGTTTAGGGATAATTGAGGTGAGAATTTGGACTCAACAAAACAACTAGTTTTTTTTGTCCTGAGTGTCTTTTGTAACCAGGATGTTTGAGTTGCCTGTTCGAATGGAAATCCATTTTGGACTGTTTACGTGTGATTCACAAATGACATTTGTTACGAATGGCCTTGACATAATTTCAAAGTCATATGACAAAGTATATCCTGACCCCAGGGCTGAGGATACCCACATCTCTGAGACCCATTCTAAAATATTTATCTAAAATATTTATCTAAAATATTTATATATATATATATATATATATATATATATATATATATATATATATATATATATATATATATATATATATATATATATATATATATATATATATATATATGTATATATATATATATATTATAAATATTTGATATCTGATAAGTTTACAAAAAGGTGAATCTTCAAACAAGTCTCATTTTATACTGCTAAATAATTATAATGGGCAGAGTTTAGTAGCCCTTGGAATTCTATTGTAGATGTTCCTCTCCAGTGCAATAAGTTTATTACTTTTATCCAGTGGTGACGCTGCTCTGCACGACGCAAATTTGAGTTGAACTTCAGAACGTCTGACGAAATGACAGGGGACGCTGTCCTGCGGGCGTCCATAGAACACCACGCGAAAACGGACTACCTGGAGGGTGGAAGTTACACGTCTGGAGACAGTAATGTGACAGACGTGTCGCACAGATCATACCGATGACAGACAAATAGTCCTCCATGCGCATGCGTGAGGCCACAAGGGGGCACCACTCACCATCTCCTTGATGTCCTGGAGATGCAAGTCTTGCAGAAAAACGGCTTAACATAAGATGCACTCCCATGAATGTATGCCAGAATGTCATGAGTGTGACACTCAGGTCTATGATGACATGAAGATGCACACTATTATAAATTATTAAGTAATTAAAGTGCCTGTGTCCTTTTCATGTTGGCAAATACAAAGAAAGGGCAATAGTCTTTTCGATATTTCTTTTGTGTTCGACCTTCTTGTAATACCCTAACATCGGTCTCAGTGTATTAAATACAACATCATAAATTGCTACTGAAAGGTCATGGTTCAACATTAAGGTAATTTATTATAAGAACATATCATAGCCACTTTATGCTATGATCTGTTGTGTATCAGAATGCTTTAAACATTGTTTAAACATAAACATGTTTATATATCAACGGTAGGATACCATTACTTGTTTTCCATGGGCGAACATACCAAATGTATTTAATTATGGAGGTGAAACATTGCAGTAAGGAAGATTCGTGTGCGATTAAGAAGTTGAATCAGGTATAGATGTTTGCCGAAGAACCATCTGTAATGGCGATAGCCAAGCTGCGAAAGCACTAAAAACGTGGTGGCTGTCAGACTCTTAAGGGCTTACCTTTAATGCACTCATTAGTACATATCTTATTTCCGAATTGTGAACAGGTGAAATATATCAATCCCTTTAAAATCTTTAGGAAAATATTAAGAATAAGACGTCTGGCTGGCCTAGCCTGGAAATAATTGATATATTAAGTAGCTTGGATTTTTATTACTTTCAGAATGTAAATATGATAACCTCAAGCTTCTTCAGGAAGTAATTTAAGCTTGTGGTAAAATGTCCTTTTAACCATTCAAATTTTCACAGAAAATCCTTGCTTGCTTGCATTCATATCTAGTGTCATGATGGGTGATGAAGTTGGAGTTTTCCTTCTCGGTTTGGCTTCAGGAGTTCATTGTCCTTCACTTAGAAAGTAACTACAAACGCCCTCTACCAATGTCGTGCAAAATTAGCGCCAATTTTTGGCAGGGCAGCCATGTTGTCGTAAGAAGGCGTCGGTGCAGTAGTGCCTTGATGACACGATAATGATACTTCTGATGGTCGGTGGCTGCAGAAACTATTCCCGCCGGGTTACATACTAGGTGAAACGATGCAATCAAACATACAGCAGTGTGACATAAAACTAGCGCCCAAAATGAAGCCATTTAGGGTGCACTTTTCACCAGACCAAAATCCTGTTCACCTTAAGATAAGGATTAATGAATCAATATTAGATTTACTGTCATTTATCTTGATTCCGTTTTTCACTGGTAAACCGAGAAGAAATCAAGCACAGAAATACTTTTGACTAATGTTGCATTTTTTTGTATCCAATTGTTAAGGAAGGGGACTGAATTATATGGTTAAAAAATGACTTATCATATTACTTATATTATTTATCTAAATATGTAACATAAAACCTTATTCTGATGATAATTGTGTGTGTGGCTGAATCATTTCTCTGAGATTAAGAAGTAAGTACTTCACCATATTATTGCATTTGAAAGGAAGGAGAGAATCAGTAATTATTACTCATATTCAGACACACAGACAATGCGGATAAAATATAATGCTGATATAAACTCCAATTGTGTGTAAGAACCTCAGATATTTAAAGGAAATATAAACAAGTCAAGTCCTTGGCTGGCCTGCTGAGGACGTATACAAAAATCACAAATTACGTTAACAGTTTAAAGCCTCATGTCTTCAGGAGGAGATTTATCAAATATTCGCCACCCATGTTTGTATTCCTGCACACCACGATGTTTTCGATGTTTTTAGTATTTTGACAAATTATCCTTATTATTTTAAAAACAAAATTTCATTACATTAATATATCATGGAAATGAAAAGAACACACTGAGAGAATAACCAATGAGATTTGTGTTTTGGATAAGTAAATTTGTGTGTGATTAATGTGTGAATACAGCTGCAGAAATGAGATTTTCTTGTCAAATTACTTATGTACCAAATGTCACTAATACTAGGAAAATGAAATAAAGAATTTGATATTCATTTAACTTACTGTTTAATGGACGAGATGGTGTCAGTGGTATCTGCAATGAATCATAATGGGCCTTGCTCACACTGCTTTAAAGTTCCATGATAATTTCTTGCCTTCTCTCTAATTGCATAAACATGCCTAACTTATGTTGAGGATTAATCTCCTTGGTTCACACAAAGCTTAGCCATCCATCACAGTTTGAAGCACATTGAATCTTAACATATGTTTTGGGGTTGGAATTTCTCATCGGGGATCCATTTTAACTACTAACTCAGTGGGTTCATTTTACATCTATTCCCAGACTAACACTAATTTAAATTTTGAAGAGAGAAATATGGTCTTTAATATTAAGTTACTTTTGCCTGAATATGGGTGGCTATCCTGAAGCCGGTGGATAATTAAGATATCTCGAATATTAACTTGAGTGTCAGAGCAGTTGAAAACAACATGATAATGAATTCCAAATTAAAACGTTTCTTGTTTTGCAATATCAGGGACATACATTATTCTAACTATTGTTCCGGGACGGTTTATGTAAGATTATGGTTTGTGTTATTATGTCTACATGATAATACAAAATAAAGATTTATTGTCACTCTTTGAAAAGAGTATGACATTGTGTCGCGATGACAGACTTCAAATTGAAATAGTGCTGTAGAGAATGGTAATACAAGTAAATCAGAACAATGCTTAGGTTTATAACAATACGTAAGTTTTGGACAATACGTAAGTTTGGACAATACTTAAGTTTAGGACAAATATGTTAGTAGGGATTTGGACCAATAGTCTAACTGCTGGGGTAATTAAAAAAGCTTTAGATAAATATAACGGTATAGATTGTATCTATTGTGATATTGCATTTATTTACATGAAACACAATTTAGTATTGGTCAGGGATATTATAGAAGATGATTAGTATAATGGTAATAATAATAAATGATAATAATAATAAAATGTATATAGTGCTAATACCAGACAAGTCTGTTCATAGCGCTGAAAATAATAATGAGACATTATATGCCATTTTAAGTCAGACAATTTAGATGTTTTTTATATATCCTTATATATTGTTGATAAATCTATATTTATGTGGGGAAAAATGTATGTAGCATGGAACTGCTGTTGTTTCATATTGCACAGATAAGCCGATTAATAAAGTCATGAAAAGATTCACATGTATCTATTTTATAAATTGTCTTGATAATTGGCTTATATGAAAGAATGACATACGCACATGAAACAAAGTTTAGGATACAAATGATAGATTATATTTTGCTCTCTATATTTTCGTTCATTATATATGAAAATGGAGACATAATATCAACCTTTTAACTTAAAATGCTAAATGTTATTGAAATCCAACTACAGTTGATGAAATTAATGATCAACTCTTGGATGAATATTTAAAAAGGATGCCTATATAAGCAAGATATATTAGTGCCATGTCATGCTGACAGGTTCTCAAACCCATATTATATGAGACAATCTGAGGAGAAAGGCCAACACAGACTTTTGGTGGTTTTTTGAACAGATGTTGTTGAAAGTGCTTTCAAAAAACCAGTAAATTTCCTTCTCTGCATCTGTTTGGGTAGGTGACATTTGATATAAAGACCTGGTTAAACCACAACGTCAGGGCACAGCTTAGATGATATAGAGAATTGGCATTTGAAGTAGTGCAAAGAGAGTTGGTTTTGTTTTACCTCCATTTTGATTTACCCATGATCCTTTGTTCTGAGCATGCCCAGTAGCAGCTCCTAACCATGTTAATTTTCATAACATAAATGGAACCCATCGTCTGCAATGACTGGTCAATAAGTATAAACATATTGAGTGGTGTTGAGGGGCCCTGACATCTGCTAAAAACTCCTCCCATCCCTTCTACATAAGTTAATTTTTTTGAAATTATAAATTGGAAAAATGGATGATCGTAATCATATCTGTAAAATAAAGACAAAACTACAAGGGGATATCAATTAGTACCTCCAGTGAAGTAAAAAAACTAATTGACTAAAATATAAAAATTAGAGGTGTCACGCCTGGCAAGGAACTGCCTGTACAGATATTGCCTTCTATATATATTTGTCTATGTATGTACCTATAATCTATAATTCCCATTTAACCACGTTGAAGGTCATACAGCCGATGACAATAAAATGATCATGTTAGAGATAAATAAAGATAAATGTTATACATGTCATGTTTCAATAAATGTTACACAACTGTTTTATTTATTTTTTATTCTTTTTAGATTCCACAAATAAGCTACGCGTCCACGGGGATAGAGTTGAGCGACAAGTCGAGGTTTGAGTATTTCTCGCGGGTGGTGCCGCCGGATACGGACCAGGTGGAGGCCATGGTGGACGTGGTCAAGGCATTCGGCTGGAGCTACGTCTCCACCTTAGCGGACGAGGGCAACTACGGAGAAAAAGGCATCGGCGCTTTTGAGATACTCGCCCGTCTGAGTAGTAAGATTTTTCTTTTTTTATCTCTGGACTGTTACCAACCTAAATGAAACTTGTACAATGTACATGTACAATATATGTTTATGAAGGTCCCCATACCCTTCAGTGTGGGAGGGGAGTGAAGCTCAACTAATATCAAATCAAAAATGCTAAGGATTCTAAGCAGGGAAGCAATTCGGTATGATATAAAATATATCTTTATTCTGAAATAATTTCATGACGGTACATGTAGTTTGTATTTATTTGAAAGAATGGTTTTACGAATAATGCTATCACGTGATCACTTTTAGGTAGCGACAAAATGGGGTGTTCTTTTACAAATTATTCGGTGTTCAATTGCGTTAAATGCCTTACGCATTCTAAAATTTTATTTTTCATTGGGTTCATAAATGATTTGATTAAGTACATGAGTAATTAGAAATAGTAGAAAATATCCAATAAGGTGAATTCTGCCTATTTTAAATCTTGGCTGGCGAGAAGTGTAGAGACATGGAGGAAGTTTCTTTTTTCGCAACATAACATATATCCTATTTTGCATGAACAAATTCTAAGGAAAGCACAAATTAAGGTAAAAGCTTTCACGGGAGGATTGCAACAAATTACCAGATGAGAGGTCAACGGGAGAGGTTAGCTTCAAGGTCAAAGTTCACAATCGCAAGGCATGTTGGGATACAGAAATTGCTAACCTTCTCTGACATAGCAGAACCCTAAATAGCTAAGAGATAATGAGAGTGAACGGAGTGAGTTTTACATTGTAACTTATGGCTTCTGTCCCGAGAGGCAAGGTTGGTATGGCTTAGAGGGTATGTTAGGTATGGCTTAGAGGGTATAGGTGGCCCAATATATCAATGACCGTTCACAATATATCATCAACAAAGGTTATGTACCGACATGCTGAAGTCAAATTGTTTGCTCATATGTCTCGGCAATTAATAGAGTTTTTAAAATACTTTGGGGATTTTGTGGTAAGATATAGAGCCACTTTGGATAAACGATGTTTTCATAAATGCCTTTGATTTTCACTTCTTCGTGAAGACAAAGGCCAATACGTAATAACATTTATGGTACATTGAAACTCATCTGAACTATGCTCAATCTCAATCAATTAAAGAAGAGATTATTGTTGATTATGAACTACAAGACAATGCGAAAATACTAATTGCGTTGAGTATTCTAGGTTCAACATGGTTTACGTACTGTGGGCGTACTGTGATAAAAAAATCTTTGATTTACCAAAATGAAGAAAGAAAGCTTTTTGTATCTTGGAAAATTGTGATTGCAATATGACATAATTATGAGAAACAAATACTTGAAAGTGGGTAAATATCGCGTGTACTGAGGTACGCAGACGATTTTTTTAGCAAATGACTTTTTGGTCTCGAGGAAGATGAGATAATTGGCGGCAAAGATCAGAGACTCAGGTGAGAGGACTGTCACTTTGAAGTTGTCGGCGGAGCCATATTTTTCATCAAAAGCTTATGGTTTGATGTGCCCGCATGAAAGACTATGGCATAAAAATATATGGTGTTGGTACATGTCATTCGCACATGAATCAGATGACTAATAGATGAATATGCCCCTTTTTGATTAAACATCACATCACAATCTTCATAGATATCACAGCTGACCAGACATATATATATATATATATATATATATATATATATATATATATATATATATATATATATATATATATATATATATATATATATATATGCAAATATCAATGAAACTTCACTGGCTGAAATGTAGTGTGACGCTCTCAAAGAAATGGATGCATCAAATAGCGTGTTTTTTTGCATAAGAAAAACAGGGATTACCGTTTTCAACCATACTGTAATGATAAATAAATGGGACCTTATGGCTAATGGTGACTGATTTCTCTTAAGAAAATAGCAAGTCATGCTTTGAGAAATATTGCTATATGAGATAAGTAGTTTTGATATTTTAATACTACAGTAATGCATTATTGTTAAAACTTCCTTATTGTTAAAACTTCCTTATTGTTGAAACGTCCTTATTGTTAAAACTTCCTTATTGTTTAAACTTAATTTCATAACCTCGGCTGCCTCTGTTGTATTGGGTTGGTCTCACATAAATTCATATATCCTATTTCACTGTAAAATGTAAAAAAGTGAAGGTTTTTTTTCTATGTTTCTCAATATGATATGAAATGGGCACATCACAATGCATTCAGGAATTAGCTTAGATGAAGTCCTGAGATTTTCTCTCTGCCTCAGACATGAATTATGCATTTTTAGAGAAAAGAATTTATTCTCCTCCAAGACGTGACAGCTTACAATGCTCAAGGTATCTTTGTTTGTGAATGACTTTTACAAAATACATTTAGCAAAATGATCTAGTACCTCAAATCCACGGAGGAATCAGTGATATTACACCATGCAGATAGGGCTGACAGGCATAAACTCCCCACAGCCCGTATAGATTAAAGTTGCCATGTTGTCGTGACACCCCCGGGGAATATATGATGACCTGCTATCGTCCTATGAGGGGAGGGTGCTCGCCGGCCATATCATCTGTGGCCATATTTTAGTTATTTATTATTCAGATCTAACAACACCTCCTTTCGATTCATGGCCGCTTTTATTCTCTCCAGATTTAATAGATGGTATCATACGGATAACCCATAGCGCCCAAGTAATTTTGGGAATTTGTTTAGTCTTTAATATTAAAAGGTTTTTTTGCAGTATGTGAAGAGTGACATCACCCGAAGGTCATAGGAACAATAGCTCTGAAGCGCCCTCTCTGTATAGAAAAAGATCTATGTGGAGGTTTGAGGAATTTTGGAATAACTTAACAAAGACGAGGCGATGAGTATACAGTGAATGCGCATGACAGAAATAAACACACCATAATTTCACATTTCAAAATGGATGGACCACGAGCCACAAGTGGAACTACACAAATCAAACCAGAGTGCATATATATGTGACTCTATGCCTTGTCTCTATGCCTTGTCTCTATGCAGCGATATTTTATATGTTTCTTCTGTGTTCTTGTTATAGAGTGTGATATTGGATTCAGTATCTATGTGGAGAAAGGAAACACCTTCTTTTTGTTTGATTTGATGTGAGACGCTCTTCATTTACTGCTTTTAGCGTGCGCATGGAAGATCTTTTCTCAAGACTCATTTGTAAGAAAATAACTCTAAATGTCAAAACTACCTTTCTGTCACTGGTGATTTCAGCAAGTCATTTCCATATTTTTGCTTTGTTATATTCCTGTTTCAACCAACAATTCATTACACGTTATCTGAGATATAAATAAATCATTATATCCTGCATTAGAATATAAGTATGAGATTAGACTAGCTTCAAGCCTGTTCCGGAGGATTCTTTGTATTTCTAGGATATCAATCTCCCATTAACACAAATCTCACACACTGGATAGATTAAACACTAGATATTTTATAAACATAAAATTTGCCTTTTTGCTTGAGCATTGAAGTTCTGAATGATTGTATGGGAATTGTGAGCAAAATAGGTAAAAAAAACCTTACTGTGACGTTTTAAGTGCAGAAAACCTTTATGTTATCTGAGCGATAATGAGGGCTGTCTACAAAAATAACTAACAACACCAACTAAAATAACCATTATAATTAGGACAAGTTGTAGGCTTCTTTCATTGAGTTGAGATCCTAATGATCCCCGTGTTGTGAAGTACAGCAAATCACCCAGACAACATCTCGTTCTTACATCTTAAAGAAAGTATAATTACCTGTTTTACCACGTGGTCGGGCGACAGCGAGATTTCACGATGTTGCTATAAAAAGTAATTTGATTCTTCAAAACTAAATACTGTGGACACCACTTGTAAAAAACATATAAATTTGCAAAATTTACAAACCGGAAGTCAAAACCATCTTTCGCATTAAGTGAGGGATTTTTCCAACACCTCCAGATGATAAGATGCTTTTCATTGCTGGATAGCCATCTGGCGGCAAATTATCTAGGATATTTAAGGAATGTTGGCGATATATAGGTTTTGGCTTTGGGCCTAAATGTGCAGGGCCCCAACATCGAGCACCAACATCGTAACAGGCGCGAGTGGAAAAAATGGGCTATTTATATTGTTGGGAAATAAAATTAAAATTGCCCCGATATCAAAATTGCATTACATGATAAAAAATGCTTGAACATTATCGCGATGATGATGGAATGTAATGTTTAAAATTATATGAGAGATGCACATGTCTTCTTAATTTGCTATTAGAAAACAGTAGTGAAAGGGTACAATTTCCTTAACCTTGTAGACACTATAATTATTGAATGTAGAAAATAACTACATGATTAACACAAAACAAAATAAGAAATGCTTGGCTTTGGCGGTCTTGGCCCAATGTTACATTAGATACTAGTAAAGATATCTGTCTATCAATGCGTAATCTGGTAAGAAACAAAACTTGTGCTACTTGGCCTTTTTAGCGAGAAAGTTTGACAAAAGAATAGAACCTGAGATTATTGTCATCTTACTCTGTGAGTGACAAACATGGACATGTGTTGATTTCCCAGACTCAAATTCAGACATTTCATCAGAGTATGCCGAGATATTACCCAACTTCTTGGAGTTTATACTGGTATTTGTGAATGAGCCAATTTCCTTATGATATTTGATTGTGTTCTGTGGCTTTGTACATTTTAATCTAGTCAAGAATCATGTGTACATTTCTAACAATGATATATGTTCATGCAACAATCAAGTTTTTGAAATATTTAGATATTGGTTGATGAGTATTATGGCGCTCTGCCAGTGAAGGTTGCTATTCAAACCATCACCCTCTGTTCAGGCTGCGACGAGGGAAATCAACATATTGTTATCCCGGAATCTGATTAGCACTGAACAAATGCCAAGATTTCAGAGAGAAAGGATATTATGAGCTTAGATCAGATACTTTACAGAGAATTCTAAAGGTATTACTTTAGAAAACCTCTGCTATATAGAAAATAGAAACACAGCGATTGGCATATCACATTGAAATAAGTACCTTTTCACTTTCCCGAATGTTTGTCATTGCTGATTTATAAGATATAAGATGTCACTGCTGTTTTTATGAAATATAACTATGTTGCTGCTGGTGTTTTGTCAACTTTATTCAAACAAATATAACAATTAAACAAAACAATTAAACAAAACTTGATTGAGCTTCCTTTGCAAGGAAATTACATAAGATTTTGCTTATTTTGCACTGTGCATTTGATTATTTAGCGGACTCTAGCTATTTCAAAGTATAATGTTTTAGTGAGAATTTTACCATCAGCATATATCAGGGAGATGGGAATTAGCTAAGGCGTCTGTCTCTGGTGCTAAAAATCTGGGCTTCGAATCTTGGTGGGATCATTGGTATGTGTACTTCGGTCATGGTGTATGATCTACGACTTATTAACATCTCTGCCACATTGAAAATAGAAATACAGTGATTGGTATATCAGTTTGAAATAAGTACCTTATCGCGTGGATTAGTATACCCTTTAGACTATGTCACTGCTATTATTTTGTGTAATATAACGGTGTCACTGCTGTCAAATGAGTCCATGAGTTGTTTCAGCCAATACTATCACAGGCCTTGGTTCATGTGATGATGCTAAAGAAAGATCCCTATTCACTCTTCGAAAAGAGTGGGGCATTGATCTAATATCTGATCTGATTTAGCCTAAACAGAGCTGAAATGGTCGTTAATACAAAAAACCACACAAAAAAAAACAAAAAAAACAAAAAAAAAATACAAAACAGCCATTATCAAAGAGGCAAAAGTAAGACACCTTTTTGAAATCATTTGTTTTTTTACATGAAATGGAATGACAAAATAAACAAATGCAAAACACAAAATTAACCAACCCCTGAGGAAATGCCTGGATCCGCTTCCGTGGATTGTGCATGTAGAAAGATCATAGGGTGCTGTGATTCACTGATGATTATGGTGGCATACACCTGTGATGTGGTGACAGATAATCGGAGAGCCCCCATCAATCTCCAGTGATGAATGCATGCACTCTGCACAAGACAGGTCTCAGGGGTGGATGATCGAGCAGCATTCAGCAATGTCAAGTATTCAATCCCGGGCAGACAAAGCATTCACTCCCAATGGACAAGCATTCACTCCCATAAATAATCATTTACAACCCACTAGTCAAACATTCACCACCAAGCAGACAAACATTCACCCCAAGCAGACAAGCATTCACTAACCATGAGTCAAGCATTCGCTGCAAACAGACAAACATTCATCACCAAGCAGACAAGCATTCACTAGCCAAGAGTCAAGCATTCGCCCCAAACAGACAAGCATTCACCCCAAACAGACAAGCATTCGCCCCAAACAGTCAAACATTCACTCTCCCATAAACAAGTATTCACTCCCCAAAGTCAATGATTCACCCTCAAAAGTCAAGCATTCAGCCTCAAAAGACAAATATTCACCCCCAAAACACAGGCATTCACACTCAAACGATAAGCATTTACTCCCAAACAGATAAACATTCATCGTCATAAAGCCAGGCATTCACACTCATCAGACAAGAATTCACGACCTAAAAATCAAGCATTCACTCCCAATAGTCAAGCATTCAATCCCCCAAATATCCTTTGATTTCTTTCAATGTAAAAATATCCACGGCTATCATTAAGGTTATTGGCCGGACGGTTGCCAAGGCCTTAGTAGGTGTGACTGCCTGGGCATGATGTGTGACAATCACCTTCCATCCTCTCATCTCAAGAGTCTGGTGCCAATCCTCGAGATATTGGGAGGAGTCGCGCGCGATGTGGGTCACATGTGACTTGACGCTAAGGACTAGCTATAAGGTCTTGTCATCTCAAATCAGTCTGTGCTAAGGGTGGGCATCGTGCTTGCACAAGTGACATGAGAGCTGGAAATTACAGCCAAACTCGAGTACTTCTCGTGTGACACATCTGCTTGTCGGTGCCAAAATTACATAACATTTCACAGAATGTTATGGCGTAATTTGCAACCAAGGACAATTTTTTGGCACAAATGAAGATAGGAGATTTTGAAAAGAGATTGTATAGGGTCGTTTTCACCTGCTAAATAAGGAAATGAATAATCTTAAATTCAACAAGCAATTTTAAATCAGATCATCATGATTTTAGAATATTGTCATTTAACCTAAACAAATTATTAATGCAAGATAAGATGAAGTGTTTTGTTTATGTAATTTATTCACCAAGCCATACAGGCATGGGGCCATGATAAATTACCAACCGCCAGGTAGATGGCATTAAAAACATAATATAATCATCTTAAGAGAACTTCTATTATCTTCCATACACTTCCAAGGCTACTCAGACACAGCCTACAAGAAGCGCTATTTAACGTCCGTGCTTGTTGTCGCGGACTAGCGAAGTAATTAAGAAGCGAGTAGAGAGATGTTTAAATTAAACTCCCAGGGCTTACACGAAGCGTAATCAAGGGAGTAACATTCTAAGGCAATTCTTCTGGCTTGGCCAATAGAGCTGTTCTTCTGTGAATTCTAGGTCCTCTTGTGTTGGCAGTTGTGTGTTTTTCAGCCATGATTTTGACCTTGTTTGTGACGCCACACGCAGTGGAGGTTACCGTTGTATTTATAGTGTTTCTGATGGCTTAAATCAGGCAGCATAGTACGCGATAAATGTCTTGAAGCTGTGCTCTACTGGCGGAGGGCCACTGACCGACCATGCACTCTTACCAGGGCAATAAGTTATCATTATTGGCCTTTGCAGATCAAGGGACTATTCCAGACCCAACATTGCCATATATGCAGAAATCATTCAATTACAGTTGCCAGCATACTGTGACACAAATGCTTCTTCAACCACTGAAGTCATATATATATATATAGGATAGTTAGTTAAGGCCAGTTAGATCTGTTATTTTTTGACTGACCTTTTTTAGTTAGTGCCTTAAAGTGAGCACAATATTAAACAAAAAACTATAAGTGATGTATTGTGTATAACAAATAACAAACACTTTCACATGTATGACAGGAAACGCGATCGAATTCCGGATTACACATAGGCAAGTCGTATAGAATAGAGGGAAGTTGTCACATATTGTGAAACCTATATTTTAAAATGTTGATAAGACGCACAAATGCGTATTTGTGTATTAGCATTTTTAGTAAGTTTCTAATATGACATTTCTTATGTGTAACAAGTTGCAGTTTCACCTAAACACATTTTTAATGCGTTTATCGCACTTCCAATCTCTAAGCAATATTGAATGTCCAAGGTTGGGAATCACTCCTGTGTTGAAGGCAATGCTGTTTCATTCAGTGATGTTTTGTGTGTTCTATTCTAGTGATTCGGACTACTAATGGATATGACCAAGACATAAGTTATCTGTCTAGTGTCTTCACGTCCCATACATATCACTATATACATGTATCTATGCCACTTTTGTCTGTCTAGCCCACATCTATTTTGTTCATGTTTCATAGTCCAACCCGCAGATTGGAAATGAGTAATATATATTTATCGATATTATCAGTGATGCTATATTTTGCTAAATAAAGGCATTCTTTCCTTTCAGAAAGAATGAGATAATATAGTCATGTATGTTATGGGCCATTTTAGAAAGACTTTGATGATGACCTCGGTATTATTATAGTGGGAGGGGGAATATAAAATATGAACATATATCGTGCTTTTTATTGTTCTCAGATGCACGTATTTACCTTGTTGTCGCACATTAAAATGTTATCCCTATTGTTATTCAGAATATGTACATTTACATGAGCTATACAGTCAATGAACAACAACAACAACAACAACAACAACGACGACGTAATAATAATAATAATAATAATAATAATAATAATAATAATAATAATAATAATAATAATAATAATAATAATAATAATAATAATAATAATAATAATAATAATAATAATAATAA